>JACYFF010031957.1:85893720-85983720 GCA_017589665.1 Selenicereus undatus | reverse complement strand
ACTCAAAAAATCGTTTATTTCTATCAAAAAGAAAAACAAACTCAATTTTCACATATTTATCGATAGTGCCTCAATTTAACACTAATCAAGAGCCTCCATAGTTTGAAATTTTAAGAATATCCTAAATTAAATTGGCTGCTTTTTAATGACTTATTCATGCTATTAGATGAAATTTACCTTGAGCCAAATGCCTTTGTCTCAAATTGCGATACATCTATTTTTTAGAAGAACCAATTGATCTCATGATGCTGGATATCAATTTAGGAGTGGCATCTAAATGTAAACTGAAGCTAGAACATATATATGAAATTCAATGCTGGATATCATGATGCTGGATATCTGAAATTCAATGCTGGAGTGGCATCTATATGTATATGTATGTATGTATAACAGGGCATATGTAGAAATTGTCATGCCATCGCACTCTCATGCTAAATCTTATCTGCCAAATTTTGAAAAAATTCAAACATTACTCATAATCTAATGCAGGACCAGGACCCCACCTATGCAAAGTTTCAAAAAATTAAAGTTTAAACTCCTGAGAAGACATAATTAAGTCCTCAAACTTTTGGTGATTCCTTTCCTTGCAAATGCTCCACCTAATCGGCTTGGTATCATATTCTTAATGCCAGAGCCTAACTCCTTGTCATTCTTCATTTCCAACTCAGAAAACATATGTGACTCTCGTCTTCTAGTTTTAACATACCCCTATAAAAGAGACCGACAAATGAAAAAGGGACAAAGCACAGAGACAGCAAGAAGGTGGTGGTCGGCCAATGCATCATTAATCATCTTATAGATACTTACAACACCTACTTGCTAAGTTAAGGCATTTTAACGAACACCTGGCGTGCAATTCACTGTTAGTAAGCAAATCAACCAATTCCCACGAATGGGAGGCAAATCACGGTGTTCAACCACATAGAAAGCAAATCACAGGGATGGGGAAGCAAAGCAATGCCAAAAACAACCCTAGAATCCTCAAATCCATACCTCAATTCGGAGCAAGATTTACCAAAAGGAGTGAAGACCCACGAATGGGAGGAGAACAACCAGAATGCGGCATCAGCAGAGGCGATTAAGATGGGAGCCATACCTTGGTAGGTTGCCGGGGCTTCGAAGCAGCGACCCACTACCGAGCAGCAACCAAACACCGTGAGATGAGAAAGGAAGTGAGTGAGTGAGAGAGTGGAAGCTTGAAGGAGGAAGCCGGTGGAGTGAGTGACAGGGCGGAGACCAGAGAGCTGGGAGCAGGAAGCCGGTGGAGTTTGAGTGAAGAGTGCCCGCGCTCGAAGACGCACCTTCTGATTCCCCCCCCCCCAAAAGTCAGAGTCCGACTGTGTTGGTCTCTAGTGAGACCGAGGCATTTTGGTCTCAATTGGAGACCGAGATGTATAGCTGGTGTCTAAAGTTGAGACCAAAAATGATTTTCGTCTCTAATGGAAACCAATTCCAAAGTCCGGTCTCAAAATCGGAGACCGAAATTATATTTAGTCTCCAATAGTTGAGACCAAAAGTTTCATTGGTCTCAAGTAGAGACCAACGTTTTTGTTCGGTCTCTACATCTGAGACCAAATAAGTTGCATGGAATCAAACCGAAGATGAGAATTACAATTGCTGCTTGTTATTGGAGACCAAAAATGTAATTGGTCTCAGATTGAGACCGAATCTTCATTTTGGTCTCTGACTTAATTGCAATTTGAAACCAAAACATTTGGTCTCCAAAATTATTTAGAGACCATTATATTTTTTGGTCTCTGGAATGACTAGAGTCTTCCCGAAAAGTGAAGCCTCTTGGGAAGCCCGGCCCACCTGTAAAATTGGAGACCGAAATTCTTTTGGTCTCTACTGAATCTAAATCTGAGACCAAAATTTTTTCCGCGGTCTCTAAGTGTATCCAATCTTACAGTTAGTCTCCAAAATATGAGACCGCGTACTGATTTCGGTCTCCAAAATCTGAGACCGAAATTTGTGTTGGTCTCAAGTGGAGACCGTATAGTAATTTTCGGTCTCTAAATTGATTTCAATTTGATACCAGAGTTTTCGGTCTCTGAATTCGGTCTCCAAATTTAATTAGAGACCGATTTTGGTTTCGGTCTCTAAACTTCAGTCTCAATTGGACCGGATTCTTGTAGTGTGTGTAGCTAGCATATAGACAAGCCTCCTGAATTTCAAAGTAGATAGCAAATTTTTCTGGGAAATAAAATTATCACTCTTTCTCATCATCTATTTAGTATTATCAATTTCGCATCTCATATCCTCCTACATAAAGTCTCTAGCAATTGGACAAAAGAAAAGGAAAAGAAAATACTTTAGAAATACCTTCTAGAGAAAATTTTAGAAAAACCAAGAAAAGTAGACAAGTGATAATGCAAGTGGAGTAAGATTGCTTGGAAAAATTGAAGAAGATAATAATAATTTGACCATTTATTTAATACGGTATATTAAGCCATTATTCATTTGGCACTACAACAACATGAGTTACGTACCTAGAGATTAACAAGAAATTGTGTTGTAGTCACTCTAGAGCTCATACAAACACCTATTCCTTTATTGGGTAAATAAATCATGAGGATGTTAAGCATCAATATAAAAATGTAGATAAGATTTCGTAATAGAATAATTTAAAACAAATTGTATGCATATAATCTATAAAATAATTAAGCAACATATATATTTTATGAATACGATTAGTACTCACTGCTAAATATAAGAATTACTGCTAGAAGGACACGAGGTGTGATGCTTGTTTTCATGGATATTGTTGAATTGAATATTTGTGTAAGATGCTTTTATAATAGCTTACATCCTCATAAGAAGACTTTCGATGCAAGAGAAGTTAAGTTGGCTCTTAAAACTTTCCTCTACGTCAATCCATTCATTTAATTAATATATAGGTTACAGATTCGAAACATGATGAGATAAATTGGCTTATTTTTAAATAGTAGCATTTCATGATACATCCCTTCTCGACAATGATAGTGTTCTCTTATTCTTCAAATGAATGGCATTTCCTGTTGCCTTGACTTTATTCAAATTGTTGTTGTTATTGTGCTATTATGTATTGATGAAATTTTCAAATGTGAAAAGTCCAAAAGACGAAAATTAGGACAAACTTTAGGGCATTCCCAGCCAGAGTTTCACTTTTTGGAACTCTGGCCTGCCATGTCAGTAAAAATTTCAGATTTTTGGAACTTGCATTCCATTACTTCTCCAACCCATGGAACTCCAATTTGAATAACCCAATAAAAAAAGTTACCATGGACCCACTTCATAACACACAACCTATTTTTTTAATCATATAAAAATTATTTATAACCTCAAAAAAAAGAAAAAACAAAAAAAACAAAAAAAAAGCAAGGAGAGGGACGCAGCGAGGCTCGACTGACCGAGGAGGCCTGCATGCCCCTACATGCGTGGCACGGGCTGCGAGGGGGGTGCGTGTCCCGCGTGGGGGGTGCCTCGCGGGTAATGGACTGAGAATGCCCTAAGGTTGGGAGTGCTACATCGACATGTGGTCAAATAAAGGCTTTAATTGACTTTTAATTGTAGTTGTTGCTGTGAAATTTAGTACCAAGAAGATAATATGTTGAATGTTCTTTCTATTTGTTTTACTTTTTTAGTAAAGAAGGAAAGGATTTATACTGATTAATAAAACATAAGCATTACAAATATTCTATTTAGATACATTCCACCACATTCCTTCACTATATCAACAAACACTATTATACACATTCTGTTGTCTCCTTTCGTTTCTTTCAATCGATGAATTATATACAATAATGGAGGTAAGAAGCTAAACCGTTGGTTTTCCTTTCTTGCTGCCTTTAATCTGTTGAAGCCAAACATGCCAATTCTCTTTGTGTAGCCAGATCGGAAGGTTCAAAATTTTGCTTTTCATCAATTTTTTTCTACTTTACAATAAAATGATACCTCAACAAACAATGATGAGCGTTGTCTGGTTGCAATGTTATCCAGTAACAACATAATGCTAATAGAATGTCCTCATATATTTGTTTCGATTGTACATTATGAATGCATTATTCTATTCATATTTCTATAACCTCAGATACTACCAATGCGAAACACCCCAAGAAACTAATTACTGTGAAATGATGTTGGCATTTCATATATCAATATAAGGTTGGCGGAAATGAAAGCGCGCTTTGTTTAGTAATTTGAAAAGTGAAGCAATAAATGAGGGATTAAATCAACAGCTGAGAGAAAGGCATAAACTTGTCTAGTACTAGTGACATCAATTTGGCTGTTTGTTATTAAATGCGAACAGAAACCATTTTCTAGGTAATTCAAATGAAATCTTGATTGTGATTCTGTGTTACATCGGCAAATTAGTTTGCATGAAATTGTGTTATTAAATGCGAACGGAAACCATTTTCTAGGTAACGACGTGTCCTGTGCTGCTCCTGATATATTGAACGGTCATGTTGTTCCGCCCATGCTCAATCATATGTTTTTAACGTTGATCCCTAAAAAGCCGAAGCCTACAATGATATGTGATTTCCGACCAATTAGCCAGTGCAATGTTGTCTACAAGTTGGTCACTAAGGTAATTTCTAGTCAGTTGAAGAGTTTATTGCCTGGTATTGTTTCGGATTGTCAAAGTGCATTCATACCTGGAAGACTCATCACCGATAACATTTTGGTTGCTTTTGAACTGTTCCATGCCATGCATATTAACAACAGCGCTAGCAGTCACATGGCTATCAAACTTGACATGGCCAAGGCTTATGACAGGGTTGAATGGGCGTTCCTGCAGCACGTTATGCTTAAGCTGGGTTTCCGCCGGTGTTGGGTTGATTTGGTTATGAGATGTGTTAAATCAGCTTTATTTTCGTGTTTGGTGAATGGGGTCCCTACAGGTCACCTTGTCCCTAGCAGAGGACTCCGGCAGGGGGACCCAATCTCCCCGTATCTATTTCTGTTTGTGACGGAGGGACTCAGGGGTCTGCTTAAGAGGGCGGTGGAAACTTCGATTATCCGAGGCCTCAAAATATGTCCTGGTGCTCCTGTTATTTTCCGTCTCCTGTTTGCTGATGACACACTCATTTTTTGTGGTGCGGAAGAATCCCAAATCATTGCCATTAAGGATTTACTACATCAATATGAATTGGCCTCTGGGCAAAAAGTTAATTTCTCGAAAACTAATGTCTCTTTTAGTAGAGGCGTTAGAGCTGATAAGAGAAGCCGCATTGTCCATTGCTTGGATATTCAAGAGGTGCTATTACACGAGAAATATCTGGGTCTACCTACTTTCGTCGGTAGATCAAGGAAAAAGCCCTTCCTGTTTGTAGTTGATCGTGTCAAAAAGCGGATGAGCAGTTGGATGGAGAAGCTATCATCATGGGCTGGTAGGGAAGTGCTGATAAAAGTTGTTGCTCAAGCTATCCTGACCTATGCTATGTCAGTATTTAAGTTCACTAAGGACCTCTGTAGCTCTATTCAATGTGCGATAACACGGTTTTGGTGGGGTCACAAGCAAGAGGAACGTAAAACTCATTGGCTCGGTGGATTGAAACTTTGCCGTGCTAAGGTTGATGGGGGCCTAGGCTTTCGTGAGATGGAGGCCTTCAATGATGCTCTTTTGGAAAAACAGGTATGGCGTCTTCTGAAAAATTATTCTTTACTTGTGGCTAGGCTGTTCAAAGCTAAGTACTATCCTTGCTCTAACGTCTTGACTGCTAATTTGGGGTAGCGCCTGAGCTTTATTTGGAGGAGTATTTGGGGGGCCTAAGAGGTTGTTGTAGGAGGGTGGAGGTGGTTGATTGGGAATGGTGATTTAGTAGACATTTGGTATGACTGCTGGATCCCTCGGCCTTTAACTTTGAAGGTGATCACTCCAAAGCCTGATAGCATGGCCGGGGCTAAGGTACGAGATTTAATCAATTTTAGCGATGGTTGCTAGAACGAGCCACTGGTACGCTCTATGTTGTTGCCCTGCGATGCTGAGGTAGTCTTCAGGCCGCCTCTTTGTGTCTCCTGGCCTCAAGACAAGCTATTCTAGCACTTCTCATCTAATGGTGCATTCTCTATCAAGTCTACCTACCACCTAATTCTTGAGGGTAGGTGCTCTAATGGGAGTTGCTCTTCTAATGATGGCAAACGTTTTTGGCGGACCATATGGGACCTAAATGTTCCACCTAGAATTCGCTTGTTTACATGGAGAATTTGCAGAGGTATTTTGCCGACAAAGAGTAACATTGCAAAACGTGTACCGGGTTTTGGAATGAGCTGCAACATATGTGGCTCGTTCGAGGATTCTAACACCCACGCATTATTAGAATGCCCTTTTTGCCGCATGTATCTGGGAGTCTAGCAAAGTCGATCGTAAGTTTTGGGGTAAGCAGTTCAGGTGTGTTCGAGATTGTATAGAGATGGCGGAAGCTAGCATGACTTTGGAGGAGCTAGGTAATTTTGCAGCCATACTTTGGGAATGTTGGAATGCACGGAACCGATTTGTTTTCAACAAACCGGATAGCAATCTTAGTATACTAAGTGAGAAGGCCTTAGCATTTGTTAAGAGCTTCAGAGATATCCATGAAAGTGCTGCCATTGCAAACGATCCCTTGCCTTCTGTTTGGAAACCACCTCCTTCTGAATACTTGAAGTTGAATTTTGATGGGGGAAAAGTTGGGCTGCAAGGCTGGGGATGGGGTGTGGTGATCAGAAACCATGATGGGGACATTGTCGTGGAGAGTTCAAAACAAGGTGAAGGAGGTGGAGAAGGCTCGTGCTTGCTTGTTCGGTCTTCAATGGGTGAAGGATGCTAACCTGGATCATCTAATTGTTGAAAGCGATTGCCTGTCGCTGGTCCAAAAGATGCAGAAGAGGTTAACCCAAGATACTTATGCTGGTCTTTTCGTTCAAGAAATCTTAGTTCTTGCAAACTCTTTTAATTATCTTTTATGGTCTTTTGTGAGAAGAGGGGGTAATAAGGTGGCCCGTGAGCTTGTTCATTGGCAACCTATTTGCTTTGAGGAGAGGGTGTGGACTAATGATGTTCCCGATGACGTCGAGTGTACGGCATCGGGTGATTTGGTTGCGTTGGTTGATTCTATCTTAATATAATGCCCCCTTTGCTATCCAAAAAAAAAATCACATATGTGTTGCACATTCTTTATGTTTTGTGGTATTACCATAATTTATCTTCCTATCCACCCCGTAGAATATAGAAAATATGAATTTTTCGACAATTATTTTTGACTTGGACCAAAGTTGGGTAAAGTAAGTTGGGTCTTTGAACTTTCTCTGCTTCCATTTTTCATCTTCGAAGCAATGGGATTCAATGATAAATCTGCTTCTTGAAAATTCTCTTGCTTGATACAGCGGGGCTATATTAGACAGGATGTGGATTTAAGTCATTCAACTTTGCATAATGTATTTCAATTTGTATCGAATCACCTTTCCTTTAGTGTGCATTATAAACCTTGCCAGTAATAAATATGCAATTCCAATAATAAGTTCCTTTCTTCTATTTGTGCACATGGTACTCTTCCTTTTTCTAAGTGCTTGCTTGCCTCTATCTCACTCTATGTTTCTCCCCCACTATGTCGGGCACAGTGCCTATGCGGACATTTTTAGGGGTCGGAATGGCGGCACACATTTGTTACCTTTTTATTTAAATTTCTTAGGCACGTATTTGTAGTTTGTAGTTGGCTACATTTTGCGTGTTTGTGGTATGCCTAGCTAACACCATGACAATAATTTCATTTTTTGTACAAAATTTCATGCTCGATTGTTGTCAATTTCTTTAAAGTCTAGTAGTTTGTTATGCCAATACGTACGGAAGTAATTTTTAAACATGTTTGATTGCTGAGAGATATAAATTAAAGCTGATTTTGGTGCAGTAAATATTACATCGGCTGGCAGTTAGGTAGTGGTTTCTCTCAGCAATACAACTCCAAGTGTGCGTATATATGATTTCTCAACTTGTATATTACGTCCACAACATAAATATCGATTATTCAGCCCGTGATCTTATTCAACCAAAATTAATGGGCAAGGGATACCACAGTGTTGGCCAGAAAGCATCATATGGAGCTAGCACTATTAACTTTTGTAGAACTAGAGCAGTAATTTGGCTACCTCCTCTTAAACGTAAACTGAAATAACTTGCTCCGCCGTTCCAAATCACGCAGTTGAGACCTGCATTGTACTAATAAATTAGCAAATTAGACTGGATTTTATTATGCGCTTAACTTGCCTTTGTCTATTTCTCTTTCATGTCCACCAATTAGATAACAGAAAGCATAAATTTTGGAAAAAAAATTTCAACTTAGTTTATACTCGAGTAAATTAAGTTGGCTCGTTAAACCTTCCTCTATTTCGATCCTATCATATAATGGGGGTGTTTGGTAACAACAACTGTTTGGGAAAAAATAGTTATTTGGGAGGATTTTAGCTGTTTTGACCAAGTCAAACAGCTAAAGAGTATTTGTTAAAGAGCTATTTGTAATAGTTGTTTGGCTCCAAAAACTTCTTTTTGAAAAAGCTATTTCCATTAGCCTTTTGAGGAGAGCTTTTTGTGAAAATGATATAATTGTTCATAAGTTTAGAAAAATTACACACATCTCATTAAAAACGAATTCATACATACGGGCACAAATGAAATTTTACCAACATATTTTATAGAAACAACTAATTTTTACCAAATACTTTTTCTAAAAACAGTTAATTCAAACGACTAATATAAACAGCTAACTCAAATATTTAACATCTAACAGCTAACACAAACAGCTAACAGCTAATAGCTGTTTACCAAATAGGACCAATATATAGACTGCCGATTTGGAACATGTTGAGACAAACTCACTAATTTGAAATGATAGCATTTAGTGATATGTCCTTGTCGAAAATGGTGCTGTTATCTTATTCTTCACATGAATGGCATTGCCAGTTGTCGTGAGTTTCTTCAAATTCTTGTAGCTGTTATGCTATTATATATTGGAGAAATTGTCAACCACATTTGAAGATTGAAAGACGCAAACGAGAGCAGACATTAGGGTTGGGAGCATGGCATCGATAGATGGTCAAATAAAGGCAGTTGAATTTCAAATGTAATTATTATTAGGATACTATGGTGATATTATTGTCATAATATTGTGATAATATTGCTATGAAATTTAGTAAAAAGGCAGTCACATGTTAAATGTACTTTCTATGTGTTTTACGATTTTTAGTAAAGAAGTTAAGGATATATATTGATTATCAAAATATAGATATTACAAATATTGTTAACTCAGACACACGTAAGTCTTATGCCATGTAATGATACTGTAGGAAGAATTAGGACTAACCTGGATGCGGAAGTACACTGTCGGTAATAGTCCACAATAATAAGAATACCAGTCTTCGCCAATCAGAATACCAAGCGGCTACTAGAGTCACATTAGGGTTTCACGTCCTAAACCCGAGAATTCGATAGATAGTAGTTCATCCATGAGAGAGAAGTAGGAGAATATGGGAGATATGATATTCGCGTCATAGCGTCTCACGAGGCTAACCCCCTTAAACCTCTATATATAGGTTAGGAGGTAGCAAGGGTTGTCGCCCTAGGCGATTTCAGTGCCAGTTGGGCCTAATCTCATTAGGCCCGTCCAACAGATACCACCCAATCTACATAGATACATTTCACCCCATTCCTTTACTATGTCAAAAAACGCTCCAAGACACATTCTAGTATTTCCTTTCATTTCATTTCAAGTAAACCTTTGCTTTCCCTTCATGTTTCTTTAAATTTGTTGAGGCCAAACATACTAGTTCTCTATGTTACTAGATTTGAAGGTGCAAATTTTCACTTTTGATTGATTTTCATTTTCTACTTTACTGCAAAAATGATAACTCAATGTATGATGATGATCGTTGTTTGGTTTCAATGTGAGTGAGTTATTATACAATAATGACATAATGCTAAAAGAATGCTCTCCTACATTTGTTTCGATTCTACAATACGAATGCATCATGAGAGATACTCGAAATTTGAAATACTTCAAGCAATTAACAACTATAAAATGAAGGTTGACATTTCATATGAATATAAGGTTGGTTGCAATGAAACGTTCTTTTTTTCTTGTAATTTGAAAAAATTTAAGGAAACAAAATTTCATACGAAATCAGCAGCTAACATGCAAGTGTTAACTTGTGTAGAAGTAGCAACATCAATTTGGCTATTTGCTATTAAATGTAGACAGAAATCACCTTCATCAAGATTCCATGTTATATTGATAAATTAATTAGGATTGGATTGTGTTATGTTCCCAACTGATCTACGTTTCATGCATTTTTTACGATCCGTGGTATTAGAATATTTTTCCTTCCTATCCACCCAGAGACAATAGAAAACATGAATCTTGGACGATCATTTTCAACTTTCTTCAAAGCTGAGTAAAGTAAATTGGCTCTTTAAATTTTGTATATTTCCATTTTGCATCTTTGAAATAGCAAGATTCAATGATAAGCATGGTTCTAGAAAATTCTATTGCTTGACATAGTTGAGACTCTACTGGATAGGATATGGATTTAAATCATTCAACTTTGCATAATGTAGTTGAATTTGTGTTGAATCATATTTACCTTTATTGTGTATTATAAACTTCTCAGTAAATAATATATACCAATGATCAGTTAATTTCTTTTTCCATTTTTACACATCTCACTCTTTTTTATTTCATAGTGCTCGCTTGCCCCTTTCTCGCTGTAATTTTCTCCACCTCTATGTAGGCTATTTTGCATGTGTGAACATCTTTAGGACATTTTAAAGGAGGCAAGTGACTGTCATGCTTTGAATTCAAATCTCATATCACCTATTTGTTGTGGGCAGTTGGTTATATGTGGCACGTTCGTGGTTCACCCTAGTTACGTCTATGGATTACACCAAGACAATAATATATTTTGTCTTTACAAAATGGCATTCCCAATTGTCATTAATTTCTGTAAGTTCTTGTAATTTGTTATGCCACTATGTAGGGAAGAAATTTTCAGATATGTTTGACGATTGAAAGACAAAAACTAAAACTTAGAGGTAAGAAGTACTACATCCGTTAGTGGTCAAGTAGAGGTTTATCTGACACTTGTATGTTATGTCTTGAGCAAAAACATCGATTTTTAGCTCATCATCCCATCACAAAAAAATCAATAGGGCAAGACAAACCGTTGTATTCACTAGAGAGAATCATATGTATCTAGCGTATAAAGAAACCTCCTGAATTTAAAAGTTGATAATAAACTTCGTTTTTGAAAACAAATTGGTAACTCTTTCATTATCGTCTATTTAGTATTATCAATTTCACATCTCATATCCTGCTACATGGATTCTCTAGCACTAAAAGAAAAGCAAACCAAAACAAAATCATTTAGAAATCTCTCTTAGAGAAAACTTTAAGTAAACCAACAAAAGTAGGCAACTCATAATGTTAATGGAGTAAACTTGATTGGAATGATCAAGGGAGATATAATAATTATTTGACCTTTTAACAAACACTATATTTAGACCATCATCCTTTTATTAGGAACTACAACAACATGAATTAACTAGACATGGGCCTTTTCCGTGGCTGCAATATTGTTGACAAATTTGTGCCATACAATTTGGACATGGAGAGCATTGTACACGGTCCTTTTCTTGGCTCCAGATGATCAGCAGGGAATTGTGTCATACCCACTGTAGTGCTCATGCACGCACATGTTCTTTCATTAGTTTTCCAACTTTTTTTTTCCAACAAATACATCTATGCAAAATCAAACCTGTAGGTTTCATAGTTTTCCACAATAGAAGAAACAACCCAAACAAAAGCACAATTTTATTTAAAAGTTTTCAAAGGTGCTATGCATTCACTAAAAGTTCATAACAAATAAGTACATAACTCCAACAACATAAGATTGAAATTAAAGTCCAAACCATAAGTGAAAACTCATAAACATTGCTTGGTCTATCTGAAAGATAAGTCATGACAAAAGTTAACCGCATAAGAGAACTCAAACTATGACTCATTATTTTGTTCTTGATCATCAACTTCTTCGACATTTTATTCTTCAAAAGCATGAACATTTTTACTGTCATCATCAACGTCCTCATCTTATTCAAATGAAGAAAGAACATCCTCTGATATTGCCTATTAAACAAGTCCAAAAACATAAATCTTAAGAAGAGGTAATAGAGAATATTTATAATCATCTAATGGCATTCTCCCTTAATAACATGATGTCAAATTTATCATTAAAAATAAACAACAATATACAAGACTCTCATAAAAGCCTATAAGTTCACAAATAACAATGTAAGAACTTCTTAACTTGTTTAGCTTTTATGTTCCATAACAAGTTTATCTTGTACATTTCATCACACATTTGAATACAATACACTAAAATGGCCTTATATTATATTAACCAATCAATGTCCCTTTACCTTATCTCTCATTACCTATTCACATTTCAACCAAATTAACTTTTCACCTAAACCTCCAATCACACTTTCATTACCCCTTATCTCTCAAGTTATCAAACACACAAGTCATCAAATACATTCCAACCAAATTAACTTTTTACCTAAACTTCCAATCACACTCTCATTACCTTATATCTCAAGTTATCAAACATACAACTAAACATATTACAACCAACGAAACTAATCACCAAAGATAACAGTCACTCTCTCATATCCTACCTCTCAAGTTATCAAATATAAGCTTAAACAAATTACAACCAAAATACCTAGTCACATAAACCAACCAATCATTCCCTTCATCCCCTTTTTTCCTATCATATTATAACATCCATTTACCAATAGAGTTTTTCTAATCAATAGAATAAAAAAGCAGCAAAATAATAAAATATCTCACAGGAATACCTAGTGCTTCAAAAGCACTTTCACCAAATTGGTGACATATCCAAATTTATTTTCCAAACGTTCAATCTTCTCTTGACTTTCTTGTTGTTGTTGCTCAATTTTGTTTCTTTTAGTTCGTTCTTCCTCTAAAGCGCACCTTTTAGAAGTTGAACGAGGAACTTTGACCCCAATGTCAGAGGTCTTAGCATAACCATACTTGTCTTCTCCAAAAACTTTTTTGAAAATTTCATCTCAAGTAGCATCATCACATGAATCTTCTTCAACGAGGGATAATTCATTTTCAATTACTTTCTATCATGTCACACATTAGTAAAAAGAAATAAGATGAATAAGAAAATTAAATAAAAATACACAATCATACCTTTGCACTAGCTAAAGGATCATCATGTTTTGTAGCTTTCTTTGATGTATGGGTCTTGAACCATATTATAAGCCTATCTGTCTTGCTGCCTTTTCCCTAAAAAACACGTAAAATACGAAATGAGTTACCTAAAATCAAAGTGAGCTATAGTATAAATAGCATATAAATAATACTCTTCTTCAGCACGTACATGTGCGAAAGTCTTTGCCCCTCCATAGTGACACATGTTGTTATTGCCCCAATTTTCAATTCCGCTTTTAGTTTTAGCCTAAACAAATAATTGACAAATCAAATGATAACTTTTGCATCATTTCAAAATAATTATAACTGTAAATATTCTTATAGCACATAATTACGTTTCCCTTGTCAGATTCCCAAAACTTTACTAAGTTGGCCCATGTTTCAAGTGGTTTGTGTTTTGGTCTTTTGCTACTTGCTTCATCATGACTTCTACCATCAAAATGTGCCACCTTCAACTCACATTTATAGCCTCTCCCACAAGCATGCATTTTCTCCATTGCCCATCCATAAGGCTCCTTTCCTTTGAAAAAGTGAAATGAATGCTGTAAAACAGATATAAAGAAAAAGAACTAATCAAGACTTAAAATAAACATAAAAGTCGTATTTTATTTTCAAATCCTGGCACACACGCAAGGGTGTAAAATCAGAGTGTAAAGGTTCAACTTTGAAAGCAATGTAATATATATTAACATATATGTACCTTCACCTTTGCCCACAATGAATCTTTTTTCTCTTGCTCAATTTTCCTCCATTCAATACAGCCTTATCCTTCTAGAAAAAGGCGCAATCATTATGACATGCATCTATCTTTTTGTGGCCAGGATCAAATTGCTTAATGATGCTTTGCATTTGTTTAAAGGAATTCGGTAATACTGAATCTTTTGGAAGATCCCTTTTGGAGAGTTTTGTAAATGTATCAAATGCTCTATCACTGACATTATACGTCCATTTAAGATTATACATCTCAACAATAAATGAGAGTTTACTAGACTCTTCACACCTCGGATAGAGGGGTTGGCCTGCATCTTCAATTAGTTTAAAAAATTTCTTTGTTTCTTCATTATGGCCTGAGGAATCATTAATGGATTCATGGCATACAAAGGCATCCTCTATCATATCATGCATATCATGTTCGATTGAACCATGATTTTCATGATTGAATTAATCATCTAGCATCTCATCATCGCAATCATTATCACTTAGAATTGGCTCCCCATGATAGACCCATACATGTTTATGGTAATTAGCATCCATCCCTTTCATGAGAAGGTGAACTCTTACAACTTCCCTTTCATGGTGGAATCGATTAGCACATGTTGTACATGGGCATGAAATTTTGTCATCAACAGCAGAAGTCGCAAATGCATGATGAATAAATACATTTAGATATTCCATATTTTCGTTATTCATTCTCCTCTACTTCACCCAACTCTTATCCTTAAAATAGTGGCAAGTTCCTACATATTATAATTTTCAAACAATTATTCATTCTTAATATATAAGCTAGCAAACATTACAACAACAATTATAGTAAAAAATGCTAAAGTATAAATGGAAGGTTCGTACATATATAAGTAAATGAGTTGATTTACTTGAAAATTAAAGAAAATTAGGAGCACACAATAGCTGATACATGATCTAAAGTTGACTTGTATCTAAGAGTTCATAATAGTAAGGAAACAACTAGGAGCTACCACCAACAAAACTATGACATTCTAAATCCTACATACTGTCAAAGCTTGCCTATAAAACCAAACCTCAGAACAATTTTAACTGAAGCTTAGCTGAATAGCAAGGCAACACAGATATTGAATTAATGAAGGAAAAACAAAAAATTTAATATAAACATTCAAGAAAAAATTAGCGCAACAAGCAAAACCAAGATTAGGGTGTTCTATGCTCAAGAGGAAGAATAAGCAGCAAGGACAAAGGATTCTTGGATGGCATAATTTCCTCTTAACAAGGGGCCACATAGAGAGACAGAGAGGGAAAAATGGCGATGCTTATTATTGGATGCCGTAAGTAAATACAAGAATAGATATGGATCCTAGAAAATATGTTGGAAATTCTCATTGGAAACTAGCTAGAAGCACTCAACTGCTCAGACACCTAATCCTCTATCTAAATTCAAAAAGATTGACTATACAAAGCACCAATCAAATCAACAACAAGAACATCTAGTAATACCATCTTAGACCGCACAAGAAGCCAAGAAAACGACCAGTAGCATTAGGAAGCAGGTGGGTGAAAACGGGATTATGGAATTGGAAGGAGATGTAATTCATACATACCACAGCTAATCAAGTTGTCGTGGCTATTGGATAAGGCTCCAAACCACCGCCTTCAATTCCTCTGATTCCGGTGACCCGGGCGTGCTTTAAATAGAAATTCGCCGGCAGTGAATAATAGCATAAGGGAGACAAAACTGCAACTCAGGCAATCGAACTGAGATTAAACAAAAAAGGAAGCGGAAAGACTGATTGTTTATGAATGACTCACCAATTCGGTTGCCGAAGAACGTTGAACAGTGTGGATGTGACGACGACATTGGGTGAAGAATAATTTCACGGTCGGAGAATCAAGAAGAAGATGGAGAAGATGGAGTAGCGCGAAGGAGTATGGAGAGAGCAGAGCGAGGGAGTCTGAAGATGGAGGAGCGTGAGACCTAATTTCAATTTTGGAATTCTACGTGAATTTGCTGTAATTTTTTGTCCTTTGATTTTAGGCCCTTATTGTTATATTATATATATTTGCCTACTTTATATTTTTTTTCCATATTATTAGAACTAATTTATGTTTATGATCATAATAACTTAATTTTATTTTGGCACTCCTAATTATAACAAAAATAAAACTAGACATAATGTTTAAATATATATCTATTTAATCTTGATCATAATAACTTAATTTTATTTTGTCACACCTAAGTTTAACAAAAATGAAATCAGAAATAATTTTTTAATATATATTTATTTAATCTTTTTCGTGGTATACACCATAATGAATAATACCAACATAGCTCTTTACTTTTCAAAATTTGCCGGTTTAACTGTAACAATACTAATAGAACATTTAACGATCATAAATATTTTTGGTAATGTATTAACAATACCATCAGATGCATTGCTTCTATTGTAATTTATTTGTGTTCATTTGGCACCACAAAATCATAGCTATTTTTCCAACAAAAAAATCATTACGATGGTAAAAACAAACTTTTACCAACAGAAAATATTATTTGTTGCTGGGTTTCTGTTGCAATAAGTCCATTTTTTTGTAGTGAATAAAAATGATAATTATTCAATGTACGGTGATGATGGTTGCTTGGTTATGATGTTACTGGGTTATCATCCAACAATGACATAATGCTAAAAGAATGTCCTCCTATATTTGTCTACATTTTACAATATGAATGCATCATTCTATTCGATTGTATACCGCCCATGATACTTGCAATTCAAAATACCTTAAGCAATTAATAACTGTGAAATGAAGTTTGGAATATCACATATGAATATATTGTTGGTGGAAACAGAAATACATTCTTTTTTTGTTGGGCTGTTGTTGTAATTTGATCAAATTTAATAAACAAATCGAATACGAAATCAACAACTAAGATGTAGAGATTAACTTGTGTGGAAGTAGTAACATCGAATTGGCTATTTGTTATTAAAGCAGTGTTTGGTTGGGGGGAAAATAGTTTTCCAATTTTCCGTTGTTTGGCACAAGAAAGGATGAAAAAATTATTTTCCAAGAAAATGATTACCCCCCCCCCAATGGAGTAAAATGATTTCCTTTTTGAGAAGATGGGAGGTTAATTTTCTTCCTTCAACTCTTTAATGATGTGGTCAACTGAAATTTAGGCTCAAAATTCGATTTCAATAGTTCGGATCAAAACTTGACTATCCGACGGGAAATATCAAAATAAACTCAAATCAAAATTTTTAGCTCAAATTTGCTTCAATTGATCGACATTTATTTCCACCACGACAATTTAATCAACTTTTTTTGTCACTTAAACAATTCAGTTGAGTCGCCACTAAAACAATTTCAACGACTTGGATCGAAACTTGATCATCAGATAGAAAATACTAAAATTAGCTAAATTTCAGATTTCAAGTATGATATTCTTTCATTTGGTGAACATTTGTTTCCACGATGACAATTCACTTGATATGTTTCACCCCTTAAACAATGCAATCAATATATTTCACTACTAGAACAATTTCAATAGTTTGAATTGAAACTTGATCATCAGATATGAAAGATTAAGATAGGCTCAAACCCAAATTTTGATCACGATATTCGTTCATTTGATCAACATTTTTTTCCACAACGATAATTCAATTGATACTTTTCACCCCTTAAATAGTGCAATCATTATTTTTCACTACTGGAACAAGTTCAGTAGTTTGAATCGAAACTTGATCATCGGATACGAAATATTAAGATATGCTCAAACCCAAATTGTGATCACGATATTCCTTCATTTGGTCAATATTTTTCTCCACCACGACAATTCAATCGACATTTTTTGCGCCACATAAACAATTCAGTTGATGTTTTTCGTCAACAAAATAATTTCAATGGTTTAGATTGAAACTTGATTATCCAAGAGGTAGTATTGAAAAAAACTCAAATATTAATTTTAAGCTCAAAACTACGACCATTTAGTCAATATTTCTCGCCATTTAAACAATTCAGTTGACATTTTCCTCTTTTCATGGAAAATAATTTATCTTGTACCAAACAACGAAAAATATGATATGAAAATCATATTTCGTTGGAAAAACATTTTCCACAAAAAAATGATTTTCTTGGAAAACCATTTTCCTTCTACCCAAACACTACCTAAATGTAAGCAAAATGTTTTTTCTATGCAACTCCAAATCACCTTGATTAAGATTCTGTGTTATATTGATAAATTACTTTGGATCAGATTTTGAAATGTGCTCAAGTCACCCATGCTTTATGCATTTTTTACATTCCATTGCATTATAATATTTTCCCTTCCTATCCCCCCGGTAGACAATAGAATACATAAATTTTGGATGATCATTTGCAACTTGGTTCAAAGTTAAGTACTTTGGCTCTTTAAACTTTCCCCACTTCCCTTTTTTATATCTTTGAAATAGCATGATTCAATGATAAGTATGCTTCCTGAAAATTTCCTCGCTTGATGTAAGCGGGACTCTATTCAATAGGATGTGGATTAAAATCGTTCAACCTTTCATAATGTATTTGAATTTGTATCGAATCATCTTTCCCTTGAGTATGTATTATAAACCTTGCCTATAATAAATGTGCATTGCCCGTAATGATTTCTTTTCTGTTTCCATTTTTGCTTATGGTGCTCTTCTTTCTTCATAGTGCTTGCTTGCCCCTATCTAATTATAATTTTCTCAACCACCAAAACTATAGTGCCTATGTGAACATTCTTAGGACATCGTAACAGAGGCACACATCTATCGTTCTTTTTATTCCAATTTCATATGCACATATGTGTTGAGTGTAGTTAGTTACATTTAGCATGTTCCTGGTAAGCTCTAAGCACATCATGATAGTAATACCTTTTTCTTTACAAAATGGCATTCCCTATTGTCATCAATTTCTTTAAATTCTTGCAATTTGCTATGGCATTATGTATGAAGGAAATTTTTAGACATATTGTTTGATGGTTGAATGACATATATTAAAACTGACTTAAGGGGCAATAAGTATTATACTAGCCAATGGTCAAGCAAAGGTTTTGTCTAACCAATGCAAAACTCAGTCTACCCATATCTAACTAATGCAAACTAAGAGTTGGTGTGTTTCATAGTATATTGGTCCATTGTTGATTGCTCCTTAGTCTACTTGGATATGAACTCCATATATCCCAAAGAATTTGTCCACTTTCTTTCCTTAACCATAAGAGCCCTATTACAACCCATTTTAAATACTTCTTGATTGTTATGTGCATTTATTTATAGTTTTTAGTGGTGTAGAATTTGAGAGTTTTGGCAAGCCTATGGTAGCTTGCATCTTTGGATAGAATTTTTAGTGAAATCATGCTTTATCTTAAACAAATGACCTAGAGTGATTCATATTTTCCAAAAGTGATATTCTACTAGCCCATTTGGCTCTACTGAACTTCATATGCATATATGTTGTGCTTTGTGGTTCTTTGGGTGTGATTCATTTGATGTCAGACTTGTGGTTTCATACTTCTTTGAAAACATTTATTGTCTCCTGCTTTGAAATGATTTGAACATTATTTGGGGTTGACATTCACTAATATTTGTGTTTGTCATGTGGTATCAAATAACTAGCATCAGGAGGTTGTTGAGCTTTTGAATCCTAGATACATCTCATCTTGTTGGTTTTCCTCAAATTTAGCTTTGCTTGAGTGTAACCAACGATTTAAGCTTGGGAAGTTATGAATGTCATATATGCATCAGATTTCTCGAGTGTTTAAGTGTGATTTTCAGGGATCAATGTGCTTGTTTGAGTGTTTTATGCTCCTCGTCTCACTTTTATACTCGGGTTTGGTGTTGTTGATGGTATTTTGTAAATACTGGCTAAGACAACCCTTTGTGCTCCTACAAAAATCGATTAAGAATGATCAAAGCAGCTAAGAGCCCACAAGAACTAGCCCAAAACCCAGAAGGATCGTAGTTTACTACCGGAGTTATCATCCATAGTCAACCCGGGCTAACCAGCTTCATGAATTCATAAGGCATAGCCTACCACGGGCTATTTGTGGTGGTTGCCATGGTCTGTAGTAAGGTCGTTTTGATATATGTCTTTGATTTTTCGCGTGGTTTGACATTTTTTACTTCAGTTTTGGCAATATCAGACACTTTTTCAGTAGCCATCCAACATCATATTCCACCATTTATTTAGGTTTTATACTTCATTTTAGAGTAAGGGAGAGCAAACCAAAGAGGGAGGTTAGTTGGTAATTCATGTTAACTTCTAGTTTTAAACATTGGGATTAATGTTGAAATTGTGATTGAATGTGTTTTTTAGTTAATTTCTTGGTATGCTTTTGAATAGTTAGGCTTATTTTATTAAGTCTAGAATTTGAATTGCGTTTAAGTGGTTTGATCACCTCCTTGCTTGTGTTAGATATTGCATGAAGTATTGAAAGGTGAAATCCAATGTCCGAGTCACCAGATTTGACTTGGCTGTATGATGTCTTCTGAAAGAATTGTCAATCGGGAGACATTTAACCAACTTCACTAATTTCACATTATCAATAATTGAAGAAATCCTTAAAAATTAAGTCACTTAAATTACCATATTTAATCACATAAGAACCCACAAAAATTAGCCAACCTAAATTACCCACCTTCATCTAGTGTATATGATTAATATCAAACAACACCTTCCAGTGTGGGTCCCGCTTTCGTGGGGTCTGGTGAGATTCAGCTGTAAGCAACCTTACCTCTACCTGCATTCCTACCCGTAAAGAGGTTGAAGTAATATAATAGAATTATTTAAATCAACTAACCCAAATAATTAATGTTCACTCAAATTTCTCAGCCCTTATACCCTCATAGGCACGTAGCAAAACCTTGAAGCCAGAAGGTAACCGATGTGACTGTTACATTCCTCCCCCCTTACAAAAAATTCGTCCCTGAAATGTTAATGCCTTAAAGTCAGCTAAGACATGAAGTTCATATATGCATGACACAAACCATGCAAAACTCATCAAGACAGTTCCTAGACATCACTTAGGATTTAATGTAACTTTAAAAATAGAAAACGAGTTTATGGTATTTGTCCTTATCTTCGCCAACTTTCTTTTAGCATCTACTTAATCTATTAAGGATCCTGGGACCAAATCCTATAGAAGAAGGGAAAATGAGTTTGCTTGGATAACCATGTCAAAATTTGTTCGAAGATGGACACCCACTTTTAATCTTATATCTAAGCAACCAACATAATGACTTTTCCATTATACTTATATGCTAGCATGAGTTGACATCTAAAGGTTTTTTAACAACAATTCAATGCAAAGTAAAGCAACGCCGTGTCAATGCAGTCAAGCTAACTCAATTATATCCCAAAAACGTAAGGGAATCAAATTATTTTGGGACCAAGTCAATCAACTACGTACTTTCTATGTAAACAAAGGCTCGCTTACCACCAAGTATTCACTCTGGCCTCTCCTCTTGTTGCTTACTTGATTTCTCTCTCTTTCTCCTCTTTTTTTTTTTCCAAAAACAAAATTTCTTTTGGTGAATTAGCTACTCTAGCAGTAGCACACATAGCATGGGCATCCTATAGCATCACCACCAAAAACAACATAGTTTAGAAGTATAATAGCAAAGACAACACATAGAGCAGCAACATAGCATCTTGATTGCCGTGAAGGAAAGCACCACTATCCAATATAATCAAGAATGGAGAGCAAGTTATATGAAGCTAATTAATTTGATTATAAACTAACAAGCAAGGAAATGATCTAGAAAACAACTATGAAAGAAATGCATGTGTAGTAGTAGGGTTGCAGAGAACATTCAGTATCTCTGTGACAGATAGATGGAGTCCAGGAGGTAGGGAGCTAGTTCCTTAGTGGGAATTTATTTGGCACACAGTCCAGATACGTAACACATGTGTTTATAGCTTGGCTACCCTTTCATGGAAGATTAGCTACCAAGGACAGGTTCTGTGGATAGTGGAAAAATACTAAGTATTTAGTTCTTACATGTTGTTGTTAGAAAGTTGGGAGGCCAAGCATGCTCAAATGCTAGTGTTGAAAAGAGAATAAGATCTATTGGATAAACACAAGGTACATAGTTTTTTTGCTAAAAGGGTGAACAAGGAGGTTAAAACTCATTTAAAGGGTACAATAGCTTTATGTGTCCTTTGGAAATGTTCTAGATAAGAATTTAATTCAAAATGCATACTGATGATTAACGTGTAAACATGATAAACACAATGACTAACGAAAAAATTCACCATAGGATACCTATATTAAACTTATTGCAGAATATATAGCACAAGATAACTTAGTCATCATGTCATGTTGCCGATATGACCCATTCTAATGGTCATTTCACATGACTCATTCATCAATTCCATAGTCCATAATTCAGTTAAATCATGGATTCACTAGCACGTCACCCTATCAAAGAAGAATCATACAAAGATAAATGTATCCACTTACGAAATATATGTGTAGGCGACTATTAACAATACAACATGATATATTAGAGGCCATATATCAAGCAATGGCTCAATGACTATGTCACCTAGCCAATCAATAAGCCAAGTAATGTGACCATTTCTATCTATACATAATCCCATCAAGGCTTGTACCAAAAAGTAACTATATGGGTTCTCATGGGCTTTATATTGCACACAACGTCACACTTACACTCTAAAACATATAACTCAGTGCATTACCACACAAGCAAGTGCCTAGCGGACTATATGCAAGTGCAAGCTCTAGTTTGCAACCTATAGTCAAAAGGTAAACTTTGAGGAATTTCCATAATGGTCGGAAAAGCCGTTGTTGACAACATTATGTGCTCATGTGATGGTTCATAGTTTGTTCACTACACAAAATAGTTGTAAAGCCAAAGGGTGTGTTTAGATAATGGAAGGGGGCACCTAAGCTAATGCCTACTTACCAAATAGTTACACTGACGCTTAATTTATTGAAAAGGTTGGCCTGCACAAGCTACTAATTGTTCTGAGCCAAGGGCAACAACATTAATGGCATTGTGGATATGCCTTGATGATTATAAGACACATGCATCACATTTGTGGTCATAGGAACTTTTAAGGAGTCAAAGCACATAATAGGAGGTCCAGCCACTTATAGGGGTTTTTGGCTTTAGAACTTTGTATTACACATAGGAATGCAATGGTAATGTGTGGATGATTTACCCAAACTTGAAAAATACACAGTGTGACAATTTAAAGTCTACTAGGTTGTAACACCCCGAAATTTCTAACTCATTTTATTTACTAATATTAACGTACGTGGCAGCGAAAAAGCCTAAGGGGTGTTAACGTTGTATTCCCTATTAAGGAATACAAGGCTAAGTATCGTATACAACCTATAATGGGTAACTTAATGCCAAGTTCAAACACAATCTCAAATCTCACTTGCAAAACATCAAGTTGTCCGTACTTAACAATATTATTCTTAAACACAACCAATCTAAGCCTAATTCATTGTGACTATGATTGTTAGTTCTCGCCTCCTTGCTCTAAACCGAAGTCCTTTCCCCATGCTCATGAACTTCACCTAAAAACAAAACATTTTTAAAGAATGAGATAAATTTAGTAACAACCATCGGCAACTGTCAAAACATGAACACGAATTCATTCGACACCATTTTCGGGATGGGGAGGACTCAAGCCGTATCGCTACATTATGAAAGACACATTGCGAGTCTCAACACCCATCATACACTCAACTCAGTCACATCCATTTACGTTAAGGATATAAAGGGTGAATGACCTCAGTAGGTCTCATGGCATACAATTGATTTTAATGCAGCCGCTTAACCAGATCATGGCCTACTGTCAGTTTGGATGGTGATGTGGCCGCTAACCATGCATGCACTTTACCTGAGGAAGGATAATGACCTTCAGATGAGCAGGAGTAAACTCCCTAGTTTCCCCTAACCATTTCCTTAGTTCTTACCCTTACAAGTAGACTTGGTAGTTAATTAGAACATAACCCAACCCAGCCCATCATGATCCAAAAGCATGTCACATGTACTTTCACAATAAAACATTATGGATGCAAACTCCAAGCTTCACAATAACGTCAATAAAAACCCAAAAGTTTCATCACCAATTAATCTAGGAAAAGTCCCCCAAACATCAATTCAAATACATTTTCACAATTCACTCACAAGACACATATTCAAGGGATATTTGGGGGAGTTACGGCATGGTCATTACCTGTTAGAACACGTCACCTAAGCTTGAGCTTAGAATGCTAATTTGGGCCCCTTCAATTTCCCAAAATAGTTTAAGTTAGTATTAGTTTCTTAACCCGACTTTCCGTACATTAAAATATACAGCAAATAGGTTCCCTAGGCCTCCTTTTATACCCAACTGTTGATTTAGGCTCTCAATTATATTTTTAGGGTACTTTTAGATTATTTCCAACACATTTGTCGCTGCTGTGCATTTCCAGATCCAACTAGATTATAAGCCCAACTTCCAGTGCCCATAATGTTCACTCCCAACATTGGATTTTTAAGATCAAGCCCATTTTAGAAAGGCCAAGTTTCAAACTACAACTTTTTTATTTTTATGGTCATTAGTATAGTCGGGGTCTCACTTACCCAAAATTAACCAAAATCGTAAACTATCCCAGCGATTGTCATGGTTGCGTAGTCTCTGTAAAAGGGCCATAACATGGTGATTTTACCTTTGATTTACAAAATTCAAAATTTCTCACTCAGCGGACAAATAGATCTACCATCCTTCATGTTTTCATAATTTTTTGGAGAGTTCAATAATTGCTAGTAAATTTGTGAAGTCAGACTAAGTTTGTGGGTGTAAAGAACGGTGTTTATACCATAATTTTTAGACTTGTTTTCATTCAATCTAGGCTTGAAATCCTCCCCAACATGCATGTCTTCACCCAAAAACATACAATTCCTAATCATCAAAACAATCCAATCCATAGAAAAGGATGAGTCCTTTACCTCAAAATGAATCGTAGACAAAAAGAGGAATCTTGGGTTCTATTATTCCTCCAACTATGTGGTCCACTCTAAAATTTATAGAATAGGATGAAAGAAATCATATTCAATACCAAAATATGGGGGTTTTAGGAAGAATTTATATTAAAAAAACTAACATGCTTTGCTAAGGCTTGCATGAAGCTTCGTGACTTACCAATGAAAAGTGAGATAGTGGAAGGAAGGCGGCCAATGGCGGCGGCGATAAGGCGGCGCACTAGCGGGGGGAGAGGGAGGGAGGAGGGGGGAGAGAGAGAGAGAGAGAGCCAGGCAACTGTTGTGAGGAAGAGAGAGGGAAAAAAAGGGTTTAAACATTAGGGTTTTCTCCCCCCTTGCCCTTCTTTTGTATTGTTATTTTCTTTCCCTTTCTTTTTTTTTTTTAATTTTTTTCTTCGAGAATAGAGAGTCAAGAGATTAATGTTCCTCTGGCTTCGACAGTTCGACTAACCCCAAACTATTCTGCTATTTTTTTTTTTTAAGAATTAACCCTCTACGAGCTCAAGCATTCTGAGTCGGCCAAATTCATAATAATTATAAATAAATTAAAAGTGTATATTCTTAAATAATAAAATAAATTTTTTTTTGAGGTTTCACATCTACCCCCTTAAAGGAAGTTTCGTCCTCAAAACTTCACACGCACCTAATCATTCAAATAGGTGAGGGTATTTGGATCGCATTTCATGCTCTGGTTCCCATGTGGCCTCTAATATGTTGTGATTTGCCCAGAGAACTTTTATTAGAGACACAGTCTTCCTACGGAGTTGTTTTTCCCTCCGATCCAAGATGCGAATCATGTGCTCCTCGTAAGACAAATCTTCTCGCAACTGTACGGGGATCTAGTGTAATGATGTGGGATAGGTCAGGGACATACTTGCGTAGCTATGGTACATGGAAGACGTTGTGTACTCTGGTAGTTTTTGCGGTAGCTCTAGACGATAAGCTAATTCTCTGACACGTTGAGTGATGGGATATGACCTGATGTATATAGGATTAAGCTTGCCCGTCATGTCAAACTTCATGATGCCCATGGTTGGAGACACTCGAAGAAAAACTTAGTCTCCCACTTCAAACTCTAAAGATCTACGCCTTCATTCTGTATAGCTCTTCTGTCGACTCTGGGACGCTTTCATTTGTTCTTGGATTACCCTGACTTTCTGGGTAGTTCTTTGGATTAGCTCAAGTCCAATAGTTAGCGCATTGTCAATCTCCTGCCAGCACAATGGGGTTCTGCATCGTTGACTATACAACTCTTCATAAGGAGCCATTCCGATGCTGGAATCGTAACTATTGTTGTAAGAGAACTCAATCAGCGCCAACTGGTCATGCCAAGCTTGTTTGAAATCTAGCGTGCATGCTCGTAGCATATCCTCCAGCGTTTGGATCGAGCATTCAGCTAACCATCTGTTGCTGGGTGTAAGACTATACTGAAATGTTATAGCGTCCCGATTGCCTTATATAGCTTCTGCCAGAATCCAGATTGGAATATGGTGTCCTGATCTAAAAAAGTCAGCACTCCATGTAATCAAACTATCTCCTCTAGATAGGCACGGGCCAACTGATCTAAGGTCCATGTGTTCTTCATAGCTGTGAAGTGGGCTGTCTTCGTGAGTCGATACACGATGACCCAAATCGCGTTGTTCTTCCTCTAGGTTGGTGGTAGACCCACTACAAAATCCATGGAAACTGAGTCCCGTTTCCACTTGGAATCTTCAACAGTTGTAAGAATCTTGTTGGTCATTGGTGTTCCACCTTTACTCATTGACACATCAAACATTTCACCAGATAGTGTGCCACTTCCTGTTTCATGTTGCTCCAACCAAAAGTTCTCTTCACATTCTCCTACAACTGGTTCCCACCAGGATGAATAGAATTTGGGGTGCTATGCGCCTCATCCAAAATTTTCTTCTTAAGTTCTTCTATGGCAGGGACGTATACCCGGTTCTGGAACCTTAACGTCCCATCTTCGTGAATCACGAAGTTAGGTTGATCACGCTCGTCACCACATTGATCTCCAGTTTGAATTTCCTCGATGAGGGTGGGTTGCACCTCTATGGTGTAAAGCGTAGGTCTGATCCCCCTCGTTACCACATTGATCTCTAGTTTCTTAAATTCTTTGCACAACTCGTTAGGTAGTACCAACAAGCTGTTAAGGGTTCGGTATGGTCTGCGTCTTAATGCATCAGCTACCACACTTGCCTTTCCTCGGTGGTATTGAAAATTTATGTCAAAATCTTTAAGGAACTCCAACCACCTCATTTGCCTTAAGTTCAGGTCCTTCTGTGAAAAAAAATATTTCAGGTTCTGGTGGTCAGTGAAAATCTCATAGTGTACCTTGTATAGGTAGTGTCTCAAAATTTTTAACGTGAACACTACTGCCGCTGGCTCTAGGTCATGAGTTGGTTAATTTCGCTCGTTAGACTTTAGTTGCTCTGAGGCATTGGCTATGACACGGTCGTCCTGTATCAGCACACATCCTAATCCACTCCTGGATGTGTCACTGTACACTACAAAGTCCTTGCATTGGCAGGTAAGGCAAATATAGGAGCACTAGTTAACATTTGCTTAAGTTCTTGAAAGGTTTCTTCACACCGATCAGTCCACTCATATTTGACAATCTTCTTCATAAAATTAGTGAGAGGAGTAGCGATCTTCGAGAAGTTCTGGATAAATCTACGATAGTAACCTGCCAATCCCAAAAAGCTTCTCACCTCATTTGCGCTCTTGGGTCTTAGCCACTACATTATTGCTTCTATCTTTTGAGGATCTACTAATATTCCATCTCTAGACACCACATGCCCCAAGAATGCCACTTTTCCCAATGAAAACTCACACTTCTTCAATTTTGCATACAGTTCATTCTTCCTCAGTACCTCTAGAAGTATCCTCAAGTGATGGGCATGCTCATCTGATGTCCTTGAATAGATTAGTATATCTTCAATGAACACCACTACGAATCGATCCAAGTAAGGTTTTAAGACCCTATTCATGAGGTCCATAAATGCCATTGATGGCATTAGTGAGCCCAAAAGGTATCACTATAAATTCATAATGTTCGTATCAAGTGTGAAAGGCAGTCTTGGGTATATCGTCTTCCTTGATCCGGAGTTCATGGTATCCAGAGTGGAGACCTATTTCGGAAACGTTCCCGCACCCTCAAGCTGATCAAAGAGGTCATCTATCTTGGGTAAAAGGTAGTGGTTCTTGACCGTTATTTTGTTAAACTCGTTGTAGTCTATACATAACCTCAGGGTCCCGTCCTTCTTCTTCATGAAAAATACTGGGGCTCGTCCCGGGGAGGTACTAGGTCGAATGTAACCCTTCTCTAACAACTCATTAAGTTGGGCTTTTAATTCATTGAGTTCTGCTAGTGTCATCTAGTAAGGTGCTTTGGAGATAGGGGTTGCCTTGATACTAAGTTAATGCAAAATTTCACCTCTCTCGGGGGTGGCATGCCAGGGATCTCGTCAGGGAAGACATCTGGGAACTCTTCAACTACTGGAATGTCCTGGAGGGATAGCCCAGAGGCCTCGGTATCTACCGTCTTACTCAGGAATCCCTCGTAACCTCGTCCTAGCAGCTTGTGGGCCTCTATTGCGGTGATAAGTCTCACCCAGCTCGTGAAGACCTTCCCTTTATCAATGACTTTCTCCCCCTTGGGCTCCCTTAGGGTGATTATTTGTTTATGATAGTCTATTTGGGCTTGCTACTTCGCTAACCAGTCCATTCCCAAAATGACACCGAAATCGGTCAATTCGAATTTGTACAAATCCGCTAAGAACACATATTTGTACATCTGGATGGGGCAGTCCTTGTGTAGCTCATCACATTTAACGATCTTCCCATTAGGGAGAGTCACAGGCAGCAGACGGGGTTTATATGTCGGAACTAGCCCTAGTGTCTCAACCAGCTTGATAGAAATAAAGAAATGCGTAGCACCGGAGTCAAATAAGACATCTACATGTTGAGTTTTGATAAAAAATGTACCGGTCAACACATTTGGAGCATCTTGGGCTTTCTCCCTGTGCGGATAATGTAGACTCTGCCTCCCATGCATTGTGCTGGCTAGTTTGAGGGTCTTGCCTAGTTCTTTTAGGGTGTTCGGGCCTGATAGTTTGGGTTAGCCGCCTGTCCACCCTTGTTTTGGTGAGACTGCTGTGGCAGTTATCCCCCAGAGCCTTAATTGGCAGTAGGTGGTAGGTGTGGGCAGTCCCTCACTTGATGCTGAGAACCCCCACAACGGTAGCATTGTTTGTTGGCGTGACAATCTCGTGTATAGTGCCCAGTTTCCCGTGGCATTACAGGTCACTCTAGGTCGATTGTTGGTTTGCTAGCCCCCACGTATCTTGTTACTGTTATAGTAGTTCCCGAGAGACCTCCTATATTGGCTTAAGAGTGAAAATTTTCTCTCTGGTCTCCCTTCCGCTTATTCCCTCGCTGCTCACTGTAGTATTCATTTTTCTTCTTTATTGCCCTTTCCATGTTCACAGCAGTGTCATACAGGTCCTCATAAGAGACATAGTAGCGCACTAACATTTTCTCCTTAAGGCGTGGGTGGAGCCTTGCTTCAAAGTGATTCATTTTCAGTTTTTCGTCAGCTACGAAGGCAGGGGCGAAGTAAGAGAGTTCCATGAACTTGAAGGCATATTCCAATACACCTATCTTTCCTGGTTGCAATTGTATGAACTTGTTCTCCTTTGCCTTCTGAAAGGACATTGGGTAGAAGCGGTTCTTGATCAGCTCTTTGAATATCCTCTAGTCGAACCCAGGCTCAGATTGTGTTTCCCTCCACTAAAAAAAAAGTCCATATGACGACGGAATCAGCGACGGAAAATACTAAAACAGCATTGGAATTTTGAATTCAGCGACGAAATTGGCGACGGAATGCGGTTGTCGGATTTTCGCTCGTTGCTGAGTACCTAGTCATTGGCGACGGATCTAGCGACGGAAGATGAAAAGGCGGGGAAGGGAGCGACAGAACAGGAGTCCGTCGCCGGTGGTGATGGAAGTAGCAACCGACATTCCATCACTAGCGGTGACGGAAACCTTTTTCTGTTATGCTGACGACGGAAATAGCGTCGGACATTTCGTCGCAAGTGGCGACGGAAACCCAGTTCCATCGCTACCTAAAGTTTTTTTAAAAAAAAGAAAACCTGCAATTCCGTCGACATTTCGTTACTAGGTTTATAATTTTTTTAAATAAAAATGCTTGTTTGTGAACGTATCTCTTAGTACATATATTTCAATGCCTGCAAGAAATTTACAAGGAGCATTTACTCCATCAACATCCAATGGCTTCAAGTATGACTTCATTCAAAGCGTTCTCAACAATTTTCAAGCCGCAAACAGGTGGAATATCACATACAAAGCAACACTTCAAACCAATTGTTTTCAATTCACAAACCACAAGTCCTAAACAAAGTGCATCCATATCACAAACCACAAATCCAAACAAACCACAAGTTGTTAGTTAGTCAAAGCAAACTTAAGTTTGCAGAAGAGGGAGAAGCAAGCACCAAGGGTAGGGGAATGAAATAAGCACCAAGAAGGAGAAGCAAGCAGCAAGACGTGTACTCCAAGAAGAACCAAGGAGGGAAACCACCAACTTAGGAAAAACTGTAACCAACTCAATCACCAAGGTGAGGATCATCATCTTCCCCTTGCTCATCCTCATCCTCATCGTCATTATGTTGTGAATGATGAGCAAAGGGTGGTTGAGATCCTAAGCCAGAAGCTTGTTGTATTTGGAAGAAAGTTTGCAAGTGCTAATTGATGCTCATCATTTGTTAGCTAAGTTGCTAGTTGCTTTGGGTAAGCATTTTGTTAGATTCCTCCAGTTGCTTACATTTCTCCATAAGCAACTAGTAACTTTTAGCTTGTGAAATTAGCTCACCCCCCAAGATGGTTACTACACTCCTTAAGTCATTCAGCTCTTATTGCGATGGCGTATAACCGATACCTACTGATAGCCATTTATGTGAAGTATGCATTAGTATTACAATAAAGTCAACTTATTGTATAGCTATGTTCATTAAAACTTTAATATGAAAACTTTACCGGCTCGTGGAATGGGACTGGAGTAACCGGATTCCCTAATGTTAACAGCCTCATCGCCAATGCCATAAATAGAACCCTTTTTGTTCTTATACGTCGTCACCCACAACTCATTTGGGTTTGGAAGTGTCTAGGATGGATCTTTAGAAGTGCCATCCCCAATCCCTTGAGAATTGATTGCATTTTGAAATTCACGTTCAAAGGATTCCTACAATATCACAACATATGCAAAAAATCGTATATGTTATAGTTAATGAAAGTAAAGTATACAAGTCTAGGTTGAACTACCAATAAAGATTAAAAATAGATTATAGCTTACATGTGTTTGTTGTGATTTCTTGTCAACCCAAGGGTCGTCTTCTTTGCCATGGAGTTTGTGAGTGCGGCTGAATAATTCAACAATTGTTGGCTCCGACCCAAGTTGTTCCCTCTACGTATGTGCCAAACATAATTATGTCAAACACAAACAAAACCACCTTCAAAGTGGGCTCGAGTATTAAAATTGAAGAAATACATAGCAAAGTCATTTACCAAACACCTCATATGCTCATGCATAGGGATAGAGCCACAGGTGTGGAGAGATGGGCCGCCACTTTCTGGAGTAACTAATCGGTTCTTCTGGGCTGTTGTACGCAATTTCTTATAACCTTCGTTCGCCCAGTATTGTTGGAGTCCCTTCCATTGAGTGTTATTGAGCCAAACTGGCTTCTTGTTGTGCTTTCTTGCTTTGCCAAGGAAGTCTCTCAAGCATGCATTGCCTCGATTTTTGAAATTTTTTCTTATACGGTCCTCATGGACCGGATCCCAAGTAAACCACTTTTGCAATTATGAAAGCAATAAACACATCAAATAATACAATAGTAATTTATGAAGTTCACACAAACTATTAATATACAGTCAATTTAGTTACCTTGAACTCTCCAGACCACAAATCTCGTACTGGTTTAGGCACTTTAGCCCATGTAAGCCAAGCTCTGTCATATTTGCTTTGAAATATGAGAGAAATCATACTAATAGCACCGTCATTAAGGAGAAACCTAATTGAACAAAACACATCAAATTGATTAGTTGTGATGCAAAATACTTGAAGTTCATAACATATAACAATTGAAGACTTACCCGTTACCATCTGGCTCAATCCAAGTCTTTGCTCGAGTGCTTCTGTGACTAGATTGTGCTTCACTTTCTCCAGTTGCAATGTTTTCTTCGGAATGGTTTGTGTTAGGGTTTATGGGTTGGGGAGTAGGCTGCACAGTGTTGACAAAAGGCGGGTTTTGATGTATATCTCAAGGAAAGGAAGAAACCAAGCTAAAACCCACCAAGAACACGACTTAAAACAAGTGAAACAAAACGGAACAAGGTGGCACGGTCGTGCTATGGGGCATGGTGTGGCCCTGCCAATGCTCTGCTGTGCGAGGCCGGTTTTGTCAAGTTTCACGGTTTGAGTTTGGCTTTGTGTTTGCGGTAGAAGCTACACCGAAGGGGATAGCCTTAGCTTTGGTTAACCATGGAAATGGATGTATGAAAGGCTTGTGAATGAATAGAATTGAAGGAGATTCAAAGTTAAGATTCACTAACTCAAAATTAAGCTAGCACTTTTGCTCTCTTTGAAACCGTGTGAAAGAATAAAGAATTGGATAGAACTAAACTCAATGCTTGGATACAGAATCACCACGAAACATAAGTTTAGGGTCCCTAATCTTTGGTTAAGATACAGAAACACCACTTAACAAAGCTTAGGACTTACTTGATCACCACCTTAATTGACCAAATTAAGGATGAGCAACTGAAGTATTTGATGAGAGATAGCTAGAAGCTCTCAAACTGATTTTCATTCAAAGTGTGAGTTATGAACCTCAAGGGGCCATGCACTCCCCTTTTGTACATGCATACAAGCTGCTTGCAAACACACACATACACTAGAGCTTTCCTTACTAGAAAGGAAAGGTATTAATTAGCCTAATACATCCGGTTTAGAGCTAGTTAAGTACAAAGCATGCTTAAGCTATTCCAAATACATCCAAAGCATAAATTAAAGCAATGCTAATGTTTATTACATAGTAATCTACTCATAATTAAGCTTAAACAACTAGAATTCTTGCTTAAATGCCATTGGCTAGCCGTAAAGGAGTTCTCCCTTTTTGGTCATCCAATCAAATGCAAGAGACAACTTCTTTTGCTGCTTGCTCCTCATTGGTTATTCTTTCCAAGGTTGCAGCCCATGATTGATGCCTAGGGACGTGTGCTAAGCTTTGGAGAGTGTTCCACACTAGCTAAAAGTGAGTAACCCATAGTTTTGGAGCAAAATAAACCGGGTTCAAGCCTATTTTGCGCAGTTTTTTACATTGGGTTTAAGCTTATCAAAAGTGAGTATGATTTGGTTTTCAGGCCATGGGGATTAACTTTGGGATGTGTATAACCCGCCCTCCAAAATAAATCAAGGTTATAGCATGTTTAAGTAAGGTAATTTAGCTTAAACATTTAACCGCACAGTTTAGAGCCAAAACTGACCGGTTTGACAAAAGGCCTTGATCTCCTATCCTCTTGTGGGTATGATTGAAAAATAATGCTTGAACCTGAAACTAGACACCATGAGGATTCTAAAACTATAAAAATTCAAGACTTAAGCCACAAGGAGGCTTAAGTTATGAGGTAAACAAAACCGGGTAAAATCTGGTTCTTCAACCCGATTGCACTTCCTTAACTCTCTTCAATAATTTGAGTCAATGCTTGAACTGTGGAGCTTACATTAGGCCTTGTAAGACTTGTTGGACCTTCTTCCTTGTCTATGGTGGTGGGGACTCCATTATCCTCCCCTTGTTGAGAAGATTTGATCCTCAAATCAGCAAGGTAATCATCGTCTTGGTAAGCTTTCAAATCAGCTACATTGAATGTGGCTGAAACTCCATAGTCACCTGGTAAATCAACCTTATAAGCATTGTCATTAATACGTTTAAGTACCTTAAAGGGACCATCAGCTCGTGGCATAGGCTTGTTCTTCCTTTTGGATGGAAATCTTTCATTCCTATGGTGAATCCATACGAGGTCTCCAGGTTGAAAAATCACTTTCTTCTTGTGCTTGTTGGCTTGAGCTTGATATGCTGCATTAGTCTTCTCAATCTTGCTCCTTACCAACTTATGAACCTTCTTGATTTGTTCTACCCTTGCTACTACATCCGCACTTGGCTTTTGATCTATGGGTCGTGGTGTGAGATCAAGAGGACTAAGGGGATCAATTCCATAGACCACCTTGAATGGAGAAAGACCAGTAGCCTTGTTTGGTGCCCTATTGTAAGTAAACTCTGCATGGGGTAAAAGCAAATCCAAAGCCTTGGCATGAGGTTTAATCAAAGCTCTTAGGAGTGTTCCTAAGGTTCGATTAGTAACCTCAGTTTGTCCGTCAGTTTGTGGATGACAGGTAGTACTATACTTTAGCTTAGTACCTATCTTCTTCCACGATGTAATCCAAAAATGACTCAAAAACTTGGTATCCCTATCAGAAACAATAGACCTAGGAATACCATGTAATCTTGTCACTTCTTTGAAGTACAATTCAGCAATGCGTGTAGCATCATTAGTCTTGTTGCATGGAATGAAATGAGACATCTTAGAAAACCGATCAACCACAACAAAGATAGAATCCTTGTTCCTTTGGGTTTTAGAAACTGTAAGAATGAAGTCCATACTTACATCAACCCATGGTGAAGTGGGAATAGGCAATGGAGTGTATAAGCCTTGAGGTAGTGAATGGCTGTTGGCAATTTGACATGTTCCACACATTTTGTTGAGTATGTCCTGGGCATCTATTTCCATAGTTGGCCAGTAATACTGCTCTCTTAACATGGTGACAATCTTGTTCTCTCCATAATGTCCAGCTAAAGATCCTCCATGAACTTCTCTGATTAAAAGTTCCCTTGTGCTACACTTTGGTACACATAGTCGAGTACCCTTCAAAAAGAAATCCCTCCTAGATAAGAAAATCTCCTCTAAGGTGTTTAGAAAAATCAGCATATAATCCCCCAAAGTCTTCATCTTTGTGATATAAAACCTTTAGATGTTCAAAACCAAGTACACAAGCATCTAATTGAAATAATCAGAGATACCTCCGAGATAGAGTATCTGCACCTTGATTGAGTTTACCTGACTTGTGCTTGATAGTGAAGTGATATGATTGCATAAACTCAACCAACTTGGCATGCCTTGAGTTTAACTTATGCTGCCCTGATATGTACTTCAATGCTTCATAGCCAGAATGTAAGATAAACTCACTTGCAATAAGGTAATGACTCTGATGCTCTAAACATCTCACGATGGCATAAAACTCTTTATCATAAGTGGAGTACTTTCTTCTGGAATCACATAATTTCTCACTAAAGAAGGCTAGAGGTTTACATTCTTGAGTAAGAACTCCACCAATACCTACACCAGAGCCATCACACTCAACTTCAAATATCTTACTAAAGCATGGCAAGGATAGGATCAGTGCTTGAGTGAGTTTTGCTTTGATATCATCAAAGGCAGATAGTGCTTTTGGTGTGCATACAAATGATGTACCTTTGATAAGTTCAGTCATAGGAGCCATAACAGTGCTAAAACCACGAATAAATCTCCTGTAGAAAGAAGGTAAACCATGGAAAGCTCGAAAATCATGTATACTCTTAGGTATAAGTCAAGACCGAATGGCGTCTACCTTGCTTTCATCTACCTTTATACCATCTTCAATCATAATATATCCAAGAAATGTAATTTTAGGAGTAAAGAAAGCACATTCCTTAAGGTTACCAAATAACTTCTCATGTTCTAAGACAAGCATAACTTGAGTTAAATGATCTTGATGTTCATGCTCATTCTTGGAATACACGAAAATATCATCAAAGTAGACTACCACAAACTTTCCAGTGTAAGGTCTAAACACTTGGTTCATTAACCTCATGAAAGTACTGGGTGCATTAGAAAGACCAAAAGGAATTACCAACCATTCATAGAGTCCTCCTTTTGTCTTGAAAGCTATCTTCTTTTTATCACATTCTCTAATTCTGATTTGGTGGTAACCACTTCGAAGATCGATCTTAGAGAACACTTTAGACCTATACAACTCATCTAGCATGTCTTTAAGTCTTGGTATGGGGTACCTGTACTTGATAGTAATCTTGTTAATGCCCCTGCTACAACAGACATTCTCATTCCACCATCTTCCCTTGGCACCAAAAGAGTTAGAACAGCACATGGACTCAAAGACTCACAAATCAATCCCTTCTCTTACAATTCTACAACTTGTCTTTGAATTTCATTAGTGTCCTTTGGATTCATCCTATATGCTGGCTTGTTTGGTAGGATGGAACCAGGAATAAGATCAATGTGATGTTGGATGTCTCTTTTTGGAGGCAAACCCGTGGGGATCTCCTCAGGAAACAATTGACAGAAGTTTTCAATGAGTGTTCTTGCAATGGCGTGAGTGGGCATCAAATTTTCTGGTTCATCTTGGATGCTTAGTATCCACTCTTTAAAGGCCTTAAACTCATGTTGAGAAGCCTTTAGGATGGGCTCACTTATGGACAATAGACAATCATTGTGTTTGGGCTTATTTTGTGGTTGCATTTCGTGGAGTTTGGATGGGTGTAAAGGGGCTAGGGTGATCTTCTTGCCATCCTTGGTAAATGAATAAGTGTAAGTGTCTAGGTAACCATTATTCATAACTCTACAATCATACAACCATGGTCCCCCTAAAAGCATATGACATGCATCCATAGGAATAACATCACACCATAACTCATCCTGATAATTCTTTCCAATGGAAAAAGAGATTAAACATCGAGAGTTCACCTGAATTCCCTTACTTTGATTTAGCCATTGGATGTTGTATGGATGTGGATGAGTCATTGTTTACAGCCCTAGTTTCTCAATCATGCTTAGAGAAACTACATTAGCACAACTTCCTCCATCAATGATCAAAAAGCATATCTTCCCTTGGGTAGTACATCGAGTACGAAATATGTTATCTCTTTGCTCATCTTTAACTCCCTTTTGGTTGCTTAGAACTCTTCTTAAAACCAAGAGTTCACCTTTATCAGCTTCTTCAATAACTTCATCTTGAGTTTCCTCAAGCTCTAGTTCACTTTCAACCTCATTTTCTTCCTCCTCAAAATCCTCTTTCATGGCTACCCATTCAGCCAAAGTAATAACCTTTCTGTTTGGACACTCTGAATCAATGTGACCAAGCCCTTAACATTTGAAACACCTTCTATTGCTCATTAGGTTAGGATGAGGTCTATTTTGTGGTGTTGGGTTTTTTTTGTGGAAAGGAAAGGGATGGATTTTATGGTTTAGGAGTAGGATTTGAACTCCCCTTGTTAAAAGGTTGGTTCCAGTTTAAAGGTCTTGTGTTTTGAGGTTTAAAAGGTGGTCTGGCCCTCTTTTGCTGTTCTACTTTGTGAGCCAACACACAAACATTATCAAATGAGGCACAGGCTTGCAATTTAACTACATTAGAGTACCTAGAATCATGACCTCCCAAGTATCTAACTATGGTTTGTTCTTCATGTTCTTGAATGTCATATTTAATCATCAATTTCTCAAATTCACGTGTGTATTCCTCAACATTCGTGCTACCTTGAGTAAGATTGTAAAATTGAGAATAAAAATCTTTAACATAAGTTGGTGGGAGAAACCATGCCTTAAGCTTAGTTTTCATCTTATCCCAAGTTTGGATTCTTGACTTTCTTTCCCTAAGCCTCTTAGCATTCAAGTTTTTCCACCATAAAGATATATACTTTCTAAGTCTTAAGCCCACTAACTTGACCTTCTTATCATCAGGTATATCTTTATACTCAAAGACTTTTTCAACAGTATGTAACCAATCAATGAATTCCTCATGATCAAGCTTACCTTCAAATTCAGGAACTTACACTCTGAAATCATTGGTGTTAACTTGAAACTGTTGCTCTCCTCTAGCCAATCTAGGCACTTCTTCACTTGAGGAATCAACATCATGGCTACAGACTTGTTCACATTCTCTAGGTTTAGATTGAAGAGTTTCTTCATTCAACTTTTGCATTTGCTTCAAAAATGAACCCAATTGCTTTCTCAAGTACTCATTTTGTGCTTGAGCTTCTTGATTCTTTTGTGAGTCCTCTCGAATTTTGCTAGCCAAGAACTCATTCTGCCTCATCAAAGCTTCGAACCTTTCTTCCAAGGACATGCTTGGTAAAGTCATGCTTGAACAAGGTTGCTGAAATCAAGTAGGAACTGATTTTGTGTTGAAGGGGAATGGATGAATGATTTGTGGAAGTGGAAGGGCATACAAGGCAAAGGTGAAACCTTTGCCTTGATACCAAATATGATGTATATCTCAAGGAAAGGAAGAAACCAAGCTAAAACCACCAAGAACACGACTTAAAACAAGTGAAACAAAACGGAACAAGGTGGCACGGTCGTGCCATAGGGCACGGTGTGGCCGTGCCAATGCTCTGCCGTGTGAAGCCGGTTTTATCAAATTTCACGGTTTAAGTTTGGCTTTGTGTTTGGGGTGGAAGCTAGACCGAAGGGGATAACCTTAGCTTTGGTTAACCATGGAAATGGATATATGAAAGGCTTGTGAATGAATGGAAGGAGATTCAAAGTTAAGATTCACTAACTCAAAATTAAGCTAGCAAACCCACTTTTGCTCTCTTTAAAACCGTGTGAAAGAACAAAGAATTTGATAGAACTAAACTCAATGCTTGGATACAGAATCACCACCAAATATAAGTTTAGGGTCCCTAATCTTTGGTTAAGATATAGAAACACCACTTAACAAAGCTTAGGACTTACTTGATCACCACCTTAATTGACCAAATTAAGGATAAGCAAGTGAAGTACTTGAGGAGAGAAAGCTAGAAGCTCTCAAACTGATTTTCATTTAAAGTGTGAGTCATAAACCTCAAAGGGCCATGCACTCCCCTTTTGTACATGCATACAAGCTGCTTGCAAACACACACATACACTAGAGCTTTCTATACTAGACAGGAAAGGTATTAATTAACCTAATACATCCGGTTTAGAGCTAGTTAAGTACAAAGCAAGCTTAAGCTATTCTAAATACATCCAAAGCATAAAGTAAAGAAATACTAATGTTTATTACATAGTAATCTAATCATACTTAAGCTTAAACAACTAGAATTCTTCCTTGAATGCCATTGGCCAACCGTAAAGGAGTTCTCCCTTTTCGGCCATACAATCAAATGCAAGAGACAACTTCTTTTGCTGCTTACTCTTCATTAGCCATTCTTTCCAAGGTTACAACACATGATTGATGCCTAGGGACGTGTGCCAAGCTTTGAAGAGTGTATCACACTAGCTGTAAGTGAGTAAGCCACGGTTTTGGAGCAAAATAAACCGGGTTCAACTAAAACATGTTAAACCCTGTTTTGCACGGTTTTGGCATTAGGTTTAAGCTTATCAAAAGTGAGTATGATTTGGTTTTCATGCCATGGGGGGTAACTTTGGGATGTGGATAAACCCCCCCAAAAGAAATAAGGTTATAGCATGTTTAAGTAAGGTAATTTAGCTTAAACATTTAACCGCGCAGTTTAGAGCCAGAACTGACCGGTTTGACTAAAGGCCTTGATCTCCCATCCTCTTGTGGGTATGATTGAAAACTAATGCTTGGACCTGAAAGTAGACACCATTAGGATTCCAAAAATGTAATAATTCAAGACTTAAGCCACAATGTAGCTTAAGTTATGAGGTGAACAAAACTAGGTAAATCTGGTTCTTTAACCCGATTGCACTTCCTTGACTCTCTTCAACAATGTGAGTCAATGCTTGAACTTTGGAGCTTGCATTAGACCTTGTAAGACTTGTTGGACCTTCTTCCTTGTCTATGGTGGTGGGGACTCTATCAGGTTTGGAGGAATGTTGTTGGCAAATTGGTGGTACATGGTACTTTGGTTCAGAATGTATGAGGTCTAATGATGGAAAGCCCCAAATGGGGGAGGCATTGGTCCTGAAAGACCTGGTATGTAACCTGCCATTGTGGATCCTGGCTAAACTGGGATATAAGGTGCTTGGGGGGAAGATAGATAAACATCCATCACAGTTGGATCTACGGCAGAGCTCCTACGCCCTCGTCCTCTACCTCAAGTGGAAGACTTACCTCAATGAGAACTAGAATCCATACCTAAAATAATTGCCAACAAATGCAAGTATAAATACATAACAATTGCACACATGAACCGTTTACTCAGACATTATAATAGGTACGTAACAAATATTTTCAAAATTCATTCATACAATATATGTAAAGTCACAATCAATAGTTTCCCATACTAAGTACTCAAATACATAAGAATTCATAAGCACTCAATCATCTGCATCATCATCATCATCATCGTCGTCGTCGTCATCATCATCATACAAATGCAAATTTTCCTCTACTTCATCTGTTTCATTACCATTATACCACTCATCCTTTTCATTACCCTCATCATCCTTTTCCTCATCCATATTGCCATTAACCTGAATGAATGAAAACCCCATTTCATCATTAACTTCTTCCGGTGGTGCACTTTCATCCACTAATGATGTAGGAATAACATCATTCACAGGTTCAACGAGTTTCGTCATGCCCGTTTGTTGGCAGGCAGTAGGTAGAGTGTACTACTTATCCACTTTCACCCTTGGTTTGGTTGACAACAAGCCAATTGGCCCTATCCCTCGAGCGATCTGCATATGGCATGAAGTATACTTGTGATGCGGTGTTTGGGAAGATGAATGGGTCGTACTTTCAGTACCTCCTTGTACGATATGCCTCAATAAGTTTGCTTAGTTTATGAGATCGTGTCCTACGATTCAATGTGGGATCAAACCACTCACAACTGAATAGCACACATCGTTTAAGTAGTTCGCTTACATACTTAATTTGGACAATGTCCTTCAGTACGCCATAATAATCATTTTCATTATAGCCTTCCCCCATATCACATACACCAACACCACAATTATATGTTTTCTTCCTGACACTACGAGCTTCTGTGTGGAATTTGAATCCATTGACTTTATATGCCGTCCACGTCAACACATACTGATTTGGCTTCGCAGCCAATTGTGTTAACTAGCAATGTTTGTGGGTGTCAAATAGTTGAATGTAATGCACCTAATGTGACATAACATGTGGTTTTAATTAATACAATGCACCAAACTGTTATGTGAAAATTATGAAGGAATGATTTGTATTACTTATATGCTGACTAAACCAATCTGCAAAAGGAGTTTCGATGATGGTGTCAACATCAGCGTTGCTGACATTGGGACATGCAGTTATGACTTGTTATATAAAAATTCTATCACATTTTACGGAGGCGGTTAATAAACTTGTGTTCTGAATGATAAACTCAATTGGAAGTTAAGGCAACACTCACCCAATATAAGGTTTAACTTCATCGCAATTTAACCGCACATGAAGATGGGTAGCAATATATTCGGCATCTATCTTTTCCTACCAATAGCGGTCCCTTGTGGTTCAAACACAGATAGAGTTGGGAAATGATTATTTTGTTCATCACCATCCTCATTTCTTCTGCATCTAGTGCACACGGAGGGCACACTAGAGCCAAAGTAATAGGAGGTGAAGAATGTCCTTTCAGCTTCTAGGTAAGCTTCTGTGATTGAACATTGAGGACACACTTGTTGCTTTATCTTTTTCTTCAATCAGCCAAAGTACCTAACAAATTCACAATTCGCTTCACTTATAAGTGATTGCACAAATAAGAATTAGGATAAGGTTTCATTGAGTATAGTCTACTATACCTCTCAAATGGATACATCCATCAGTATTGTATAGGACCACAAAGTTGAGCCTCTTCTGGCAAATGCACTGGCAAGTGCTCCATTACATTGAAGAAGCCGGGAGGGAAAATCGCATCCAACTTGCAGAGGGTGATGGCAATGTTCCGATGCATTTTCTCAAGCATAACCTCTTGCAGTGTTGTTGAACATAAGTTTTTGAAGAACTGACTTATCTCAATGAGAGGTTTCAACACATCATCTGGGAGCGCACCAAATGCAATTGGTAAAAGAGTCTCCATGAACACATGACAATCATGACTTTTTATGTTGTTGAACTTTGCCTCATTACGGTCCACGATATTCATCAAATTAGAGCGATATCCTTCAGGCATTTGAAGCTCCTTTGCCTATTCACACAACTCTCTTCATTTAGCATAGAAAGTATGAACTTCGCTTTTGGTTTAACCGGCTTACTACTAGGGCCTTGATGTAAATGTAATTCTTGTCCATCACATATTTCTACAACATCCATTCTTGATTTGGCATTGTTCTTTGTTTTCCTATGGACATCCATAATATTGTTAATGATGTTTTTGAAGAAGTTCTTCTCTATGTGCATCACATCCAAATTATGGCGGAGCAATTGGAGTTGCTAATAAGGTAACTCCGAGAATATGTTCTTCTTCGTCCGGTTGTGCTCATTTTCCTTAAATCTTGGTATGACAAAGTCACCATTTGTAGTTACCATTGGATAATCCTTCACCTCGGCATAATGTTCTTCCCCAAATAAGCGGCGATGAGGACCCCCTGTAACAATTCTCCCTTTCCTAAATGTGGTTCTATTTCTTCTAAATGTATGATTCTTTGGCAGAAAACACCGATGACAATCAAACCATGAGAATTTACCTCCATTTCTCAATCTCAAAGCCTTTTGTTGTTTCATACATACAGGACATGCCAATTGCCCATTAGTACTCCACCCAGATAACATTTCATACGCGGGGAAATCATTTATGGTCTACATAAGTGCAACTTCATTTGAAATGTCTTCCCCGTAGCAATGCTATATGTTTCAACTCCAACATCCCACAACTCTTTCAACTCATCAATAAGATGTTGCAAACATACATATATTTTATTCTTGGGATTTTTTAGGTCGGGGATTATATAGGTTAGGAACATAAATAGTGTGGTCATACAGATTTCAGATGGAAGGTTATAAGGTGTAACTACCACCGGCCAAATGGAGTAAGATCTTGAAGACAAAGTGTAGGGATTGAATCCATTAGCACATAAGCCAAGCCTCACATTCCGAGGCTCTGATGTAAAATCAGGGTACCTGTTATCAAAATGCTTCCATGCTGCCCCATCTGATGGATGACATAAAACACCATCCTTGTGCTGATGTTCATAATGCCATCTCATGTGCTCTGCAATACTTCTTGATACATACAACCTCTGAATTCGAGGTTTTAATGGCAAGTAATGCATCCTTGAGTATGGCAATAGATTCTGATTCATTTGTTGTGGCCTTTGCCTCTTCCATCTTGAATGCTCACAAAGCTTGCACCCATCCAGGTTTGCATCCTCTATAAAAAATAACATGCAACCTTTCCGGCAACAATCAATTTGGACCACATTGTTGCTGAGATCTTTAACAACCTTCTTCGTTTACCCATAGTTGTTTGGGACGCGGTTGTTAGGTGGACACTTCTCTTTCATTAGTTGAACAATTTCATTGAAACAGTTCTATGGCATGTTATAACTAGATTTGATACTCAACAGTCTCACAGTAGTAGAGAGCTCACTGTGAGTGGAACAACCATCGTAGAAGGGTTTATGAAATTGTTCTCCGCAAGTGCTTGATTGCTCATTCCATACATTTTGATTTGCAATTATAGCATCACCAACCATGTCCTCCATCCGATCTACATAGGATTCATTGTAGTCATTATTAAGATGACTTGAACCTCCAATTTCGGAAATTTTACTATTTGAATACCGAAAATCATATTGCTAAGATTCTATTTCCCCATGACTTATCCAAAACTAATATCCTTTCACAAAACCCTTATACATAAGGTGCATCTTGACCTCATCGGGTGTTAAGTACACCCTATTTTTGCATTTAGCACAAGGACATCTATACTTTTCCCCATTCAGAAACTCTATCTGCCTACGTGCAAATTCATCGAATTGGTTTACTCCATCTAGAAATTCTTGCGTATAACCAGTACGATCAGGCAATAATCTATTATACATCCACCTACGATGTGGAAGACCATTTATATTCTGCTCAAACAACAATAACCACATAAGTTATTGGATAAGAATTAATTTTAATTTAAATAATAATAATTACATAAATTACTCAATTATATATTACATATGTTTACCTATAAATTTTTACACGTATACTTATATTCTTACGAATTACAAAAAACTAATAATACATCCAAACTTGAGCGCTTTATTTCACAGACATATCAAAATTCAACTTAAAATTACGAAACCTAAGCCTACATTACATTTGGCAAAATCTTAAAACAAATTAGAGTAACAACTTCATATAAACATCATATTTCAACAAAATTATAAACTACAACATTTCATTCCAACAACATATCAAATTTTAACTTCACCTTACTAAAGCTAAACCCTAAATTTCATTGAGCAAAATCTTAAAATAAATTAGAGTAAATAACTTCTTACAAACATCACATTTCATTAAAATTATACACTAAAGGATTTTATTTATCCAACATATCAATTTTTAAGTTCAAATTACCAAACCTAAACCCTAAATTGCATTGACCATGATTTTCAAACAAATTAGAGTAATAAGTTGACACAAATACCATATTTCAACATAAATATGAACTAACTATGAAATTCTAACAATGTAACACAAAAAATTGTAGAAATTAAAACTAATTTACTTGAGAAATTTACCTCAAAACAGGAGAAACACCGGCTACGGGTAACGTTGGCAGTGGCTGGCGGAGTGTGGAGGCGGCGATCAGGGGCGGGAGGGGGCGGCGACAGCGGTGGTAAGAAACCGATGGTAGGTTGGCGGCGTTTGTCGCGCTGCTGGACCAAATCGTCTCTCTCTCTCTCTCTCTCTCTCTCTTCGCGTTGCGTTTCAGGCATGAGAAACAACATATTTGAATTTTAAGTGGGTGGCGATGGAACAGGCGACGAAATTTCCGTTGCCACCTCTTTTTTATTTGAACTTGGGCAAATTGTTTTACCAATTCCGTCGCCTGTTTGAATTTTTTTTACTGGCGACGGAATTTTTGTCGCTATATCAAAATTTTCAATTTTTTTTTTTATATGGCGACGGATATTTCATCACCAACGCTGAATACTAGCGATGAATTTGCCTGTCCGTCGCCAATTCTGTTGCTGACTATAACTTTTTTCTGGTATGATTTTTCTGTCACTCTTTCCGTCGTGGAATTAGTCTATCGCCAAATTCCGTCATTATTTTGTGCTTTTTTAGTAGTGCGCACGGTAGTCCACCAAAGGTCAACTTCATTCTTAAGGTAGAATGCTACAAACCCTACCCTCTATTCCTCAGGGCACTGGAGAGCATCAAACAACCTCTCCATGCCCCAAATCCAGTCTTTGAAAGCCTAGGGGTTGGGAGCGCCATCGTAAACCGGTGGATTATGGCTGGCGAGCCTCTTGAACATGTGGGAATTGTCCTCCTCTATCTTCTTTTCCTTTGAACCCCACCATCTTCTGTAGGTGCTCGTTCTATTGTTGTAGTTGCTCCCCTTACTTTTGTAGCAGCTCCAACAGTAGGAGATTTGTGAGTTTCGTCCCAGTGGACGGGTTGGTCTCATCCCCTTGATTGAGAGGCCTATTTCCATTCTTGGGTCGAAGGGCTTCTAGTCGTTCTCTCAAGCTAGCCATAGGAATGTCCAAGTTCATATGGGGTCTTGGAATAGGATGGAGCCCGCTTTACTATTTGCCACTATTTCCCGACATCCTAGTTAGGAATTAAATCGAGTTTAGTTACTTCCTTAATAGGTGACAATGTATATTTCACTGGAGTTTAGTAACACATCTTATATCACATTATTGTTAACAAGCAGTCATACAGTATTGCTCATAGTTGCATTCCCTTGCTATACTCATATGGCCCAGTTCTGGTGTCTCATCACCACATGTCTCATACACATTCCATTAACACTAATAATATCCATGCATAAGTCAAGTACACAATTCTCATTTACTCATAACAAGCAATTGCAGCTATATAACTCAATGAAAATCTCAATGCATAGATTGGAAATAAAAATTATTTCTCACACACATACTACCATTACCTATGCAACTCAGTAAAATTTTTCAGTTTGTACTTCACTAACAAAGAAAGGATAAAGCAATACAATCTTTAAGGGCTAATGGCCCTATCTTTAAGTAGACTTCTAACACTTACTGTGCATGAGCATCTAATGGGCAGTTACCTTGACACATCCTTTTACACTGTCCCTGCATGTAGCATGCAACTTTAGGTTCGGGTTGCTCTTCAGCTGCGAGTATCCCCTCCAGGTCAGGTTCTTCTATGAGTATCTCCCTTGACCCTTGCTCTAGAGCTACTTCCTTGAGATCTTCATCCTCCTCCCACTATTCTTCAAAGTCCCTTCCTCAGCTAGTTCTTCTTTAGGGTTTTCCTCACCCATAGGTTCCCCTTATGGGTCTTCCTTCTCTAAGGGTTCTTCTTCAGGGTCATATTCCTCTACAGGCTCCTCCTCAGTGTCCTCCTCTTTCACAGGTTCTTCCTTATGATCATCCCCTTCCATAGGTTCTTGACCACTGTCGCAAGCGCACGCATAGTCATAGTATAGATGAAAAGATCACTCCTCAAACGTAATCTATCAAGTTTTTTATCTGTCCAAGATATGCTAAGTAAAATTATAATTCAAGAAGGTTTGATTAGACAACTTATTCACGAATTTTTAAAATCAATTAAGGAAACATGCCTAGGAATTCATGAAGTTATGAAAGTTGATTGGATCAAAATGATACGAATGTGCTTTTCTCTAATTGGTTAATTTTGAGGATTTGCAATCCATCCAAAAAATTTAGCATTTTCTTTCGAACCTAACCAAATTTGCCTAAACTAAGCAAAAGTCGTTCTTTCAAAGTAATTTGTCTTAATCCAAGTTAAACATCTTCGACTACACTCTATGTCCTCCTAACATGTAAATCTCTCTTTCAGTTTTATCAAGCAGTCTAATAATCAAATGTCACCTTTCAGTTTTTCACTCAATTATTTCAAGTGTGCAAGCAAACTTTGGCCAAAAATCCACTCACATCATGATAATCACTTCATAGAACAAAATTGAACCAATCATGAAATAAACACAATTCTATAGATTAAAACATGATTCAACTACACTTTCATAAACTACTGAATCCCTAGACAAAATAAAACTACTCACTCATGATAAAAGATTGAACAACTGACCAATGTTTTGGCAAAATCTGAGAGGAAGGGCTTGATTGAGATAGACTTCAACCAAGGGCTTCAAACTCCCACAAACTCAAACACGCACTCTAAAGATTTCTCACTAAAACAATAATCAAACTAAGAATCTAAACTAAATAAAATAAAAATTTAAGAAAGAAGATAAACTAGGCTACTCTTGCTTGCTTCTCTCTACTGCACGACGCCCTTTAATAGAAAAACCAGGACGTTTTCCACCACACAAGCGAAGGAAAATGAAGAGGCAACGGTTTCACCTCTCACCATAGTTTGTGGCAGACACCACGGTTCGACTGTGGTCTTCGCTGGATCCAATTTTCTCCTCAATTCTTGCTCCACAGGTGTAGCAGCACATGGGTGTCCGTGGGGGAGGTAAAAATACATCCAATAAGGGTCAAATGCTGGGTAAAAAGGTATAAATCTTGCAAATCATATCAAACAACCATACCCAAGCATAAATCGAGAATAAGAGTATAAATTGTGACTCAAAACACATAATTCTCCTAAAAATGTGGCAAAATAGCCCTAAAATGATGTATACATTAAGCATTTATCAAACTCTCCCATACTTAAACTGTTACTTCTCCTTAAGCAATGCTAAAATAAAAAAATACAGAACCTCCTTAGGATAGATATAACTAACATTCCAATGGCAAAGCAGATCCAAAGGTAGCCCAAAAGGATGCAAAAAATCATTAGCAATTAGATTATGGAATAAAATGTTCGAAAATCACTTGATAAATCACAATGTCAACCTTGAATCAATCCCCCAAATTGTCAAATACAATCATTCAACATATGAAACAAAAGAGGCTATCAGGGCTGGTCGAACCTCATTATAGTTATGTGGCACTCATCACTCTTGTGTTTGAAAACATATACATATATAAAGGTTCCCTCAATTCTCATTCCTTAGACTCAAATCCACCTTAAGCTTGACTAGACTCTCAAATTCGTCATCATTAAAATGCAAACACACTAGAAAATCATGAGGACTTTTATAAGGCTGTAATAGGGCTATGGGTAAAGGTAAGAGGGGAACAAATGTTTTAGAAATGTGGAGTTGGAAGTCATAGACTACGATCTAAACGATTCCAATGCATTATACTACATCTCTCTTAGACAAAGTACATCCCCAATTGAAGAGAGAAAAAGTTGATAATCACAAGAAGTTATAATTCCAACAAGGCTACACTTTCTTCCCTTATGTCTTCTTTTTTTCTCTTTTTTTTTAATTCTTTTTTCTTTTTTTTCCCTTTTGTGTTGTTTTTTTTTTCTTTTTTTTTGAAATAAGTTAGCCAAGGGAAATCCATAAAGAACTTTAAATTCCAACTCTTCCTTAAACTTTGTATAATTGAACAAGGGATTTCCTTTTTATTAATCAAGATTACATATCCCTTTATCAAACAACCAAAATCAACCAAAAGATCTCAACTCTACTTCCTAGCTCCAAAATCAAACTTGATGCAAAAGAATGAAACATTCCCCTAGTCTTGGCCCAAGGGTAAGATGATCATTTGGCCATAGGGTATAATAAGAGATTCAAATCAAGAAAAACAGATATGGGCTCAAAAGGGCTAGCAAGGGATATAATATACAACAAAGGTAGCTTTTTGGCCATTGGTTTTAATAAATAAAAGAAAAATATCTCAATCATATTGCCTAAATGCAGATGCGAAATGTGATCTTGAATAAAAATCAAAGCAAGTTCTAGGGAAATGATGTCAAGAAAGAATCACACATGAAAGAAAATATGAGACTAAATTAATAAATTATCTCTAAAAGCTCAAAGCCTCATGTGATATCTACCAAGGTCATGACTAGCTCATTAGTAAACACTTGCCAAAATTCATGGAAATACTCATAGGATAATCAACTCGCACTCAACATATGGTCAAAACATGGAGATCATTTTGAAAACGCATTCTCAAACATTTTTATGCAAAATTTGGGCACATCAAAAGATCAAACTAAACCAAAGAAGTCTAACAAATCTAAAACAATCATCATCGGAGGATTTTTTTCTCTTTTTTTGTTTAAATTAGATTTTTTTTGTTTGTTTTTGTTTTTTATGCAATTTTTTAGCACATGCCTACTCCTAATGACAATGCAAAACAAAATGCAAAAGAAGCTAAAAAAACTAGAATGCAACCTAGAATGAAAAGAAAACTAAATACACTACTAAAATACTGCTAAACAAAACTAAAATCCAAAACAAAAACTCTAAAAACTATCACAAACAACATATACAAAGTACAAGCACACCAAACCAAATCAGGCATTAGATGCCAAATATAATGACTAACTCCCCCGTGCTTGAGTCACACATTGCCCTCAATGTGGGCACAAAATAGGAAAAAGGAAGGGGAGTAGCACAAAGCAATCAGAAAGGAGGTGGTGGAGGAGGATGGGGTAGTTGGTCATAAGAGATATGCCAATCCCGCCAGGTCTCTAGACATGCCCTATAGTCCTAGAAATATTAAGTCTGGGAAGCAAGCATCCCATGAAGCTCATCATGGCGCTCTTGGACAAAGTCCCGAAGAACGGCATTCTTAGAAGCAACAAATGCTCAAAGGGAAACTTGCTCCTCTTAAATGGACCTAAGGGTGCCTTGAAGGTTGGTATAGTCAAGAGGGGGTAGTTGAGAGGAAGAACTAGGTCCTATTTGATTAGAATGAGGGGCTGGATGATGGGGTCCGGGTCAAGCAACCTCGTCATCATCAGGTACCCAATAAAGGTTAGCCCGGTGAAGTAAGGTGGTTCGATCGACATTAGGAACATCAAAAGTCATTCCCCAGAGTAAATCCAACATAAACGCCCAACCACAACTTCACAAAAGTTCATAATTTCAAAAGCAACTTGATTTAGCCACTCAGACCTAAAAATTCTATCCTCAAGGTTGGACTCAATACCAAATATCTAGTAATAGTAGTCACAATCCCACCTATGACTATCCTACCTTTAGTGCTAACAGTAGCACTATGCAACTTCCTAGCAAAAAACGAACCAGGGTCAAGCTAAACACCATCAAGCATACAAAATAAAAAGTACAACCCAAATAATCTCGGGATATTCAGACTATTGTCCCGAGCAAAGAAACAACAAGCCAAGATATGCTGAGCTACTCTAATGCAGGGGTTCCTAATATGTGTGCACTTCGATGAAGTAGTGTTGTACCTAACATTCCCCAAAACTTTGCCCTAAATGCATTTGAGTTGAATTCGCGAGGGACTTGGCGGTTCCGTAATTCCATGCTAGGTGGAAAACCGAATATACCATTAAAGGTACCTAAGTTCATCTCGTAAAATTGACTCTGCAAATAATATGATATGTATCCGGCTTGACATTGATGCCCTCTAGTGACGTCGATATGGAGTGTACTTAGGAATTCTAGGGTCAGGTCCCAATATGTATGCTTTTTTATTTCCAAAAAGTGTCCTATACCACCTCGTGCAAATAACCACCGAATATCATCCAACATTCATAATCGAGCTAACAATTCCTCATCATAATATCTAGTTTCTACAACCATGCCTTCATTCAAGCAATTATATCTAGCAACAAGATCAGGATACATTAAACCAAGGGCATGAGGAATGTTATCTTGAGCTCATGCGTTTATGGAGGTTCGGGATGTCCTTTGAGGATGAATTGGTGCTTGACTTGAGGATCCAACATCCTTGATACTCCTTTGTCTTTTGGTAGGTGTCATTGTTGCAAAATGAACCAAAAACTAAAACTAAAACCTAAATAAGAAAATTTGACGAAGAAAAATGAAGATTTTAAGTAAAAATAAGAAGAATAAGAGAGAGAGAAAGATGGGTATAGTGGATGACTGAAGTGAGATGAATTTGAAGAAGAAAGAAGAGGAAAGAGATGAAATTTGTGTGAAAAGAGGAAAGATTAAGTGAAAAGAGAAGATTTTAAGGTGAAAATGGGTGAAAATTAAGAAAAAATATGAGGTAAGAAACAAGGTTGGTTACCAAGGTTTAGAGAGAGAAAATATAGGTAGAGAAAGAGAGTGTGTTGTGAAGAAGATGAAGTTGTGAGGGAAAGTGAAGGGGCACCATGGTCAAAGACCTAGACTGCGGGCCGTAGCAGGATACCACGGATCGTGGCATTCACCACGGTCCGTCTGTGGTGTCTGCTAGTCTCGATTTGTTTTCAATTTTTTGGGTTGGCACGCCACTACCGCGGTGTTGGGTACCCTGGCTGTGGTGCCAAACATTTTATTCCATATTTTTTTGTGTTTTCTCTCCTTTTTTGTTTCTTTTTTTTCTTTTCAAACTACAAAAAATAGTAAAACTCAAAGCTGAGGAAGAAAACAAAAAGGAAAAGAGCTTGGGTTGCCTCCTAAGAAGCACTCTTTTAAGGTCAAGAGCTTGAGCCTTCTTCTATGCTTGTTCCGGATTGGTATGTGTATAGACATTGGCTTTATCAATAGGTTGTCCCACAATATATGGTTTTAACCATTGTCCATTAACTGTGAACGCACCGGTGGACTCACTCCATATTTTAGCTGCTCCATTGGGTCGAACCTTGGTGATCTTAAATGGTCCTAACCATCAGGACTTCGGTTTTCCCGAAAACAATTTTAATTTGGAGTTGAATAATAGGACCATATCTCCTTTTTCGAACATCTTCCTCATGATATGTTTATCACGCCACTTCTTAGTTTGCTCTTTGTAAAGATGCGAACTCTCATAGGCTTCCAACCTTAGCTCATCTAGCTCGCTTAGTTGCAAAACTTTTCGCTCTCCGGCTGCCCTAAGATCAAAATTGAGTGTCTTTATAGCCCAATATGCCTTATGTTCATTCTCTACTGGTAGATGACAAGACTTCCCAAACACCAACCGGTATGAAGTGGTGGCTAGAGGAGTCTTGTAAGTGGTACGGTACGCCCAAAGAGTTTCATCAAGCTTGAAGGACCAATCTTCATGGGACCGATCCACTGTTTTTCCAATATGCTTTTCAATTCTCTATTCAAGAGTTCTACCTGCCCACTTGTTTGGCGGGGGTAATCCGTAGCGATTTTGTGAAATATCCCAGACTTTTTCAATAGTAACTCAAGTGGTTTGTTGCAAAAGTGTGTGCCAATGTCACTTAGAAGAGCTCTTGGTGTGCCAAACCATGTGAAAATAGTTTTCTTGAGAAACTTAAGGACAACCTTGGAATAATTTGTTGGGGACGCGATGGCTTCCACCCACTTAGAAACATAGTCAACCGCAACAACTATATAAAGGTTGTTATGAGAAGGAGGAAAATGACCCATGAAGTTAATCCCCCATACATCGAATAAGTCTACCTCAAGTACACCACTTTGAGGCATCTCATGCCTCTTGGAAATGTTCCTTGTTCGCTGACATCGATCACAAGTCATGACAAATTTTCCTACATCCTTAAAGAGCATGGGCCAATAGAAGCTTGCTTGGAGAACTTTTGAAATCGTTTTATCAAGTCCATAATGGCCACCATAGGTTGAAGCATGGCAATGGTGCAAGAAACTACGAACCTTATCTTTAGGCAAGCACCTTATATAAATCCCATCTCCGCATATCTTGTAAAGGAAAAATTCTTCCCACACATAGTATTTAGCATCATCAAAGAACTTCTTTCTTTGTTGGTAGGACAATTCAAGAGGTAACACTTCGCACACCTTAAAAGTTCACCAAATCAGCATACCATGGGGTAGCTTGCTGGGATACAGTGAATAGTTGTTCATCAGGAAAAGAATCATTAATGAGAAGCCCTTCACTAGGAGTGGCCCCTGGGCCTAAACGAGATAAATGATCGGCAACCACATTTGCCAACTCGGTCTTATCGTTGATCTCCAAATCAAACTCTTAAATAAGGATGACCCATTAGATGAGTCAGATTTTTTCATTAAATGCTTTAAAGCAGCATGATCCGTGAAAACGATGACCATAGAATTGATCAAATAGGATTGAAATGTTTCCAAGGCAAAGACAACTGCTAAGAACTACTTCTTAGTCGTGGCATAATTCACTTGGGCCCCATCAAGAGTACGGCTTGCATAGTATATGGCATACGTCTTATTGTCCTTTCGTTGGCCTAGAATAGCCCCCACTACATAATCACTTGCATCACATATCACCTCGAAAGATAGCTCCCAATCTAGCGTGTGCACCACTGGGGCAGTGATTAATGCCTCTTTTAACCTGTGAAAAGCACTCAAGCTTTTTTTATTAAACTTAAAAGGCACATCCTTGACAAGAAATTGGGTGAGAGGTTTCACAAATTTTGAAAAATCTTTAATGAACCGCCAGTAAAAACTAACGTGTCCGAGAAAACTCCTCACACCTTTTAAAAAGGTTGGTGGTGGCAATTTCTCAATCACCTCCACCTTTGCTTTGCAAATTCAATGCCTTTATTAGAGATAACATGACTAAACACAACCCCCTCTTCCACCATAAAATGACATTTCTCCCAATTCAAGACTAAATTCACATCTTCGCATCTTTGCAAAACCTTAGATAAGTTATTCAAGCACTAGTCATAGGTTGCAACATACATAGAAAAATCATCTATAAAGATTTCCATTATATCCTCAATAAAATCAGAAAAAGTGGCCATCATATAACATTGAAATGTGGCAGGGGCATTGCACAACGCAAATGGCATTTTTCTATAAGCATACATAGGAACATGTAAAAGTAGTCTTTTCTTGTTCATAAGGATGGATAGGGATTTGAAAGAATCTTGAATATCCATCTAAGTAGAAAAAATAGTATTTTTTAGCCAATCATTCAAGAATTTGGTCAATAAAAGGAAGGGAAAAGCGATCTTTATGGGTGGCTTGATTTAGTTTTCGATAATCAATGGACATACGCCAGCTTGTGACAGTCCTAGTAGGGATTAGTTCATTATTCTCATTTTTGACAATAGTCATCCCTTCTTTATTAGGTACAACATGGCCCAGTTTTACCCGAACACTATCAGAGATTGGGTAGATAATGCCGGCCTTAAGCAACTTCAAAAGGGTTTAATCTTCTTTGTTGTTCAATTAAACTCTTATGATCGTCCTCCATTAAGATTCGATGCATACACAAAGGGTGAATTCCTTTTAGGTCATCAAGGGTGTATCCTACGGCTTTACGATGCTTCCTAAGTACTCTAAGCAAAGAGTCGATCTGGTATGCATTCAAACTTGCATTCACAATCACTGAGTATGTAGATTCTGGTCCAAGAAATTCATACCTCAAGGATGAAGGAAGAGGTTTAAGCTCAACATTGACAACTTTTACCTCATGAGACGAAGGTTTATTTTCATCTTGTAATGATTCCACCCTAGCAAGAGAAAACGGAATTGATGGAGAGGCTTCTAGAAGTTGAGCACACTCGGCTACTTCGAGACTTTCATCCTTAGTAGTACTATTGTTTAACATCAACTACTCAAGGGGATAATTGGAATCAAGGTTAGACACAGTTTCCCATATTAAACCCTCCACCACATCAATCTTATTACACTCATCAAAAATGGAAGGAAACTTAGCAGCTTTTAGTAAATTAAACTCCACATGATCATTTCCCACATCAAAAGATAGTGTACTGTTTTTCACATCACGGCGCCCTACGGTGGCCAGGAATGGCCTCCCAAGAATGATGGGGGTCGGTGTATCCTCCTCCATTTCTACAATCACAAAGTCTACTAGTACATATAAATCCCCTATTTTTATTGGAACATCCTCTAAAATTCCCACTTGTTATTTTACAGAACGGCCTACCAATTGTAAGGAGATAGCAGTTGGTCTTATCTCTCTTAGTTCCAATTTTTCACACCTAGAAAAAGGCATCAAGCTCACGCTTGACCCTAAATCACATAAAGCACGGTCTATAGGAACATTCCCTATCAGGCAGGGAATTGAAAAACTACAGAGATCCTTTAGCTTAGCTGAAAGCTTGTTTTGGATTGCCGCACTGCATTCTTCAGTCAAAGTTAGGGCTGTCAAAGTCTGACCCAACACGGTAACCCGACCCGAATTTACTGAGAGAAACACGAACCCGACCCGAACCGAACCGATTTCGACACGAAGTCGACACGATTTGACTATTTAGTGTGAAAACTTGTTATTTTTCAGTTTCGAGCAAATCTAAACTATTTTCAAGGCCAACACAAAATTGACCAATTTCTTAAATGGGTCGACCTGACCCGACCCGACTCGACCCGACCCATTTGACAGCCCTAGTCAAAGTTACAGTTGTATGTTCTTCAAGCCGTCTCTTGTAGGACAAAATTTCTTTCAAAAATTTAGCATATGAAGTCATTTGAGTTAGGGCTCAAGTAAACAGAATGTTTATGTAGAGTTTCTTAAGGACTTTTAAAAAGTTCCTAAATTGCGAATTGAGTTTTGCCTTAGCCATCCTTTGAGGAAATGGTAAAGGTGGAGTGTAGGGCTTTGAGGAAACGATCTTAGGGTCCTTAGGAACCTTATCAGGCTTATGAACGACAACATCAATCACTTCCTTAAGGGTGAAGACATCTCTTTCACGACATTCTCAACATGCTCATTCTTATCATGCAAAGATTCATTATTTGTAACATCCTTAGGTCCCTCTAGTTGTTTTCCTCCTCTCAAAATCATTGCATTGCATTGCTCCCTATGATTAAGCTTAGGCTTACTAGGAAATCGATCTAGGAGCGTAGATGAAAAGCTAGCTTTTTGGGCAATCTGAGCTTCCAGCATCATATTATGACTTGCAAGCACATCAACCTTTGAGGCTAATTGCTTAATATATTCATCGTGTTTTTGTTGTTCCATAAGCATGCTTTCCATCATCGCTTCTAAATTGGACTTTTGGGGTATTTGAGAATGGAAATGAGGTCTGTGAAAATCAGCAGGTGGTCTAGCATTCGTTTGGGGGCATATTTGAAGGGTTTGGATTAGACTTATATGATAAATTTGGGTGATTCTTCCAACCTGGATTGTAGGTACTATAGTAAGGGTCATTGGCCAAGCTCGGGTTGAAGTTTTGAACATAGTTAACTTCATTAGGGTCTTGGGAAAAAGGGCTCCCAACTTGATAATTCAAGGTCACATGCGCAATAGAACCACAAATTTCACAAGCGGAAAGGGCAGTAGAATTCACAGCATTAACATTCATTCGGTCCAATCCTTGAGTCATAGTATTTGCTTTAGCATAAAGTAAAGTAAGTGCATCAACTTCAAACTTACCTCCAGCCTGTTTGGGTTGGCCTCCTTTGGCGGACCATTGGAAATTATTAAGTGCCATCTCCTCAACTAAGTTATAGGCTTCATTCTCAGTTTTGTTCATCAAGGTTCCTCCCGCCACTTCATCAATAGTAGACTTTATAGATTGGGTCACACCATTATAAAAACTTGGATAATCATCCAACGTTGAAGACCATGATGGGGCACAATCACAACAAATCTTTAAACTGATCCCAAGCCTCATAGTGCGTCTCTTCATCTTTTTACGTAAAGTTTGTGATTTTAATCCTTAAGCTGGTCGTTTTGCTCAAAGTGTAAAACTTGGCGAGGAAGGCTCTTTTTTACTCATCCCAAGTAGTAATACATCCTGATGGCAAAGAGTGTAACCAAGAATCTCTCAACAAAAAGGGAAATAAGCGCAATTGAATGACATTAGTAGAGACTCCATTAAGCTTCAACATGTCGCATACCTCTAAAAAGACCGAGAGGTGTAGATTCAGGTCTTCCAAAGGAGTTCCTCCAAACTGGGATTACTGCACCATGGAGATGAGTGCCGGTTTGAGCTCAAATTGTTGGCATCAACAGCAGGGCGAGCGATGCTTCAGACGATCCCTTAGACTTTAGGGGGTAACGAAATCTCGATGTGTCCTTCTTTGGTCACCTTCTCTACCCACCATGTTTGTGGAATTTCTTCTTGCTTCGCATCTTTGTTCTTCAATCCTTTGCTTCTTCCTCCTTAAGCAGAAATTGCTTTCAATCTTGGGATCAGGTTTGTACAAGATTGGACTTCGCATAAACCGAAAGAATTTCTCTAAGCACTATCACCAACACTACCAATGCAATTAAATAAGAAGTTAAAAAGAAAACAAAAGTAAAAGACAACAAAATATTTAGTCACTTTCGTAAGACTAACTCAATAGTTAACAGATTAGTCCCCGACAAAGGTGCCAGAAACTTGACCACTACCGCAAGCATACGGGTAGTCATAGTATAGATAAAAAGATCGCTCCACAAGGACCGAGTTTTTTGTCTATCCAAAATATGCTAAGTAAAATTCTAATTCAAGATGATTTGATTGGACAACTTCTGATTCACTCATTTTTAAAATCAATTAAGGAAACATGCCTAAGAATTCATGTAGTTATGAAAGTTAATTGGATCAAAATGATAAGGATGTGCTTTTCTCTAATCGGTTAATTTCAAGGATTTGCAATCTATCCAAAAAAATTTGGGGGATGTTTGGAAACAGCTTTTTGAAGAGTTTTTTTGGCTAAAAAGAGCTTTTTTTGACCAAAACTAGCTATTTGACCAAGTAAAGAGCTAATCTAGGTGTTTGGTGAAAGAGCTTTTTAGAAGAGGTTTTTGGGTCCAAAAGGCTAATTTGAAAAAGCTAATTCCATGAGCTTTTTGGAAGAACTTTTTAAGAAATTAGCTTTTTGTCTCACAACTTTATCAGAAACAGCTAATTTTACCAAATAGTTTTTCAACAAACAGCTAATTCAAATAGCTAATACAAATAGCTAACAGCTAATAGCAAATACAAATAGCTAATAGCTAAAAGCTGTTTCCAAACAGGGCCTTAGTCTATTCTTTCGAACTCAACCAAATTTGCCTAAACTAAGCAAAAGTCTTTCTTTAAACTAATTTGTCTTAATCCAAGTTAAACAGCTTCGATTACACTCTATGTCCTCCTAACATGCAAATCTCTCCTTCGAGATGACGATATGTCAGGTTTTATCAAGCAGTCTAACAGTCAAATGTCACCTTTTAGTTTTTCACTTAATTGTTTCAAGTGTGCAAGCAAAACTTTGGTCAAAAATCCACTCACAACATGACAATCACTTGATAGAATGAAATTAAACTAATCAAGAAATAAACACAATTCTATAGATTAAAACATGATCCAACTACATTTTCATAAACTACTGAATCCCTAGACAAAACAAAACTTTTCACTCATGATAAAAGATTGAGAAACTGACCAATCTTTTGGCGAAATCTGAGAGGAAGGGCTTGACTGAAATAGCCTTCAACCAAGGGCTTCAAACTGCCTCAAACTCAAACACACACTTTCAAGATTTCTCACTAAAACAATAATCAAACTAAGATTCTAAACTAAAAAGAACAAAATTTTGAGAAAGAAGATAAACTAGGCTAGTCTGGCTTGCTTCTCTCTACTACACGACGCCCTTTTATAGAAAAACCAAGACGTTCTCAGCCACACAACCGAAGGGAAACGAAGAGGCAACAATTTCACCTCTCACCACGGTTCGACCGTGGTCTTGGCCGAAACCGATTTTCTGCTTTTTTCTTGCCCCACGGGCGTAGCAGCACCTGGGTGTCCATAGGGGAGGTCAAAATGCATCCAATAAGGGTTAAATGCTTGGTAAAAGGCCTAGAATCTTGCAAATTACATCAAACAACCATACCCAAACATAAATCAAGAATGAGAGTATAAATTATGACTCAAAGCACGTAATTCTCCTAAAAATGTGGCAAAATAACCTTAAAATGATGTATACATTAGGCACTTGTCAATTCTTCCTTGGGTTCCTCCTCATCTAGGGGTTCTTCCCCGGGTTTCTCTTCCTCCTCCTGTTTGAACAAAAAAAAGTGCTATTTTTAAGGTACTTTTTCACCGGCTTTATGCTCGTTTTAATAATATTTTTAAGGTTTTTAATTTATTTTATTTTATTTTGCAGATTTTTAATAAATGTGAAAAAAGGCCGAAAATGGAGAAAAATGCGACAAAAATAGAGGAAATGACGGGAATTGAAAAACCGGTCCAGAAAAAAACCCGATTCGGACCGGCTCGGCTTGCGTGAACCGGTTCAGCTTAAAAACCCCCTTTTCCCTTTCTTCGCGACTGTCTTCCTTCTTCCTCCCCGAAATCCAGAAACCCACAAACCGCAGAACCTGATACCCCTGCATCCTCCATCTCTCTGCCATCTCGCTCCACTCTCTCTCTACCTCGTCATCTCTCTCTCTCCCTTATCCCTTTCCAAAACTAGGCCACAGTTAACCCCAAACCCAGTAAAACCCGAAACCACCTCCCGATCCACAGACTTCGAAACCACCTTCATCAAACCCGAACCCACGGTTGTACTTCCCATATTCGAAACCCATCCCACCACCCTTCCTTCACGCTGCACACGCCACGTTTTCAGCATCGTCACCACCGTCATCCATCGTCCACGATACCTACTCCATCGAAGGGTCGATAAGCGAAGCTATTCGGGTTTTTAAAGGGAGACGACGCTGTTGAAGCGGAAGGTTAGGTAATTTTAGGAGTAGGTAATTAGGAGTAGGATTAGGTTTAAATTCCAATTTTAGGGTTTAGATTCGATTTTAATTTCGATTTCATTTTTGCATTTCAGAAGTTTCGCAAGTTAGGGTTTCAAAATTCAGCTTCATTTCTCAGAATTTTAGGATTACGGTTTGGTTTGAGTTTGCGAAATCGTGCAACTGAGATTCGTTTTTACATTCCTTGGTTGTAATTCATGAGTTTGGTTGATTTTGTGTGAAAGCCTTAGACAAATTCGGTTAATTTCATTCCGATTTTCCGCCATCCCTGTTGCTGATTTCTTTGGCTTCGTTTTGGGGACAAAGGCTTCGACTTAGGTCGTGGTTTGCCCTGGTGAGGCGAGGGCTGGTTTGGTTGGCAGTGGTGTTGGCGAATTTCCTCCCCTGTGCCGAGTTCAATCATGCTCTGTGTCGGTTTGCTTTCGATTCCCCCTACTACGGCTTTCGATTATGCTTTTCATGCTCTGCTTTGGTTCGGTAAACCCCCCCATAGCTGCTGCTTTTTCGTGTTCTGTTTCAATTCTGTATACCTTTCCCTGCTGTTCAATTGCTTTGCTGGGGGTAATTCAATGTTTGTTTGGTTGAGCTTGGTTTGAACATGATGATGGGTAGTTTAGTTGCTTTGATTGTAGTCTGTTTACATTATTCCAGTTTTTTTCAGCATGTTGGTCATAATGGTTGATGTTCATGGTTGTTCTGTGAATCTAGAATAGGATTGTTATATTAGTTGCTTCTGTTCTGTTAGCGTTAATAGTTGGTAATGAACTTGATTCTGCTTAGGGTTAGTGTTTCGGAATAATGTTAGTTAGTTGCTTAGGTTTTAAATCATGCTTAATCCAAGTTTAGTTTGGTTTAGGTTGGTTAATTGACATAAGGTCTAGCTTAGGTCTAGTTTACTTAGTTAATTAGTTTGTTTAAATTCTCAATTAAAAGCAGTCAGTTGATTTAGTAGTTTAGATGAGTTTAGTTGAATTAGGTTGTCAAATTGCTTTAAATAATATCACTTAGTTTAGTTAATTAGTTTAAACCACTTTGTTTTTAATGACCATAATTTCAAACGTCTTCCCTGTGGATCGACCCTCAAAGTACTACGACTGACAATCGTGTGCTTGAGGTTTTCTCTTTTCAATTTAGTTTGCTTTTCACCCCCCCCCCCTCAAAAAAATCACTTACATTTTTGGCGTCGTTGCCGGGGAGGACGGCATGAGATTTGGTCATCGTTTTTTTTGAAAAACCCAAAAATCCAAAAACATTTGAAAAACCTTCGAAAATCCAAAAAAAAAATGAAAAAGCTTAAAAATTCAAAAAAATTAGAAAATTCAAAAAACCCAAAAAAATTGGAAAAATGAAAATCCAAAAAAAAAATTTGAAAAATTTGGAAAACTGTAAAAATTTTCAAAATGCCAGTTTTAAATTTCTCACAATTTGAGCATGAACTTTTTTGGAGCTATTTATCACGACTTAATGATTATCGTGCTCGATTGCATCAAACTTCAAAAATGGGAAATCTGTGAGGTCATTGTTGTTGGTGTAAATTCTGAATTTCGTGGTCATGTTGAGTCCATTTATCATGGGGGTTTGCTAGGATTGTTGTCTAGATCTTAAGATGAGGTTTGGGATTTCTTTGAAAATTTAGCTTGGGATACTTACGAGTTTGAACAAGCTAAAATGAACTTAAAGTACCCAACTCATGCTGAGTCTGCTTTTTCTGCTAATCCTTACTCGCGAGGTCATGTTATAGATTCGTATGACTCCTCTTATGCTTCTGTGCCTCCTGTTTGGTGCGATTCTTGTGAGTCTTCTTGTCATGATGTTTGTTCTTGTCCGTATCATGATGCTCCGTGTGCAAGTATGGAAAAGAGAATTAATGAATTGACTGATAAGATGTTAGAGATTATGCAAGTGAGAATTACTGAATATTCTCACTGTTTCAGTCAGAATAGGGAGCAATATAATGAGTCTTACTCTAGTTTAGGATCTCCCAAACCCGAAGTTAGTCTTTTTAATGATTTTGAGCCCTTTTGTCTTCCTAGGCCTAGCTTGAATGATGCCCAGCCTTTTTCTAGTTTAGAATAAGAGGATGACCTCCCTATGTCTCTATCGCTTAACATTGCACCACACACTAACTCACAAAAGGATGTCACTGATGATGTCCTAGTTTTTGCCGACCCACCCACCACTTTTGATGACTCTTTTGAGTTTGAGGGTCAGGAACCTGAGAGACCTGATGAGTTAGATATGAGCATCCCATCTGCCATCGAGCATCATGATAAGTTAGCCGATATTTCCCATGAGTCGTGTGAGGAGGAAGTTGAGCCCATTACTTTAGAATTTAATGGTGATATTCTTTCTGTAGAATATGAATCTTTTTCATGTGGGTTTAATTTTGATGAAAATTTTGATGAGGGTTTTTGTGTTGAATATGAATCATTCTCTTTTAACCCTCTAATACCTCCTGAGTCATTCCCTATTGAATATGACTCATTTTGTTTTGATGTCAATGTGAGTTTGGATGTGGACCTGTGTGCTGAATATGAATCTTTTTCTTTTGATCCCATCCAAGCTGACATCCTTTCTGAATCTCACAAATCGAAATTTATTGAGTCTAAGGCCATTGTCACTGAACATTTTGATTTCGACCAGACTCATGAGTGTATTGAACTTGAAGGACTTGTGGATTTAGGACCCACTGTTTTGCCTAGGCCGTTCATTCTGGACGATAACATTTCTAGGCCAGACCTATATGCTGGCTACAATTAGGTATGTATGCCTATTTTCTGATTGGGCCCAACAGTTTGACAAGTTGAAACGGGCCCTTACTTGTGCTGAATTGACATGGTGGATGTACTCTTTATGGTTCCAACTCTTTGCTTCTGTCTGTTTCCATCTTCTTGAGAGTTGGTCTTCGTTATATGATAAGCTGCTACGTGCTTTAATGGGTTTTGATTTGAACAACAGCTTGTGATTTGTATTGTAGTGGCTGATGCTCCATGGACCTCATCTGAGTGAGGCATAGCTTAGGTGTACTTCAACACCTGACCTGGTATGATCGTTCCATTCTCTTCTCTTTCCTTTTCTTGTCCATTTCTTTTCTTTCCTTTCTGTTCTTAGTCGTAAATATTTAGGTTTGTGAATACGTGTGTTGCTTTGGTTTTAGTTTCGATTTTGGCTTTCTTTTGTGATTTCATTTTTCTTGGCTTTTGTAAATATGTGTGTGTTTTGTTTTGTTTTGTTTTTGGTTTTGGTTTTGTTTTTGTTTTTCCTTGTGTCCTAGTTGTATATATTTTAGGATTTACGGTTGTATAGCTTATGAGCTTGCCTTTTAGCGCCTTAATTCCCACAATGAGGACATTGTGAAGTTTTGGTGTGGGGGTGAGGTGCCCTTTTTTAAAAAAATTTTGAAAATTTTGTTGTTTTGGGGGATGTGTGTACCTTTTCTGATTGGTTTGAATCCCCTGTGCCTTGTTTGTTAGCTTGTATATAAGTAGGATGTGCATGATAAGTCTCCAACCTCGAATGTGATATTCTAAGCCCTGATTCAAACTCCAGTTGTTCATTATGGATTGTGTAATCCAGTCCTTATTTATTCCTTCATCATTATCTTTAGGTCTTAGGTTTCCATGAATGATTCTCCCACTAGCTTGTGCCATGATTACTTTGGAAAAAAAATTGTATTATAAATAAAGGAAGAATAAAATTTGGAATGACAAGTATTCCTTTGAGGCATGCGCTACTGGGCGTTAGCCTTTGAGGTATATGCTACTGGGTATTACCCTTTGAGGCAATATTGCTACTGGGAAAGCTTGCTTCCAAAGTCAGTATAATAATAATGTAGTTATGTCAACCAAGTGGGATTGAGTCTAATTCTGGTAAATCTGAGTCCTAGAGATGATGATACACTTGCGCACGAGCATAGGGATGAATTCAAAATTTGGATGTTCAATGGGGTGAACAATTAGTGTTTTGATGTCATTTAAAGGTAGAGGACTTTGAAGTACGTTCTATATATATACAGGTTAATAATTGAGTACATGGGTGATTTAGCTGATTAGGAGTTGTGCATATGTTTCCCAAGTTTTGTACATATCAGTTTTAAGAAAACCCAAAAAGATTTTCTTTTATTTTTGTAATAATTTTGTGGGTATTTTCACTTTGAAACCCTGACGAGACCTCACTCGTCCACTTGGAAGTCCAAGGGGGTTCAAAGGGCTTGTTGCATACGTTAAATGCAATCGTGATTCCTACGACGGTGAGTTAGGATTTTCTTTTCTTATTTTTCATTTTCTTTTAGTTAGTTTAGTTTATTTTACTCGAGGATGAGCAAAATCTTGGTGTGAGAGTATTTGTTTGAACAAAAACAAGTGCTATTTTTAAGGTACTTTTCCACCGGTTTTGTGCTCGTTTTAATAATATTTTTAAGGTTTTTAATTGACTTTATTTTATTTTGCAGATTTTTAATAAACGTGAAATAAGGGCCGAAAATGGAGAAAAATTCAAGAAAAATAGAGGAAATGACGGAATTGAAAAACCGGTCCAGAAAAAAACCCGGTTCGGACCAGCCTAATTCGCGTGAACCGGTTCAGCTTAAAACCCCCCTTTTTCCCTTTCTTCGCGACTGTCTTCCTTCTTCCTCCCCGAAATCCAGAAACCCACAAACCCCAGAACCCGATACCCCTGCATCCTCCATCTCTCTGCCATCTCGCTCCACTTTCTCTCTGCCTCGTCATGTCTCTCTCTCCCTTATCCCTTTCCAAAACCAGGCCACAGTTAACCCCAAACCCAGTAAAACCCGAAACCACCTCCCGATCCACAGACTTCGAAACCACCTTCATCAAACCCCAACCCACGGTTGTACTTCCCATCTTCGAAACCCATCCCACCACCCTTCCTTCACGCTGCACACGCCACATTTTCAGCATCGTCACCACCGTCATCCACCGTCCACGATACCCACTCCATCGAAGGGTCGAGAAGTGAAGCTATTCGGGTATTTAAAGGGAGACAACGCCAATGAGGAGGAAGGTTAGGTAATTTTAGGAGTAGGTAATTAGGAGTAGGATTAGGTTTAAATTCCAGTTTTAGGGTTTAGATTCGATTTTAATTTCGATTTCATTTTCGCATTTCAGAAATTTCGGAAGCTACGGTTTCAAAATTTAGCTTCCTTTCTCAGAATTTTAGGATTAGGGTTTGGTTTGAGTTTGCGAAATTCTGTAACTGAGATTCTTTTTTACATTCCTTGGTTGTAATTCATGAGTTTGGTTGATTTTGTGTGAAAGCCTTAAACAAATTCGGTTAATTTCATTCCGATTTTCCCCCATCCCTGTTGCTGATTTCTTTGGCTTCGTTTTGGGGACAATGGCTTCGACTTGGGTTGTGGTTTGCTCTGGTGAGGCTAGGGTTGGTTTGGTTGGCAGTGGTGTTGGCTAATTTCCTCCCCTGTGCTGAGTTCAATCATGCTCTGTGTCGGTTTGCTTTCGATTCCCCCTACTACAGCTTTCGATTATGCTTTTCATGCTCTGCTTTGGTTCGGTAAACCCCCCCCAGCTACTGCTTTTTCGTGTTCTGTTTCAATTCTTTATACCTTTCCCTGTTGTTCAATTACTTTGCTGGGGGTAATTCAATATTTGTTTGGTTGAGCTCAGTTTGAACATGATGATGGGTAGTTTAGTTGCTTTGATTGTCGTCTGTTTGCATTGTTCCAGTTTTTTTTAGCATGTTGGTCATAATGGTTGATGTTCATGGCTATTCTGTGAATCTGGAATAGGATTGTTAGATTAGCTGCTTCTGTTATGTTAGCGTTAGTAGTTGGTAATGATCATGATTCTACTTAGGGTTAGTATTTCTGAATAATGCTAGTTAATTGCTTAGGTTTTAAATCATGCTTAATCCAAGCTTAGTTTGGTTTAGGTTGGTTAATTGACATAAGGTTTAGCTTAGGTCTAGTTTACTTAGTTAATTAGTTCGTTTAAATTCTCAGTTAAAACCAATCAGTTGATTTAGTAGTTTAGATGGGTTTAGTTGAATTAGGTTGTCAAATTGCTTTAAATAATATCACTTAGTTTAGTTAATTAGTTTAAACCGCTTTGTTTTTAATCACCATAATTTCAAACGTCTTCCCTGTGGATCGACCCTCAAAGTACTACGACTGACAATCGTGTGCTTAAGGTTTTCTCTTTTCAATTTAGTTTACTTTTCAACCCCCCCCCCCCCTCAAAAAAATCACTTACACCTCCCTAGGCCCATTGCCCTACTCAAACTCATCCTCCTTAGGCAGTTTGGGTTTTATGGTGGTACTGCCCTTAGTATCGTCCTCCTCCTAGGGTGGTGCAGTCTTATCATCGGTTTCAAGGGTAGGGGGTTGATCATATGGGCCTATATACATTAGCCGGTTCACTAACTCCGCTAGATTAATTCCCATTTATTCCCAGTCACACAAGCAACACCTGTTGTAGTAACGGAACATGCTGGTCTTAGGGTGGAGCTCGTTAATCCTATAATGCCATTCTAGGTCACCTTGGAGAGTTAAGAGAAAGAACAGGGCCTGGTTGTCCTCAAACCTCGAATCGTCATTTTGTGTCTCCAATTAATGCCCATGTATAGCCTTTTCAATTCTTTGTAGGGGACTGTTGAGTTAAAATGCCACAAGTGCATAGTGTAGCTATAGCTAGTAGCTGCCAAGTATGGGTTGTATCCACAGGGGACTTGCTTTCAACTACCAGAACTAATTAATCTACTCAATCTAGGCAAATCAATATTGGAGATTGAAATAATAACTATTGACAGGATAACAATTAAGAGATTGAATAAGAAAGCAAAATAGTGAAACACCAACGTTGGAATTAACAACACGACTATGCTAGCGAATAAATTACTAAACCCATCAGACAAACCCAAGCATGCATTATGAGGGGATAGATTGTCAATTAGGTCCATCTCGTCCCTCTCTCAAGTGTGAAACACTAATCCTAGAACTATAGTCACCTATTCTCATGGGACTAAAAATTAGAGGATTACAAGGTCTATAATCTCTAATCCCAATTAGAACTTCAATTATTTTCATATCAAAATCCTAATTCTCTACTAAGTCATGCTAGGTAAGGGTTTTGTCTCTCAATGCTCCTCTAAACCAGAATAAAAATGAATGAATGCTCTTTTAAGTAATTCATCGACATGTGGTGCGCATAGTAGAAATTGTAAACACAAATAAGGGGAAAGTATGGGTTTTGGGCTACATCATAATTCAACTACACATAATCGATGTTAATCCTAACCTAAGTTGGGAGATTTAGCCTAGAATCATATTTATAATGACAATCGCAAAACCGAATTCAATAAACACAATAAACGCAAAACCTTAGAAAAATAAATATAAGAGAAGACAGAATTAAGAGAACAAACTTGAATTAATTGCGCGAGAAAAGGTAGAATAATCTTCAATCCTAGCAATTCAATCCAAAAGCACAGAGGAAATCCCTTAACAAAAGCCTAGAAATCGCCTTAAGAAGAGTGATCTCAAAGGAAAACAAAAGATGTCCCAAAAACAGCGCCGAAAAAGCAATTAAAGCCCGAAAAACTGGGGGACACATGACTGTGTAAAAACGCACGGCTAGTCGAGCAAAATTTCTGGGTAGGACGCACGACTAGCCGTGTAAATCTGCAAGAACTTTCTGCTTCAGGTGTACAGTCGTGCAAAAGTGCACAATCAGCCGTGCAACTTTCTGGATTCAATTTCTGACTTGCACAATGATGCTTACATGCACAGTTGGCCATGCAAATATCTTCCATTTGATTCCTTAAGCATTTGACCCTTCCAATTAATCTTCGAACCTTCTTCCTACCCGTCACTCCTCGCTCCCTTTTGAACTAGTAAACACCAAAACCCTCCTAATTAAGACCAACACACCTACAAACCGGAGAATCATTCCAAATAAGATAATTATGACCAAAGAGAGCAAATTTTGTCAAATCTTCCACTATTCTTAGGGAATATATGGAAAAGGTTAGTGGAATTAAAGGGTCCAAATGGTGAAATTAGAGGTTTATCAACTCCCCCTTGCTTATCACTTGCTTGTCCCTAAGCAATAGCTCTTAAAAGACTAAATAGGGAGACAAAACTCTAGCCATGCACCTCATCTATCAAGAGATGACAAATTAACAAATGAAGTGAAATCATGCATTAGAGGTGGCCAAGCTAAGGTGTGAAAACATTCTCAATAAAACACATACACTACCATCCATAAATCACCCTACTCAAATACAACACATCAAACCCCCCAACATTGAAGAACATAGTAAGACAAGACCTTCCTCAATAAATGGTGAGTAAGCAAGAGTCGTAGGACCTCACTTTGGTACAAAATGAAACACTCCTCTCAATGTGTTTGGAATACGTACGAAGGATGCCCTCAATACTCCATCCAATCAGGCAAACTACCATACACTCAGTAGAGTTCTCAATTCTCCTCCATTTGACACAAAATACAATATGTCAATCATAAGGACTTGCAAAGAGGATGTAATGGGGCTAAGATTAAGGGTGAGAAGTGGAATAATTTAGGAGAAGTACATATATTAATCAAACGATTAGGGAGCAAGAACACTTCCATAACTAATGGCAAGATAGGAACTTTACACCATAATTGCAAATTGAGCAACAAACCCCACAAAAACCTCAAGGGAGGAATCAAACAAGCTTATTGCAATAGTCTCATGCTAACCACTTTATTAACAACTTCTTTATTCCTTTCTTTTTTTTCTTTTTCTCTCTTCTTTTTATCCCTTTTTTCTCCTTGTTTTCTTTTCTTTTTTTTAGAAGCAAAAATGGATACATGTGGATAGCATTCGAAACACAAAATCAATTCTCAATTCCTCCAAAATAAGCCATCGATATGGTACCCAAAGTAGATCAACTTCCCAAGCACACCCAACTAAAATATGGAAGTGTTACTCTATTAGACCTTGACAAGAGTATAGAGAGTATGCATAGGGAAAGTGCGTAGTGGATGGGATGCAACAATAAAAACAAGAAGAAGGCACACAAGGCTAACAAAAGGGGCAGTACACATCAACGGGTAGCTTTTTGGCTTATGTGGCTATATGAAACAAAGATTGCCTCAATCATATCGATATATGCAAATGCTAAATGCGATCTCAAAGAGAACAAGACCAAGCTCTAGAGATGAATCATGGAGGAGTCACACATGAAAGAAAGTATGAGACTATATGCAATGAATAGTCATTAAGCTCAAATATCTCACAGGTAAATCTACCACAATCAAACAACTTACTTAAAGACAAGTCACACTTATCAAAGTCAATCAACTCGAACCGTGTGAATCTCTAGGGCAATTTGCATATAATATAGGGTAGAGGAACTAAAGATGGAAATGTCAAACACAGTTTTACAAAACTCACACTAGGCCAGGCCACACTACAACACATGATCAACATGATCGATCAATCATCATGCCTTGTGTTCTCGTCATAAGAGGGGTTTTCAGAAACTTTTATTCAGTTTATTTTTAGAAGCAATAAAACTAACTAAGAAAGCAATAAAACATATAAAGGATGATGAAGATAAGGGTAAGAAGTAGTATCTGGAAAACTTATGAATGCCCAACTCGATCATTTCTCCTCTTGTGATGCAAAATTTAACCTATATTGTCAAAACTACATGCTCTATTAAATGAACACAAATGCATAAATAACCAAATAAACTACGTGAAGTGCACGTATCTATATGCTGCAAATGTGAGCGGTGTCGTTCAAATCCTACTCCATCATCCATAAATTCACCCGATGAGCTACAAGCTCACTTCCCCATGCTTAAGACTTTCATTGTTCTCAATGCAAGGACACATAAAGTAGCAAGGGAAGAAGACTTATAGGACAAGGGAGAAATGGGATAAGGGGAGAAGAATGGCATCTCTTTTTTTTTTAGAAAGAAAAAAAAATGAAATGCTTGGGTTGCCTCCCAAGAAGCGCTTGTTTTAGGTCCTTAACTTGACTTGTACGTCCAAATGGTAGAAGATAGCGATAAGGGTGGTGAACTAGTAGATAAATGGAATAGTGATATAGGGTCCACTACCTCGCCAGTACAAGCGGAAGTGATCCCAATACTGGTTGGTATTGGGAGAAGAAGATCAGAAAATGATGCAGACCTCATATGGGACCCCCATCCCCATCAGACATCTCGATCATGGAAACAGCGACCGGGGGGGTGAAACATAGAGGGACTGTAGGAGATGAGTGAGCAACAAGAGTTGGAGTTTTTGTGTGGAGGAAAACAGAAATCTACCTTTTTCACGCAACCTAAAAGACATGGTGCAAGCCTGCACATCAATCACCACCCCTGCGGGGGCGAGGAATGGCCTCCCCAAAATAATAAGGACCTGGGGGCTGTCTTCTAGATCCAGCACCATGAAATCAAATGGGATAAGGAGTTTGCCCACCTGAACTAGAATATCTTCCAAAATACCTAAAGGCCGCCTAATAGAGCAATCTACTAGTTGTATGGTCAGGTCGGTGGGTGCCAGGTCCATCAGCTGGAGCTTTTTGCAGAGAGAAAAAGGCAATAGGCTCACACTAGCTCCTAGATCACAAAGAGCACTCTCACTCCACATATCCCCTATCGAGTAGGACATAGAGAAACTACCAGGATTCTACGACTTGGAGAGTGTCTTGTTCTGTAGAACTGCGTTGCTTTCCTCTCCAATGGGGACCTCTGTGATCGTTGCAAGCTCACTTTTCTTGGAATGAAGCTCTCTTAAAAATCTCAAATCTGCTAGTGATTCCTTGTGAGCCTCCAGGAAATGAGCATTAACATAAATCCTCCTCATCAAGTCCAACAATCTTGTGAATCTGGGCTCAAGCTTGGATGGCTTAGCCCATGCCACCCTTTGAGGGTAGGGTACAGGTGGCTGATACGAGTAGATTGGAAGTGAAGAAGTGATCTTCTCATTTGAACCTGAGCTCTCTAAATCCTCACTCTCCTCTGTTCCTGTGGAAATAGGAATTGAATCAACCTTCTGAATAACCATCATGGGGCTCTCCACTAACCCTTCACCTGCTGTAGAGATGGCGTTACTGTGTCCTCTTTGGCTAATCTCGGGCTAGCATGGTAGTTGCCCCTGAGGCCTGGATAGGCTGCTAACTTGCTGAGCTATTTGTGCAATCTGAGTGTCCATTACCCTCTGGTGTGAAGCCATAGCATCAAACTTAGAGGTCAGCTAATTGATAGACTCACTGAAGGTTTTATTAGTCTTAGTTTGGGTCTGAATGAAATGCTCCATAAGATTCTCCAAACTGGATATTGGTTGTAGGGGTTGAGTAGGGAGATTATATGGAGCTCCATACTAGAACCCAAGTTGTTGCATAGCATTCTGAGGTTGAGGGTGTTGGTTCCTATAAGGGGGGTTGGAATAGCTCTCATCAAGAACTGTGAACATTAGGGTATGGATTGTTCTATGGTGGTGATGGGTTGAAAGTATGCATGGCATTAGCGTGCTCAATGAAAGGGGAGCCATTGTAGGACCCAACAGATGGGTGCTCTTGCACACCACAGGTCCCACAAACAACGTAAACCCAGACCAATGGACCTGAAGAAGAATCGCCTGAAGCAGGGGAGCTATCAACTATATCGAGCCTATGCACCAGTGCATCCACCCTACTAGCCAGCAATGTCATTGCATCTACCTCATACTTGCCTTTGCCTCTCTTCAGGATGGCTCTCTCATTGAACCAGGGATAGTTATTGGAAGAGATCTTTACTGACTACTCTAGCCTATTATAGAATGTATGGACTAGAAGATAGTCAGGAACACCATGATGAGGGCATGATGATGTATGTCTTTAAATCTTTCTAATGCTTCAAACAAGTACTCCCCATCCCATTAAGCAAAGGAGGTGATATTCATCTTCAACTTCGCAGCCTTCCCTTTTGGGAAATATTTGTTGGGGAAGGCCTTGGAGAGGGCTTGCCACGTGGTGAATGAGTTGGGCTCCACATTCTGTAGCCAATCACTGGCTCTATCCCTCAATAAGAATGGGAAGAGCCTTATTCGAATTGCATCGGTGGGTACCCCATTCAACTTGATGGTGTCACGCTTCACAAGGAAGTCGCAAAGGTGCACGTTGGGGTACTCAGAAGCGTGACCACCAAACTGGTCTTTCTGCACTAAAGAGATCAAGGCTGGTCGAAGTTCAAAATTATGTGCCTCATTCACTGGGCTCACTATGGAAGATGCGATGCTCAACGATTGCGGCATAGCATAATCTCGTAACACCTTTTGATCTTGCCCTGCCATCTCTGCTACTGCTCTCTTCTTTCTTCTTACTTCTCTGTCTCGCTTTCGAGCGGTTTCATCGATTTTAGGATTGAATGGAACAAGGTTTTGACTCCCTTGGCTCCTCCTATGCATACAAAACAAACACTACCCCATTGTAAACAATATCTAGCAAGGATAAAGAAGAGTTACAAACTATAAAAAAAAAATCCTAGTCTAAAGTATTTTAATTAATTCTAATATTGAAATGAACAAGTTCCCCGACAATGGTGCCAAAAACTTGTTGAGTTAAAATGCTGCAAGTGCATAGTGCATCTGTAGCTAGCAACCGGCAAGTACGGGTTGTATCTACAGGGAACTTGCTTTCAACTATCAGAACTAGTCAATCTAGGCAAATTGATATTGGAGATTGAAATAATAACTAATGACAAGATAACAACTAAGAGATTGAATAAAAAGTAGAATAGTAAAACACCTAGGTTCGAATTAACAACACGATTATGCTAACGAACCAATTATTGATCCCATTAAACAAACCCAAGCATGCATTATGAGTGGATAGATTATCAATTAGGTCAGTCCCATCCCTCTCTCAAGGGTCGAAGACTAATCCTAGAACTATAATCACATATTCTCATAGGACTAAAAATTAGGGGATTACAAGGTCTACAATCTCTAATCCCAACTAGAACTTCAATTATTTTCATATCAAAATCCTAATTGTCTACTATGTCACGCTAGGAAAGGGTTTCATCTCTCAAAGCTCCCTTAAACCAGAGTAAAAATGGATGAATGCTCTTTTATGTAATTCATCAAACATGTGGTGTGCATAGTAGAAATCGTAAACACAAATAAGGGGAAAGTAAGGGTTTGGGGCTAAATCATGATTCAACTGCACATAATTGATTTTAATCCCAACCTTAGTTGGGAGATTTAGCCTAGAATCATATTTATGACAACAATCGCAAACCCCAATTCAATAAAAATGATAAACGCAAAACCCTAGAAAAATAAAGATGAGAGAAGAGTGAATTAAGATAGCAAACTTAAATTAATCGTGCGAGGAAAGGTAGAATAATCTTCAATGCTAGCAATTCAATCCAAAATTACTGAGGAAATCCCCTAACAAAACCCTAGAAATCGCCTAAAAAGAGTGCTCTCAAAGGAAAACAAAAGATGTCTCAAAAATAGCCTCCAAAATACAATTAAGTCGCAAAAAACTAGGGGACGCACGACGCCGCCAAAATGCACAGCCAGCCGTGCAAAATTTTTCGGCAGGACGCATAGCCCATGCAAAAGCAACTCTACAAGAACTTTATGCCTCATATGCACAGCTGTGCAAAAGTGCACAGCTAGCCGTGCAACTTTTTGGCTTCAATTTCTGATTTGCACAACCATGCTTACATGCACGGCTGGCTATGCAAATGTCTTCCATTTGATTCCTTTAGCGTTTAATTTTTGAACCTTGTTCCTTCCCGTGACAACACTCCTTGCTTCTTTTTGAGCCAATTAGTGCCGAAAGCCTCCTAATTAAGAGCAACTCACCTACAAACAAGAAAATCAGTCCAAATTAGATAATTATGAGTAATGAGGAGTAAATATTGTCAAATCTTCCACTATTCTTAGGGAATATATGGAAAAGGTTGGTGGAATTAAACGGTCCAAATGGCGAAAGTAGAGGTTTATAGGTGGCTAAATAAGTCAACTTCAGATCTTTTTCCCAACCTCTGGTGGAGACAACGACGATCCATGCAACTGTAATGACGTGTACCCTTCATCCTATATAGCAACAGGTTCAAATCAGACAAGTGTTCAAAAGTGATTAAACATCTGCATACATGCCCTTGTTCCTATCTTACATTCACGCTCCGCGCAGTCCTTAAGTCTGCATATTATGGTTACAATATTTTAAGCGACCCTTCAAGCCAGTCAACCTGAGCTCTGATACCACCTTATAACACACTGTGATTTCTAATTACTTTTATTTACTAATATTAACCCACGTGGTAGCGGAAAAGCCTAAGGGGTGTTACCATCGTATTCCCTGTTAAGGAATACAAGGTTAAGTATCATATAAAACCTATAATGCGTAACTTAATACCAAGTTCAGACACGATCTCAAATCTCGTTTACAAAACATCAAATTGTCCATACTTAACAACATTATTATTAAACACAACCAATCTAAGCCTAATTTATTGTGACTATGATTGTTAGGTGTCACGTCCCTACTCTAAACTAAAGTCCCTTTCCCATGCTCATGAACTTCACCTGAAAACAAAACATTTTTAAAAAATACGTTAAACTCTATAACAACCAACGCCAACCATCAAAATGTGAAACACGAATTTATTTCAAACCATTTTAGGGATGGGGAAGACACAAGTAGTATTGCTACAATATGAAAGAGACATTGTAAATCTCAGCACCCATCATACACCCAACTTAGTCACATCCATTTACGTTAAGGATATAAGAGGCGACCGACCTCAGTAGGTCTCATAGACTGCACTTGGTTTTAATGCAGCCGCTTAACCATATCATGGCCTACCGTCAGTTTGAACGAATACCGCTAACCTAGCTCACGTCCACCCACAAGGTGGCACGTGGATACTAACTATACATGCACTTTACCCGGGGAAGGCTAATGGCCTTTAGATGAGCAGGAGTGAACTCTCTAGTCTTGCCTAACCATTTCCTTAGTTAATTCCTACCCTTACAAGTAAACTCGGTAGTTAATTAGAACATAACCCAACTCAGGCTGTCATGGTCCAAAAGCATGTCACATGTGCTTTCATAATAAAACATCAAGGATGCAAATTCCAACCTTCACAACAGCGTCAATAAAAACCCAGAACCCTCTTCCATTAATCCAGTAAAAGTCCCCTAAACCTCAATTCAAATAAATTTTTAAGGTTCACTCACAAGACACATATTCAAGGGATAATTGGGGGAGTTAGGGTATGCTCGTTACCTGTTAGAACATGTTGCCTAAGCTTGAGCACGAAATGCTAATTCAGGCCTCTACAATTTTCCAAAATAGTTTACGTTAGTATTAATTTCTTAACCCGACTTCTCGTACGTTAAAATATACCCTAATAAGTTCCCTACGCCTCCTTTTATTCTCAACTGCCAATTTAGGCCCCCAATTATATTTTAAGGGTACTTTTAGATTATTTCCCAACATGTTTGTCTCTGTTGTGCATTTCCATATTTAACTAGATTACAAGCCCAACTTCTAGTGCCCATAACTTTCACTCCTAACATTGGATTTTTATGATCTAGCCTAGTTTGGAAAGGCTAAGTTTTGTACTACAACTTTTCTTTGGTGGCCATTAGTAGATTTTGGGTTCCACTGATCCAAAATTAACCAAAACTATAAACTATCCTGCCGATTGTCACGGTTGTGCAATCTTTATACAATGGCCATGACTTGGTGGTTTTAGCTCCGATTTGTAAAATTCAAAATTTTCCAATCAGAGAACTTGTAGATATACCATTCCTAATGTTTTTCATAATTTGTAGAGAGTCCAATAATTTCGAGTAATTTGTGAAGACAGACTAAGTTTTGGGTGTAAAGAACGGTGTTTATACCACCATTTTTAGACTTGTTTTCATTCAATATTGACTTGAACCCTTCCCCAACATGCATACGTTGTCTTCACCTAAAACCCTACTATTCATCATCGTCAAAAAAATTCAAGCCATAGAAAAGGATGAGTCTTTTACCTCAAAACAACTTGTAGAGAGAAAGAAAGGACTTAGGTTGTGTTATTCCTTCAACTAAGTGCTCCACTTTAAAATTTACAGAATAGCATGAAAGAAATCAGATTCAATGCCAAAATATGGGGATTTTATGAAAAATTTCAGTTAGAAAACTAACATGCTTTGCTAGGGCTTGCATGAAGCTTTGTGATTTACCAATGAAAAGTGAGAGAGTGGAAGGAAGGGGGCCAATGGTGGTGGCGGCTGGGTGGCACACTGGCGGGGGGCGAGGGAGACAGAGAGAGAAAGAGAGAGAGTTGTGGGCCTGTCGTGAGGAAGAGAGAAGAGGGGAGAGGAAGAGAGAGGGAAAAAAAGGGTTTAAACATTAGAGTTCTTCTCCCCCCACCCCTTGCCCTTCTTTTGCATTGTTATTTTCTTTCCCCTTCTTTTTTTTTCCTTCGGGAATAGAGAGTCGAGAGATTAATGTTCCTCTGGCTTGGACAGTTCTACTAACCCCAAACTGTTCTGCTAATTTTTTTTAAAGCAATTAACCCTCTACGAGCTCAAGCATTCTAAGTCAGCCAAATTCATAATAATTATAAAAACGAAAAGTATATCTTCCTAAAATAGTTTTTTTTTCAGGGTTTCACATATGTTGTCTGTCCCTTTTCTTCTATGTGTATCAGGGTTTAGACAACCGAGAATGCCACCCGCCCCCCAACATGAATTAAAAAAAGTAAAACATATAGGCGACCCGATAGCAGTAGCAACTACATGATAGTGAACATAAATACATCATGTGAACAATATCGACCACGTGTAGTGTAGACTTAGCAATGGCAACAGTATGGAATGATGAAGACAACATTTAGACAAGGCCAGCAAGACTCCACCACTATCACCCAAATTTCCATACATGTATATGAAAATCTCACTTAATTTCCTTAAATAATCTAAATTTATAAGAGGGTATCATCTAGTAGGGTTTTCAAACAAAGGACGTAAGTTGTAATAAATTTTGGAATAGTTCATCATGAACAAATCTAGTAATGTATATCTCTCAACATATATACACTTACAAGTAGCATGCGATTACACATATGAACTCATAAATCTAAACCTATGCATTATCACACATAATGCATGCAATCTTCAAATGTAAGAGCAAAACATAATTCAATAACTGCAAAAGACCTGACAATCCAAATTTTTTGGTTTTCAAAGATGGAAATAGTTTAATAGTTTTCGACCACCTCTTAACCAACCTTGGAGTATTCTTGTGTTCTCTATGATAGTTCCCACCAAGCAAATCATACATAAGGAAAAAGAGTAGGTTTGGAGTTAACTATTTCCAATCTTTTGAGTTTAAAACCAAGCGTACCTTCAACAGGGCCGTCAAAGGTGCATGCATAAAAACAATTACTAATGCTACTAACATTTAGGTAACTCATGAGAGCACCAATCATTGAACTAATTAACTAACAAATAGTTGTAGATGCCTTCTTAGGCATTTCATTTTGATAAGCCCGATGATGAAATTGATAGCCCAACTTGAATGCTTAAGGGCCCAGTAGAACAAAAGCCTAAAAATAAATGGAAGGAAAATAGAGACAGGCCAAGGCTATAGAAAGAATTGGAGCAATAGGCCAGTCTCTATGTGAACCCCCCTTGATTCCCCAGGATGAGAGTTCACCTGGGTTCCTGTTTTCCCTTTAACCGATACCGATTCTTATTAGGGTAAGTCAAGCAGACCTTAACTCAAACTAGATTTCTATGCCTAATTAAATTAATTTCTATTAATTAAATAGAGTTCCTGTCTAATAGGATTAGGTCTCCCTTCCCTAAGCTAATTCATTTAGCCTCGTCAACAGCTATAAAAAAGGGAGCTAACCTCTTGGTTGACGGTGCGACGAAAAATCATTAAGATCAACACAAAGCTATAGAAAAAAAAGACGTCTATAATCCCTTTTCTAAAAGTGAGAGATAGTGTTAGGATAAAGAAATCACATTAGTTCCATAAAGCATCTTCTGCTGGGTTCCTAGAAGATTCAGGTAGGGTTATCATGAGGGCTTATGTTATAACCTTCTCTCCCTATCTCTTTTCTATTTGTTATAAATTTGGTTAATTGTAGTTTGGCAAAGATGCAATCTTTTAGTCAGCTTCATCTCTACCCACCGCAACAATTTGAATAATTTTACCTTTTTCTTATTGTGAATGATATTGTGCATTGATTATATGAATTATTCTAATTTTTTGCATGATTATGTGTTAGTATGATTAAACTTTAATTTCCTGTGTTGATTACTAGAGGCCATGACTGGTGGCAGGTGATGATGGGAGCATCCCATCACATCACCATATCATCGCCTCCGAATCTAGAAGCTCGATTCGATACCAAGGAGTCAGGATGACCCCCACACTAGGGATTGCTCGGGGACCTCTCCAAAGCCCTTTTGAAGTAGTGTTAATTTGTATATTCAGTGTCCCTTTGGTATCCTTATTAGTATGATCTGCTTCGAAAGCTTTTATGCTTTGTAAGTTTTTCTCAAACTCACTGGCGACTCTACTAGATGAAAGATTAAGGCTTCTTTTTCCTTACTATTTCATTCAGCTGTTCATGTATTGCTAAACTTGGTAAAAGAGATTGGACCATGGCAGTGAAGTCTGCTTAGACTGGAATCAGGGTTCTGGTTTTGCCTAGGAACCTGCCTCCTGGGTCAAACCAGCACCCATATTCTCGGTCAGGCTTGATAAACTGCTAAGGCCCAAGCTAGCAGAAATGGACCTACGCAGGGAAACCGATCAGGTTCCTTGGCTCAACCAAGGCCCAATCTCCTATGACCGTGAAAGCCATTTCTGCCTAATTTGTAATAAAAAATAAAAATAAAAAGAAATAAATCTATTTTATAGAAAAGTATGAAAATACCTAGTAAACGGGCCTGAGCCATTTGTGGGAGATCACACCCCCTAAGAGGTGGATCCTAATAATTGTGATTCTACTGGGCACATTTTTTTAAAAGTGTGAGATTTGAACTTTAATATGAAAAATTATCTTCATTGTACTGGCATTAGGCATACTTGCACTATAAAATGCTCCCTATTGGAGTCTCTAGGTCGAAACCTGATTTTACTTCTCGAGAAAGTGGTTGATCTCTCGGGGGTCAATTTACACTTCCAACTGAGCTTAGAATTGCTTCACCTTGTCATGATATACTTTCTTGGTTGCTACGACTTGAGAAAGCAACCAAAGCGTTGCAGGCACGCCTATAGCCCATAGATGGCGTACGAAGCGTTGGGTTGTGAAATGACTGTTCTAAACCTAACCTGAAAACCCCTGTAACATAGAACTCGTGTTTACATTCAAACTCATGTGGATGATTTAGAATGCAATGTGTCCTTCTATGATTTAACTTCCTTAGCCCAAAGAATTATGCATTGATACTGTGAGTCTTAGAAGAACCCAGATTAGGGAAAATTGAGTCTAAGAATTGGATTAGGAGCCAAAATAGCTACTAGGCCAATTGAGTTATAATAAGACTCTTGATCCAGAATCCACAAAGTTTCTAACTCCTATTTAGAAGTGCCAGTTTTGGTCAAGGAAAAAAAGGAAAATCTCGGTTGAGATTCTAAATTAAAAAAAAAAAAAAACAATCCGACAATATGTGTGTGTGAGTAGAATTGAGTCGATATCAAGCCAAGAACTAGGTCATGATCCATCCGGGTCTAGTAGCGAAGTCTGTCAGTCTACATGCACAATATTTGCACTTTGAATTTTATATTTTTGGCCCAAATGAGGGTCAAAGTGCAAATACTCAAATTTTGGAGCTTTTAAATAACACTAAGCTTTTATTTTTGTTTGGACTTCTTGTAATGACTTTATTGGTACTAGTCATCACAATCTACTACTTATATCGTAAATATTATATTTTCTGTTATTAACGTCCCACCATATTTAGAAAAGTAATTAAAGCTTAATTAGAGAGCTTTGACCATTACCTGTACTTAGTTGGCGTTGGACTCTGACATTCCTATACCTTCTAGTTTATAGAGATTGTTAACCTCAAACTACACCTTCCTTAGATCAGGCACAGTATAGATCAGTTTCATTTCCTCCTTTGGACCATAGTCACTAATCGAGTTTATATGTATTTTAAAGGATAGTGAGACTTTAATCAAAAAGTTATAATATTTAAGATATAAGGTTCCATTGGATGACGTTCCCTCCTACAGAGAAACTTTTTCTATTCAGCACTTGAAAGTGGAAGTATTACAATGGAAAGATTGAAGAGGGACTTAAGCAAACTTCATTAGAGATGTTTGCTCATAGAGAAATGGAGATTTTCAACTTCTCTTTTCCTCAAGTATGGTCAAATAATCGTGTACCTTCTTAGCACTCATTCTCTCCTTTTATAGAGGAAACAGGTGTACATAGGATGCCCTAGTTACTATAGTACACACTAATTTTGCACATCACTATAGTTACATTCACATGCCTACTGTTGACCGTCTTATTTTAAATACTTGGCATTTGTCAAAATAGTACAATAATGGAGCAATCACTTTTCAAGCCCTTTCAATGCTAACAAGACTAGTCATTACTATTGAGATTCTACGTGCCTTCATCCACAATAATATCTTCTAGTCCATCATTAACCGGATAATCATCAAAATCGTCATGAAATTGTATATGCTTTGGATCCCATTTCTCAAATAATTCAAGACTATACTTCTTTGTAGACGTTCACTCCCTCCTTACAAAGCTCTTTTCTAAAAGCTTTATAATAACAAAACTCTGCCCAACTTCTCTCTCAAAAGTTTTCAAAATTCTCTAGTTCGACTAGCCTTCATCCTATCCTAACACACATGGGAGGAAGGAGTCAAAGATTGTTGCCTGCTAACCACTCGAATCGGAGTAGGTCCTGAAGGTAATAAATTCAATAGAATAATTTATTTATAGCTTAATTTTTTTTTGTAGACATTCTTTCCTTGATGCTTTATGGTGCTGGCTTATTGTGCATCCTTCTATTCATAAAGTAAAAATATGTTCATAACAAAGTGATTACAAAATTTATCGTCTTGATGCATTTTTAATTGCATTATAAGATGGTGTGGTAATAAGTGGTCACCAAAAACATCAACTTGTTGATTGTCGTATTGTAAAGCAATAAATTCATAAAAATGTCTTACGCATGGAACCAATAAACTAAAAGTTTTAGTACATCTATTTCTAATAGAGGCCACTTTTGAATGGTGGTTTTCACCCTCCATTAGATCGTATATTTGCCCCTGGATATGTTCTCGTGGCTCTTAGCCACAGAGTCATCTTTAATAATCTTCATTCGAGATGCTCAAAGCAATAACATGTATCAAAAAATCTTTTTATTCTCGAAAATCAAATCCTATATCCTTCAATTGTCCCTTCGCTTTAAAGATTTGGTTATAAGAAGGAATTATTTTCTATAGAATTATGGGTTTGTGCATTCCCTTTAAAAAGAGTTGGCTGCTCTAAAAATTGAAACTCTAATCCGTAATACCATATAGCTCCATGGAACCAATACTTTGAGAAAGCCAACTTGATGCATCAGTTGCGAGTAAGTTAGTTGAGTCTCGAGGACGCCCGAGTTGACCCACGATTGTCCGTCGGTGGCACTTTCACTTCTAGTTAATTGCTTTAGATTTTAAAAAAAAGGCTACTAGCACGTTGAACAGGCCGTACAAGAATGGACAAAGATTTATATGTCAACATATTCATCATAAAATCCAAATGATGAAGAGGAGGGCAAGGGACATCAAGCTCGCATGGGATCATCCCCATGAGAGGATAGTATTTGCATATTTCGCATATCCTGTTGTCCGCGTGGCCTGATTGCATAGGGAAGGCTATGAAAGCTCATGGTCCCGTTGACCCATGGGTTGTATAGGATCAAAATATTCGGATGAAAGTTCTTCTTGTCGATTTGAAAGCACTAGGACCCGGTCATTGTATGGGTTACTGGCACGAATTGAAGTTGGAAATTCCATCTCCATGTCCAATAATATGTTTATCGTGAGAATCATGGGTCTAGGCAAGATTTGTTAGGAGGACTTCAGATATCCCCGCTCTTCTAAGGGCATTTTCAGCCATAAACATTGGTCTGTCACATCAGTAAAAATTTTACATTTTTGGAATTTACATTCTATCAGTTCTCTAATCTATGGAACTCTAATTTTAATCATCCAATAAAAATATTTATCATGGATTCACCTTATAATACACAATCTATTTTTTTAATCATTTAAAAATTATTTACTTAAAAAAAAATATATTAAAATAATTAAAAAGTTGCAACGCGGGGACACACGCACATGCGTTCTTCCCCGCGTGCTACTCTTCTCTCTCTCCTCTCATTTCGTGACATGTGGCAGCAATGGGGCACGCGTTCCCCCTTTTCACACTGGCTGCTAGTGCTCTAAAACAGAGGGTTTTTAGAGGATACGTGGGAAGTTGCATCAGCCCATATCATATAAGTTCGGTTTTTGGTGGCTACATGAGATTGGGCCAATTGGCTTTGGGTATTAGCATGGGCAAGGTTTGGTTGGGGAGTGTGATAACTGGTCAGACAAGTTCATATTTCTCGGGCTCAAAGGGATCCGAGGTCCACTGCATGGTGTCGTATTCTCAAATGGCAGATGCGGTTGATCAAATTCGGCTTAGATTGTTTTCTTGCATTTCTGCATCTGGATTTTCCGAGATTTTATCCCCATTCAAGTTAGCACCTGTTTTTCTAAAAATTAGCGGTACCCATTATATATAGATTCTCTTCAGCGGCTCCTTCCTTTTGAGAGGGTTCAGCGATCTCAATGTCAATCAAATATTCCCTCAAAAACCGCAAATCTTGATCCTCGTTCCGAAGGTATCTCCGTACTTAGGCACTATTTAGTAAAGTTTATTGTTTATTTTGCGAATAGCAGTTTAGATAATGAGCAGTTGTAATATTTGATAGCAGTTTTAATTTAGCTGTTAGCATGTAGCTACTTAGATGAGTAGTTGAAATAAATATGTTCAATAAGTTTAGCTATTGGGTTAGCTCATTAATATAAATTGACATAAAATGATATAAATAATTTTCAATATAAAATTTTCAAATGATATTTTTTGATCAAAAAATATAAAATGCTACTTTTAGATACCAAAAACTAACACTGTTAGTCCTTTATAAACGCTGCTTAAATGGTAAACACTACTTGAAATGCTAATCAAAATAGTAGGTTATCGAATACTAAAAATTAACTAATTAGTACGTTGAGTTGATCAACACACTAAACGTACTTAAAATATTATTGCCGAACATGACCTTAATAAATGAAAAAACATCAGATTGGATAGTGTAAGGTTGTAGTTACTAGTAGAAAACATATATAAGGTTACTGTGTTATTTGCAATTTTTCTGAATCGCAAATTAAACGCATTACCAGTATTATCTACAATCTAGATTAGGATGTCTTTTGTTCCATAAGGGTAGTAGATGCATTCTTTAGTTTAATAATTGATGTAATAATTGATACATGTAGTAATTGATTATAATTGAAGACCCGTATCTTTACTCTATATTATCGCAACACCCATTATAAATAATTAATTGGTGCACCATTCAGTTAATTCGAGCTTGGGGAACGGTCATGACTCAAGAATTGCCTATATTTTGCTTAAATATTTGAAGGTTTCAGGATAGGTAGTGACAATAGTATTTACATTTGAGACTAATGGAAGATAATTTATCTTAGGTAAAATAAAACCTGAAAAAGAATCACAAGTGGGCAGCGTTGTCTAAATTTAAATCATGATTAGTACTGGCTAGAACTTCCCAAAATGCAAAATATGTGGACGATGAGGAGTTTCAACGCACAACCATTAAAAGTGGCCCTTTCATATAACTATATATAATATGATATAGTTTCATGAAGATAGGGATCAAATGACGTTCATGTCTTCCAAAAGTGAAAAGGCTTTGTTGCATTATTAGTGCTCAGAACGCTGCCATCAGACGTAAGATGACTTGCAATCTGGAAACGAACCGAGCAGAAATCAATCAACATTATAAGATAGACAATCCCTTATCTGTTGGGTTGTCGTCGACTTTTGCCCTTTCACGAGTATGGCTAGGCGTTGCACATCAGCTGACGTCAGACGACACTACTTGATTTGCCCTTTTTTGTACTGTGCCGCTAACCTTTGCTTAAACTGGACGGTAGGTTTTCCGTCCAAAGAATTTTCCATCAAAGGTGCCCTCCGTAACACTTATCAGTCTATTGTCATGATTATGTGTTTAATGTGGTAGCTTTTCAAGAAAGTTAAAAGATTTATTGTTTGGACATTATTTTGTTAGGATTAGGTTGATACAAGCGTAGTTTATATGGTAGTTATGTTTTAAATGGGGGACAACAAAGTTATTTTTTTTACAAGTTGGTGTTAAATTTGAAGGGAAAATGAGTTGGGGAAAAATGTGAAGTAAATTGAGATGACAAAAATACTCTTGGTTAAGTGGGGAGTTTGGTGGATACTATAGCTTGAGAGAGAAGGAGCTGTGCACTGGGAACTACAGCATTCCCAATTCCTCTCCCAAATTCGAAAGTCTAGAGAGATAATAGGGCACAATAAAGAGAGAAAGTGGGAAGAAGAACAACAATAGAAGAACTAAGGAAGATGAAGAATAGGTGGGAAATGAAGGAAGACGAAGTGCATTGCAGCGGAGAGGAGGCTAATTGTGCAGTGGTTGTACGGCAGTTGAAGAGGAACAAGGTTTGCAGAGGACGAGAAGCAGTAGGGCCACCACCCCCTCGGAAGAACGCGTGTGGATGCCATGAAGGGCTTAAGGAAGTTGGAATTCTAGGTAAGTGATTGTAGTTGTGATTGTGTTAAATTTACAAAAAAAAAAAAAAAAGAATTGCAGATCTTGTTAGAGTAGACAATGTTGGTGGGGGTGTGGATGATGTTCTGGTTTGTAGATGGGGAAATACTTGTCTTAATTTGCATGGCTGCCTTCCTGACAAAGTGTGCTTCAGTTTATGTGCACACATATTGGAATACCCCGAAAGCTGCATGTAATACCGTGGTAGGTAGTAGATGACGTCATGGTAGACCTATGCATGTGGTGAATTGCCATTCACAACAGCAACAGTACTGGTAAGAAGCTAACTTTTGTGCGTAAGAATATGACCATGTCGTACGACAGACATGGTGTACACCGAGATAGGTAGACGTAGACTAGTGGTTGGGTGTAGAAGATACATATGAGCATATCTTGGTAGTTGGTGGTACATGGTATTAAGGTGCACTACGAAAAAGGTTGCTTCTGTCCACATTTAATTTTGCTAATAACCACACTTATAAGTGTAGAAATAGCAGCTGCTCACACTTAGGCTAAATGTGGGGAAGTTAAGTGTGTGGAAATGTTCTCCATACTTTAGAGTTATATTTCCCATACTTATAAATGCGGAGTAAGTACTAATTACCCACAATTTATGTGTGGTCATTTTATGCTATGGCCACTCTAGAAGATGCTAGAAGTCATAATTTCCCTCACACTTAAAAGTGTTACTAGTTTTAGCTTTTTAAAAAATAATGCTGGTAATTAATATAAAACTTATTAAGTTAAAAATAGAACAATTGCATTCAATTTTTCTTTTTTTAATTAACAAGTTTTATACTAATTACCAGCATCACCCTACATAAATGAATATAATTAACAAGCCAACAAATTAAAATAGATCAAACATCAATTAAATAAATTACACATTAGTGCCTGAAAAAAAAATTAATTGTAGACATAGCAACAAAGACTAAGGTTGTCAAAACTCAACATTCTTGCATTGTTTTGACATGCTGCTAATTTTCTTGTTGTAGCTAGTTGATTGAATATTTTATTGCTCTATATACTACCTAAAACTGTACTTTGAAAACATGCCTAACGTCCAAGAATATATAAAAAAAATCTCCATCTTCGTTTTCTTCACTTAGAATGTTAGCTCCAGAGATGCAACCTGTAAGACAATTGAAACACACAAAAAATGAATTATTACAAAAGATAACCCATGAGATTAACTAAGACACAGACAACACACCAGTCCCAGAAATTGAAGAATTAATGGAGACATTAAAAGTGTGCGCACCCAAGAGAACCCCAGATAACACAACAATCTTCGTATGAAAGACAGAGTATGAACTCATCAATTAGTAGCATCTGACGCGAAATACATAAATCAAGTAATATGCAGTCAAGCACCATAATCCAGATTAGGATACAGTGAGCGTTTTATTTACCAAAATCAGTAGGCAAATCCATAAATTGAGTCTTGCAATCAAATTTCCTCTTCTTACAATTTGTTGTGGAGAACATATGAATCACTTCTTTTGTAATCAATGTTGCCGCAAAACAAGCATTCAGCAATTACAACCACGGTTGTATGTTATATGCTAATAGGTAGGGCCATGTAGGAGGAAACAGCTTAATAAGCTACAGTATAGCACAATGGGCTAGAAGTAACTTAGCAACACTGTGGATTAACATTTAGTAAGCTCTTTTTCACGACAAGCTCCCTAAAGAAATGGACAAGAAATGTCTACATGGAAAAGTGAAGTGCTTATCGAAAAAAATGATTGCAATGAATGATATCACAAATGAAACATAATGCTTTTGCTAATCACTATGAACCCCACTAAACTTTTATCAACAATCCAAAATGATGTTAATACAGAGGCTAGAATAGAGGCTAGAGTTAGGATGTCTAGTGGACAACAAAAACTTACAACAACCGTATTAGAAGTAAGAATAACTAACAAATAAAAAAGAACAGGCTCCTTTTGATACTGGGGAAACTGAGCACAACAACACCTCAACAACCAAAAAAAGACATTTACAATGAAACCAACCCGATAGACATCAACATGAAACAGAAATCAAATGCCAAAAATAAGGATACCAAAAATCATTCAGTAAACAAAGATCCTAATGCCGTTGCATTGCAAAATACAAGTCCATAAACAAAAGGTGCCTGCAAAAACCAAAGAAAATAAAAACCCTACCCTCCCCAACATCAATCCTTGTCAAGGCACATAAGCTATTTAACTTCCAAAAGCAGCAGATTGAAATAGAGAATGACCATATAGTGTTGTGGTTAGCATTTGACAACAAGCAAAGCAGATGCTACCAATTACATTATTTTAATTAAGTCTGGAGTTGACACACCCAGCTCAAGATGCTGAGATGGACATAAAGGGTTAGCTCTTCAAACTCATATATCAAGGCATCTCAGGTCAATTAACAATGCAAGGCCCATCTCAGAAGAGCCTTGAATTCTCGAAACAGATTGTCCATGTTTAGGAAACATGGAAAAATGAAGGAATTCTGCAGCTATTTCTCACTATGACTCAAATACCCCAGCAAATTCCCATGAGTGTGAAAAGCATTCTATTCTAGGTTGAAACATAAAGCAAACCGGGAAATCAAATTATCCCATCATTGAAATGAGCACAAGCATGAATTCAAATTCCCTATTGTTGTATATGAAAAGTACTATATGAGAGTTTAACAAGCCATTTTGACTGAATCCGCCATCATTCTTTCAACAAAAACATTGTCCAAATGTGACTTTTTACAATCTGAGAGTCGAAATTGGGCATAACTTGTAAAAAATTATGCACACAAGCAAAAATACGACCAAGCCACATACAAATTACCTGCGCTGAAGAATAGTCAATCGAGCCAAGGAACGCAAGTTGTTGTCGACACCTCTAACTCCTTGACACCGGCAATAGTTGTCGTCGATGCTCCAGACCCCTTGACACCGGCAAAGGTCATTGTCCACGAGCAAAGCACCCAAGTCGCACCCTCGATCGAGGCAAAGAACCCAAGTCAATGTCTACACCTTTGAACCCCTAACGTGCATTAGTCACCATCGATGCCTCTAACCTCCTGACGCCGGCAACCGTCAACGAGCAAAGCACCCAAAACTAGTGCCTTCCCCCCTCAATTCCCCTCAAACCCTAGCTTCCTCAAGGCTATGCTTGTCATCGAGCCAGAGAACTTGCATGAATTGAAGTCAGTAATGTTTCTTTTTTTATTCTTTTGCCTTAATTAATTTGTTTATATATATAAAATCAACATTCAAATATTTTTTAATATTTTAAAAAAAATCTCCATAAGTAATATATGCACCAAGTTAATTAATAAGTTTATATAGAAAAAAACAATGTAATTCCCCACAACTGATAAGTATAGAAAAAGGTTTATGATTTTCCCACACTTATTAAATGTGGAGTCAACAAAACTATCAAATTTATTATTTTTTTTTTCTCCACACTTCATTAAGTGTGGTGGCACAAATGTGGGACGATGCATTATTTTTTGTAGTGGTGTTAGCAGTGTGTGCTTGGTGTTGAAGTTATTGTTATTGTGAAGTGTATTTGTATGGGTGTATATGTATGCCACAAGTCTATGTCATGTATACCACAGTAGTTGGGGGGTCGTTGTTAGGTAATCGTAGTTGTATTAAATGTACTGAGGGTAGTGTCTAGTAGGGGGAGTGAGGTGCTTATGTAGTAGTTATGTGTATGCTAAGTGGACTGTTAATGAGATGCACATTTGGAACTTGGTTATGTTGTGAAGCTATGATGCAGTAAGTGTGAACCGTGGTAAACATGGTATAATCATGTGGTAAAGGGAAGCAACCTTATTGTATAGAAATGTCATATGTTGTTGAGTGAATGATGGGGTAGGGAACGTGAGTGTGCAGTAATTTAATGTGAGTGTGCAGGTATCGCTGTACGTCAATCTCGCCACCACTGCGCGCATGGGGAAGCACAGTATGCGGAATGTGTACACGTCCCGTGAATAGTCCAGGAAGGCGAGCTTGACCACAAGCAAAGAACAAGAGGTGGAAGATATATAGGTTGCCGCAACAAAGGCGGATAAGGAGGGAACAACGGTTATAGCGGTCGTTGTCCCCGTTGCAGCTGCAGGCGGCTCGGATGATGGTGTAAGAGGCATCCACGGCACGTTGAGCCCCCCTCCATCAGGTACGGATCATCTCGTTTTCGTTAACTTATCTAACACACTTCACAACCGCTGTGCTGGGTCTTCATATTTGCAACGCCATAACAGATGTGCTTCTCATCATGTCCTTGCCACATGGAGGACAAAACATGTGTGCGTTGGTAGGCGTAGTGCACACCGCAGAGGAGCCCATCACAGTGAGGGCTACTGACACCCCGACCACTGTTCACAATACGGCCCCCCCATTAGTAGGTATGATGCTTTCCCTTTCCCATGCGGTCCCACAACATGGTGTCCCTTTTTCACAATCTTCAATTGTCTCCAACTGTGGAACTTCATGTTTGTATCCGTACCCACCCACTTGTGGTGGTTTACCCGGGTATGCAGTTTTCTCTACTGTGGTAAACCATTAGCTGATGGAGGTTGCTCACAAACACATGTGCTTCTCCTGATGTGCATGCAGGATGGAGGATGGGAGCAGATGCATGACGTTGTCGTTGGAACCGACGTAGCTGAGGAAGCTGCCTTAGCTAGTTACGTACCTCCCCCTGGCGAGGTTCGGAGGTCCACCCTTACCCGAGTATGGCTTACGATGTACCCACACATACGTACATATACATCTACAACTATGCCTGTACAGATGAGTATACATCTACATACTGATGTATACATGGGTGTGTACATTTACATATATGTGTGTATGTATATATATACATTCATATATACACACACACACACACACACACATATGTAAATGTACACAAACATGTACACATATATATATACATGTGTGTGTCTGTGTGTGTGTGTGTGGCCCTCTGTACTTGAGACATGAGGATATTTATGTGTATATTAATGTTCCAACCCATGCTCCTCTGTCTGTCCCACAATCATTCAAGATCCCCCACTGTACAACATCACTTTTGTATGTATACCTAGTAAGTTGTGCTGGTTTACCCGGGTATGTAGTTTTGTATGCGTTGGTAGACGAACTGCGGTCGTGGTTGCTACTCGAAACATGTACTTGTCGTGACGTTGTGCAAGGAGGGCTGGAGAAGACTGCCGATGATGTGGCCAAGGAAGTTCCATCCGCTACCACCAAAGTTCCGCTCGTTGCGGTCAGGAACCCACCCCTTACCCAGGTACGCATATATACATACGCATGTCTTTGTATATTTCTAACTATATATATATATATATATATATATATATATATATATATATATA
>JACYFF010031957.1:85872131-85887725 GCA_017589665.1 Selenicereus undatus | reverse complement strand
CAGAAGCATTAGCAGCTACACTAGATGAATACCCTGATACTATACAGGTAATTGTGGTCCTTATTTTTGATGGGGCAATTAGCATTTGCACCCTCTTACTGTTTCTTTCTCATAAATAAGAATCTCTTGCAACCCTGTTTTCATTGTACATACATGATACTGGTTCAGAGGGGAGTGTTGATGCTGGGTGGCTAAGCAGACAATGGGTGGTTAGGTAGACAAGGTGTAGCGCTGGCATTGCACTCAGCAGCTGATGTATTACGAACGAATAATCTTCCTGTTGTCATGACGTTTCTGATTTCACGAGCCCTTGTAAGTTAATTTTCTACCCTGTGCTTATGTTCCAAGGTCTAACTGGGATTAACATAACTTCGTTGGATGGTAGTTGTCTGCTAGTACGGGTAGTTGTCTGCTAGAAGTTACTCCACTTTTGAAATGTTCAACCATGGTAATCACAGCATGATAAGGGGGTTTCATAAGCATTCATAAATAAATTGATGTTGTTTTCTTGATTTTTGGGATGTAAACCCCAATGTTCCGGATGTGTGATCCGTTGAGATATATACTTGGTGTACTCCGGATGTGTGACCCGTTGAGCGTGCAAATGTATTCTGTACTTTTATTTGTTGCAGGGAATATATTATGGTTTTAAACTTGGGATATGGTCAACTTTTAGGCGGAACTCTGTCCATTTCTTTCCAGAAATAAAAATATACATGTCTTTAATTTGCTCTTCCTATGTGTACCTGAAGATGAGTTAATCTTCGATGATGACTTGAGTTCATCTCGTTAATTTACCCCATTGTGTTTGACTGTTTATATTCATTCCGATGATGCAGGACAAATATGAGCAACTGAAAGCAGGAACTGGATGACGAAAGGAATGGACTGTTGGAGCTTAATGCTTGGTTTGATAGCTTCTCGACGCTCCTTGGCCACCCCACCCGCGCAGATAACTCTCAAGCATCCTCATAGATGTAGGTATGTATGGTTGTAACCTTCAACTTAGTTAGGGTGCGTACATGTAATTACTTGAACACTTGAAGGTGGAACATTGGTATCGGGACTTCTTGTATGGTTGCAGAATGTGCGTGACATGGAACTGTTGTATAGAGGTGTTGTAGTTTTGGAATGCAAAATTGTGAAAAATTTTGTGTATTTTCGGATGCCGCAGCATGACCTCGATATATTGTATTTAGGGCAATTATGGCCCACACATGTAAAATGGGTAGAAATAATGCAAAAATTGTGTGCAGGTTAGAGACCAAAATACAAATTTTGGTCTCTGACTGAGACCGAAATCAGAGATTGGTCTCCAAATTCACATAAAAAGAGCCTCAGTCTCTATTGGAGACCGAAATGAAGTCTGGTCTCCAATTGAGACCGAGGAAACGGTCTCCACTAGAGATCGGCCTCACTTGGTCTCAAATGGAGACCGGGTCACTTTGGTCTCAAATAGAGACCACAGCATTTTGGTCTCAAATGGAGACCGGGTCACTTTGGTCTCAGTTAGAGACCAAGTGGACTGGTCTATAATTGAGACCAAGAATTTGTGGTCTCAATTAGAGACCGGCTTGTTCTGGTCTCAAGTAGAGACTGGTTTTTCCAAACTCGGTCTCCAATTTTGAATTGCTACCATGGATTTGGAGACCGAAGCAATTCGGTCTCTGTTCGGTCTCCAAAATTAAATGGAGACCGAATTTTCTAGTTGGAGACCAAATTTCTTCAGTCTCAAATGGGCTGGATCGTTGTAGTGACATGGTTCTCTCTAGCAAACACTATGGTTTCCTTTGCCCTCTTGATTTTGGCATGATGAGATCACGAGCTAAATAAGCGATGTGTATGATTAAGGCATAACATACAAGTGTAGAGGTCATATATAGGTAGGCCTAGTTTTGCACTAGTGAGATGAACCTCTACTTGGTAAGATGAACCTCTACTTTGCCACTGACTAATGTAATACTTATTGTATCAAAGTCAGTTTTAATTTTTATATTTTAACAATGAAAAATGTTTAAAAATGGCTTCCATAAATAATGGCTTAACAAATGTTAAGAATTTAAAGAATTGACGACAATCAAGATTGCCATTTTGTAAAGAAAATGACATTACTATCGTGGAGTAATCGACAACCATAGCTAGGCAAACCACGAACATGCAAAATGTAACCACTGCACACTATGAAGAGGTGTCTGTAAAGTTGGAATAAAAAGAGTGATAAACTCATGCCTTCATTCCCATCGCCCAAATAAGTTCGCACAGGAACTATGCCTGACATAGTGGTGGAAAAAATTAGAGTGACATAGGGGAAAGCGAGTGCTGAGAGAAAGGAAGAGTACCATGTGCGAAAATAGAAGAAGGGAACTTATCACTGGAATTGCATATTTATTACTCGCAAGGTTTATAATGTGCAATAAAGGGAATGATGATTCGATGCAATTCAAATACATTATGCAAAGTCGAATTATTTAAATCCACATCCTATCTAAGATAGTCCCGGAACAATAAGTAAGGGAATTTTTGAGAGGCATGTCTACCATTGAATATTTGAATCCCATTACTTAAAAGGTGAACAATGGAAGTAGAGAAAGTTCAAACACCAAATCCATGTTGTAAACGAACATCCAAAATTCATGTTTTCTATCATCTACGGGGTGGATAGGAAGGTAAATTATTGTAATACCATGAAACATAATGAATGTGTAAAACTTATACGCTGAGCACATAACACAATTTGATGGAAACTAATTTGTCAATGTAGCACATAATGACAATCAAGGCTTTATCCGAATTACATAGAAAATGAATTCATTTTACATTTAATCGCAAATTGCCAAATTGTTGTTACTACTACTAGACAAGCTAATGCCTTCTTCTCAACTATTGATTTAAGTTGCGTTCGGTAGGGGGGAAAATCATTTTTCCGGAAAATAATTTTTCCATTTTACGCCGTTTGGTAAAACAAGGAGAGGAAAATTATTTTCAGGGGAAAATTATTTTACCCCATTTGAAGGAAATTATTTTCCCTTGAAAAAGTAGGGAAAACGATTTTCCAAATCCAATTTTCGTTGCCTAATTTTGTCTCTCGTTCTATTTTCTTTTAATTGTGCTTAGAATCATTCTATTTCCATTCTCATTTTCTCTCTCATTCTTCTCCTCTTCTTCATGTTCATCATGTTCATCGATGATTTCCATCGTTAATATCTGTAATTATTTCTTGAGTTCTCTGATCTTGTTACAGTTGCCCTTTTGAAGAACTTCGCAATTTAAGACACCCATCGTCTCCCCGTTCGTCATTTTCTTTAATCTGGATTTAATATCACTCAAAGTCAACCGGGTAATCCTTGAAAATAGTGAAAAAATTGAGATTCATTAATGTTGACTCTCTCTTTTGCTGGGTTTGTCACTGGAAATATTTTTTACTGATGTTTTGGGTTTGATTTTGAAGAGGCGAGAGAAACAAAATTCGTTGGTTGAGGCTGGTCAAAGTAGTGAGCAGTGAAGGGAGTTGATGGTAAAAAGAAATGAAGTGAGGACGGGGGGGGAGGGTTCATTCTATCAAATAGCGAAAAATGAAGTTGAAAGAAAATAATTTTCCATTCTACTAAACAGCTGAAAATGTAAGTGAAAAATTATTTTTCTTGGAAAAATATTTTTCATTGAAAATGATTTTCTGGAAAAATGATTTTTCTCACTACCAAACACACCCTTAGAATCTAATTTATTGCTGAAAGTTTGTCAAATTACTAAAAAAGGTGTATTTTCGATTCCGCCATCCTTATATTGATAAATGACACGCAAACCTTCATTTCAGAGTTATTAATTTTTTTGGCTATTTCGAATAGGAAGAATCTTAGGTGGTAAACAATCGAATAGAACAATGCATTCATAATCCACAATTGAAACAAATATAGAACATTCTTTTGGCATTATGTCATTATTGGATAACAACGTAACCAAACAACAATCGTCATCGTATGTTGAGTTATCATTTTTATTTTAAAGTAGAAAAAACAAAAATAAATGGAAAGCAAAATTCTGCACCTTCCAATCTAGCAACACATACAAAACTAGCACATTTGTCTTCAACAGATCAAACCCAGCAGGAAAGGCAAAGCAAAGTTTTACCTTCTTACCTCCATTACTATATATAATACATGGATTGAAATAAGCAAAAGGGAGACAATAAAATGTATATAGGAGCGTTTTTTGATATAGTAACGGAATGTGGTGGAATGTACCTGAGTTGAATAAGAAGTAACATTGCATGATGTAAGACTCGGGTATTCTTAAGTTAAAAATATATGTAATGCTTACATTTTGACAATCAATATATATCCTTACCTTCTTCACTTAAAAATTAAACTAAGTAGAAAGTAGATTCAGCATGTGATCTTCTTTTTACTAAATTTCGTAGTAATAACAACATTTGAAAGTCAATTAAAGCCTTTGTGTTGAATTTATGAGTATACTTCCACAAGAGGGGGGGTGAATTGTGGTGTCTGATTTTCGCGTTATAAGTAACAAACACCCTGACAGAGGTTGTTCTCAGATGACGAACACCCTGTTAACTTGTTTGCAGGGGGTGTTTTCAGATATTGCAAATACGAAAATCACCAAGATAAATGCGGAAATAAAGCACACACAATTTTTACGTGGAAAACACCTCTAGCGCAACTGACGTGTGAAAAACCACGACCTACCTCGTGTAGGCTTTTAACCACTTCACTATAACCGGGCTTAACTCGTTACAAATGTAACACACCTTGTTACAACTTGCAACCACGTAACCTTCTTCCCTAAGAACGGTTACACCACGTCCAAATCTCACCAGATTGGACACGTCCAAAGTCCACACGACTGAGGACCACTCACTCACTTTTCTGATCCAAGATCAGGATTGAAAACACCTTACTGGGGGTGTTTCTCACTAAGCAGATGTAAGGTACACTGAAGATCCTATTATGCCAATGGTTTGAAAACTCAAATTAACACAGCTTGTCACGGTTTTTCTTTGCGAATTGAAGCTCAAGAAATCTTTTCTTACTTTTGAGTGAAAATCGGGTTTTTAGAATTTTTCTCTTTACCACACTGTGTTTTCTCAATATCCGTTCTGTCTTACAATGGGAGAGAAGAGCTAAGCTTTTAACCAAGAAGATCAACGGTAAAAAAAAAACAAGGAAGTTGCTGAGAATCTGCCAAGTATGGCATCAAAGGAGATTTCCAAGCAAAGGATTTTCCAAACGGCTAGTGGATAAGAAATTTCCAAAATAAAAGGAATTTGTTTCTAAAAGATAAAAACTTATCCTCTTTGTTTGAAATAGCCGTGGAGAATTTAAAATAAGGAACCAGAAATCTCAACTTTGAAATTTGAATAAATCACTTCCTAAAATATAGGTGATAAAGATCTTTTGGTTTTGGAAAATATTTAGCAAGACAATTTTGGCAAATCTCCCATAATATTTCGTATCTCAAAAAATATCCTATCCTGGGATTTTAAGAAAGTATTTTAGAGCTTTTGGCCAGCTGAAGTAAATTTTTCCAAAATAATCGGGCATAGCTGTTTCAGTTCAGAAACACCCTAGGCACCCTGTTTGCAGGGTTGTTCGCAACTGGTGTTCTGAAGCGCTTAGCGCAACTGCCGATTCAAGAGGTGTTTAAAATGATGTTTTCAATATTGGCATATTAACAAGAGTCTAAATAAATAAAACCTATATACCCAAGACTTCTTGTTTTGAACCAGTCATCTTGTCCAAGATTTGTAGAGCTGCTGTGAACACCAAGGCCACCTTGTTTGCTGGGGTTGTTCTTTGCATTGCTAGAGTTTTGGAACCACATGCTTTACATCGAGCTGATCTTGCTAGAGTTCAGGAACAACATGCTTTTACAATCGAGGTGTTCTTAATATAGAACCACCAAGTAGAACCTGTTTTAAAGACTTGTTCTCACATGTAGCAAACCGGTTAACACACAAAAGAAAACACCAGTTAGGCCTGTTTGGAGATCGTGTTTGGAGCAACATTACTTGGACAAATTTTTACACTTGGATTTGTTATCATCAAAACTTAATCAAAATAACTCAACACTTTGTCTGACCAACTGTCGTTGTAGAACTCTCTACCCTAAAGTCTTTTCTAATTTAGGTCCTTCGGACTTCTCACATGTTCGAAAATTTCATGAATATATAAAAGCATAACAACAAGAAGAATGTGTAGAAACCCATGGCAATGGAAAATGCCATTCGGGATAAGAATAAGATAACACTACCGTTTTCCAGAAGAGATGTATCATTAAATATTACTATTTAAAATAAGTCATGTGGTCTTAACATTATGGTTCAGATTTGTAGCCTATATATTAATTGAACTAATGGATCGAAGTAGAGGAATGTTTTAGGAGCCAACTTAATTTATTCAAATATTGACAAAGTTCAAAAATTATCTCCCAAAATATATATGTTTTCTATCATCTCATAGGTGGACAAGAAAGAAAAATATTGTACTAGCATGGAACAGAAAAAATGTGAAAGGCAGAGACAAGTTGAGTGCATAAGGTAATCTAGTCTAAGCTGGCTTATGCACATAATCTCAATCCAAAATTTTGTGAATTGCACAGGAAATGATTTCAGTTTGCATTTAACAACAGGTGCCCAAATTGGAGTTACTAGTTCTACATAAGTTAATACATGTGTCTCAGCTCTTGATTTCGTTTTTATAAAATTTATTTATGAAAATTTATCAATTTGCCAACAAAGCTAATTTTCTTTTTCCCAATGACCTTATAATCACATATGAAATGGTAGCATTCATTTCATAATTATTTATCAATTATTTCAAATCGCTTGCATCTAGGGTAGTGAACAATCAAATAGATCACCCATTTGTGTAATATAATTGATACCAATATAGGGGGATGTCCACTTAAGATGATCTCATGATTGGTTGATAAAGGAAAAGCATCACATCACATCACAGAATGATTGACGTTGTATACTTAGCAAAATATCATTTTTATTTGAAATAAATAAAAGAACAACAAGAATATGCATTCAGTAGGTGACCGTCTTTCTACTAAATATGATGGAAATAGCCACACTTAAAATTCAGTTAAAGGTTAATTTAAAGTCTAGTTCGGGAACACAAGAGCTACTTAGTGCCATAATATACAAGCTACTTGCATGCATAATGTCATAGCAGACTAAAAGAATTTAATAAAATTGATGACAATTGAGAATGCTATGTTGTAAGGAAAATGATATTACTATCATGGCATCGTAAATTATTATGTACAACCGGTTGGACAATTCATTTGTCCACCCGGTCCCACCTTCCATCTGTTATATGCATTGTCTATTTGAACTTCCACTAAAAAAAAATTCATTCTTCTCAATTTTTGAACTTGTGGTTTGCTGTTTTCAATCTCTCTCATTCTCGCACCCAATGATCGTTGTTGTAATTGCTTTAGTATTCTGCCAGTTCTTCACGAATGTAAGACCCGCATTTTTGTTTTCCGTTAAGCTAGCTATATTACCTTTTTACTTTATAAAATCATATTTTTAATAACTGTATGAGTTAAATGATTATCGATGTGCTTTTGGGAGCTGTAATTTTATTAAAAAGGGATTATTATTGCTATTATCGATTTTAAAGTTAATTCGTGCTATTTGCACCTTCAAATTATATCGATAGTTTAATTTAGTCGTTGTTCGATTTATTTAGTCGTTTCCTGAGTACGATTAGGTTTTCAACCGTAGAATTAGTTTGTGGCTTATTAAATCGAACCTAGATGTATTTGAGATCGAATAATCGACGAAGGGTCGTATTATCGATTCCGGATAGGATATGAGGTACGGGATTAGAAATTAGACAGGCGATGTTAGTTGAATGGGTAAGCGACCAAGAAACCAAAAAGAAAAAAGAAAAAAAGGGGGGGGGCTGAGCCAGCCCCCTTCTCTTTCACAAAAACGCGACCAGGGAGGCTCTCACTACCCTGCCCCATAAACCACACCAGATAGAGAGACATAGCGAGGGAGGAGCGACGATGCGCCGCGGCAACGCCTACGAGTGGTCGGCTATCGCCGGCAAGCCAGGGAGGGACCGCGGTGGTCCCTGTGTGCAACCAACCACCACCAGCCTGGTTTTCGCCACTTCTCACTGCAAAGCGAAGCTGAGCTGCATCGTTTTGGGGCCTCAAGATGCCACCCACGTGCCGGAATCCGGCCATTCTCACCAGAATCGACCTCCCGTATAAATTGAGGGTCGAATTCGACCCAAATCAGCCACAAACGTTACCAAATTCGGGAGCTAGCGTTTCGGTTCAAGCAAGGCATTCGGGCTAGGGTTTGGTCTTAGCTATTGGGCGTGCATTTGGGACTAATTGGGTCGAGGATTGAGGCTTCCCAATATCCAAATCGAGCTCAAAAGCGCTTAGAACGAGTCCTCTAGCATGGAATTGAGGTGGGTGTTCCTCACCTCCTAAATTATTATTAATTTCGAAACGTTTAACCTAAACGATGATTTATGTCAGCCTACGTTTGGTTAATTTCATGGATTATGTGATGAGAAACTATGCATGTTTAGAATCAATTGAAATATGTTAAGTTCATACATGCCTGAAGATTTAATCCGAAGAGGATTGTGCATGTTTAGTTTTGATTCGAACCTATTCAGTTAATTGATGCCTAGAGATTTAATTTGACGTGAATTATATATCCATAGCTTCGATTCGAATCAATTTGGTTAATTTATGCCTGAGTTGTTAATTTGAAGGGAATTATATATGTTTAGCTTTGATTCGAATCAATTTAGGTAATTTATGCCTGAGTGGTTAATTCAAAGTGAATTAGATATGTTTAGCTTTGATTTGAATCAACTTAGTTAATTCAAGCTGGAAGCTTCAATTCAAAGTAAAGTATGCATGTTTAGCTTAGATTCGAACTCAATTAGTTATCTCAAGCCCGAAGATTTAATTCGAAGTAAAGTACGCATGTTTAGTTGAGATTCGAACTTAATTAGATCATCCAAGCTTAAATTTTTAAGTCGAATCATGCCTGGAAACCAACTTCGAAATGAATCGTATGTGTCTAAAATCAATGTATATGAATGTTTAGTCGTTCCATGACCGTTTATGAACTTCGGAATGAATCATTTGTGTTTAAAATCAACGTATATGAATGTTTAGTCGTTCCATGACCGTTTATGAACTTCGAATTGCATCGTACGAGTTTAAAATCGACATATATAAATGTTGAGTCATTCTATGGTCATTTATACGCTTAACTATCCCATAATGGCTTATTAACTCCGAAGTAAATTATAAATGCTTAGAGGCCAATCATGTTTGAATTGCTAAGTAAAGTGCTATAGTTTTATATGTGGATGTGATGGTATCTATGCATATGTATGCTTGCTATAACGCACCGGTAACGCACCGTTGAATGGTGCTGCTTGCCCAGGTAAGTACCTAAACCTTACCTTTTCATAAACTAGCATGATAATATGTTATGATTAATAAATTGAAAAACCGACATGGTAGTTGGATGGTTTGAGGAAGAACTATGAGTGGTTCGAGGTCTTTGTGGTACGGTCCTTGTGAGGAGGGAGCCTGGGTTGTGAATTGACTGCAATCGTGTGGATTGCGAGGCCATGTGTGACTCATTGTGTTGAATTGATTATGAAGTGCTTGAATATGATATATGTGGACCCCCTTCCCTTCGATGTCCTCAAATTGCATTATTTGCATAAGGGTGAGTTTTTCAAAGAAGGATTTCATGTTTTGAAATGATAGTAGCCATAACTATTAGTGCATAATGGCCTATTTTAATTAAATGAAAACAGTTTTGGGAGTGAACTCGTTCGAACGGGGGAATCCCTAAGGAGTTTTATAAAAGCATGAGTTGTATAAAAAAGGATTTCGCTGTGAGAGGTAGTAAAATTATTAGCCATTATGGCCCATATGGTTTAAAGTGGCTAAGATAATGTGCTTCGGACAATATGATATGAATGATGTTAACGTAGGGGAAGGTCCGGAAACCCTAGAGGCCCTGAGAAGGGTTGATGTAATGGTATGATATGTTATATGTAGGCATCCTGGGAGTAAGAGCTTAAGTGTGAGTGTTAGATCTCACTATGGGGTTGAGAATAGATCTCACCCAATCAGCACCTGTAATGATCTTATGCCAGATGTATTTTCCTAATAAGCAAAGAAAAGCAGTTGGCAGTATGCCATTTCAAGTATTTCAAAAAGAATGTTTTTATGGGCCGATAAGTGGCCAGATGAATGAAATGTGCAAGGTTTATAAGGGTCAGTATGTGACTGATATGAAAGAATATGAGCCTCAAGAGGCTAAGAGAAGAGTTTTTATGAGCCTCAAGACGCTAAATGAAATGTTTTCAAAGAAAGGAAAGAAAGCTTTCCTTGCATGTTCTATGCTTTTCTTATAAATGAAATGTGAATGAGATTCTAAGTAAGATGCGATTACGAAAAAGGTCTTATGAGCATGTTTCATGCATAACCTATGAATGAGTTATGAGATTTGAATGAGACTTGAAATCTGTGTGAGCCTTATGCATATCATATGAATGAAATGCTGAAAAAAGTATGATTATAAAAAGGAGATCACCTTATGTGCACATCATGTGAATAGGGTTTCATGCATAGTTCGAATAGAATGCTAAGAAGTTATGTTTTTGTAAAAGAAAGTCTCTGTGCTTAGCCTCATCACTTGTTTAAGTGTTTGACTGCCTGTTAGTAAAGAAGTTTGGTCATTTAGAGACCTAGAAATGTGTTTGAGTGCTTCAAGTCAAGTTTATGATTAGTAATGTTTCCATAGGAATTTTATGAATGCCTAATATGATAGTCAAGTATGAATACGTGATATGTGACTAATATGAATATTATTGCCTGAAACGGATTTGGTTTTAAGGGGTCGGGGGACACTCACTGAGCGTGTGGTTGCTCATCCCACTACTCTTTCCCCTTTTCCCCCAGGTTTTCTTTATGACATGAAAAAGTTGAGTCTGTTATGTCGAGATGGAATCTATTCCCGCTTGCAAGGTGTTATGTGTGCCTTCCTACGTCTTTAATGAAGTCTTGTAAAGTCTCTAAACGTTTGTAAACAAGTATTCTAGTTCATGTAATGCATATTGTTTATAAGTCACTCTGTATGGCCTTATGAGCCAACCATCTAATTAGTTAGATGTCTTCCTGGTCAAAGTTAGTTATGTTTTGGGATGTAAACCCCAATACTCAGGTTGTGTGAACCGTTGAATTGTATCTTTTACTTTTCCTGTATTAATGAACTATTCTGGTTGGTGTACTCCGAGCGAGTGACTCGTTCAGTTATGAACTCCAGCGTGTAGCCGTTGAGCTTCTTTAAAATGTTTTACGCTTCTGTTGATTTGCAGGGATTTATTATAAGGCTTTTAGCCTGAAGACGGTCAGTTTTTAGGAAAAACTCTGTCCGTTTCATCCCAACATTTAAGTAAAAAGTTGAGAAAACGTAACGCTTTCGGGCCTAAGGGCTGGGGGTGTTACATTGATGGTATCAGAGCATGGTCCTGAGACCATAGGCCGCGACCTGAGTCTTGCATCTCATATTGTTGCCTACGAATGCGTTCAAAATGATGTGATACATGCTTGCCTTGTGTGCAAGTGTGATTATTATGTGAATGTTAGCGCATTTCCCTATTTATATGTGGCTTGAGTAAGCTAAATGGTTGGATGAGAGAACCATTTGCTAAGGTATAGGCCAAGTGGCTCGTATTGTCGTGGATAAGATAAGTGTTAGCTCAATCGAAGGTTGTTTCGTTTATATGCCTTGGTGATTTTAATTCAATGTTTAAAGAACATATGATTTGAAATTGAATGATTTGAAAGTCTTAATTCTAAGCTCATCTTTGCCCCTATAATACGATTTGCTCCTCGGGCCCCATAATGGAGTGAGCAAACATACTCGAATGTTGGTAGAGAGAGAGCTAGAAGCAGTTAACCGTCCTTTTATTAAAAACAAAGAGATTCGAAATAGAAAAGCTATTTTTCATCCTTTGAAACTCAAGATTTTAATGCGTTAATACCGTTTTGATTGTCGAGCCAAGTTTATCTTACTCCAAAGGATTTACTTTCCATTACTGATAATGAGGTAGTTTAGATTCACTAATACTCACCCTTATGTTTATCAAATGTTGCTTGTAAATGTGTATGTGCTAAGATGTGTACGTCGATAGAATCTTTCATAATGAGCTAGGAAAGGAATGATTGGAAATTAGTTACTATGGTTGATAATCCTACTAAATGATACCTTTCGTTTTCAAATTCTGAAATTCCTGAGTATATTAAGGGTTGCTCTTATATACATGCTTGAAAGACTAAATGCTAGAGGTAGGACCCCGTTAAACATCGCGTAAGTGTACCTACTGTTCTCCTTCTTTGTCATTGTTGCCTAATCCATGTATTACTTGCTTTCTATTATATGGATTGTTATTCGTGATTGGGGTGACGATGTTTTGGCTTGGACGAACCCTAATACACCTAGAAAGCGAAAGGGAGGAAGAACCTAGCAGCTTTGGAATTGTACATAGTAATGATCTCTACTAAGGTAAGCAAACTACAGTAAGACCCATATGATCACCTATGGAATAGGTGTACCTCGTAAACCCTCAACACATACCTATAAGACCATTAACACCGTAGTTCTTACCCATGCTAGTTGATTGATGACTAGTCATACGTTTTATGAGTGAATGGTACACTAAATACACGTCATTGGAGTTGCTTATCATGAACTTTAGTTGTGTAGTGGCTGGATTGGTTAAGTGGTTTAACCTATGCGAACCATTGCTTGTACGATCTCTGAGTCATTACTTGCACTCCACAAGTTCTATTACCCCATGATATGGTTTGAACGACTATATACATATGCACTTAATGCATGATGTGGTGACCTTAGGTGTCTATCTTCACCTTTGCTTGCCTTTGTACAATCCATGCTTGACTTGAGTTTGGTTTGGTATGTGACTTGATTATCCAGGCGAATGAAGTTTCATAATACATGGCCTAACATGACCTTTGACTCGTTGTTCGCATGCACGTATTCTTGTCGTAGCATTATCTTCTCAAGTTGTTTCTATCGACATGTTATGCTAGTTCATGTTATTCATGAATCTTCATCTTTAGTGCTCTGTTGCAGACCCTACGTGATGCCAATGTGACTTCGAGTGTTACTCCGGTCCCTTCGTTGTCAATGTGATGTAATATGATGTTTTTACTGCTTAGGTGCGATGTGATAGCTTCCTGACCAATGGATTTGACTTTAGAATGACCCAATATCTTTATGCCTTTGGATGAACCTGACTAAGTTAACTTATTCATATAACTTTAGCATGTCCTGTCCAAGTTACTATGAATGTAAGGCCCATAAGTTAGCTGGAATTGATGCAAGAACATAGGAATGTCAATCATACATGCTTCCATTTTGTGAATTGCTTGCTATATGTATATCAGCCAGTGTCATGTTACCTCCATTTCCAAAACTTGAGAATGTTGAATTGCTGATGCTATGCAATACTATGTCATGCTATTATACTTAAATGATTCTATGTGACGCTATTATGCTTAAATGATACTATGTGGTGCTAGGTGACATTTTTATTATTCTAAATGTGTTATAGTAGTCTCCATGTTAACCGTTGTGATCCCAAAAGTGACTTGAATTCATGTTTTAGAATGAGACTGCTAGTGTATGACCTTAAGAAGTCATTATCTCGATTGTCATGCCTTTAGATGCCCACTTATAGATGCATATGCATAGAATTATTGCTTGCTATGCGAACTGAGCCTAGATTATCGGAAATCTTTGTTCATTTTTCAAAACAAACTCGATATGGTTTTTCACGCCAACTCAGTTGCCCCTCTTCGATGCGATTTTCCCTCAGTGCCTCAATAGAGTAAGTAGACGCTTGAAGAAGATTGGCGAGAAGGAGACTGGAAACCATAAGTCATTTTCTTTCGATTTAAAAGTAGTGTTTTCAAAATGAAACCTTTTGAAAACCTATCGCGTATACCTAGTTGTGTGCGTGCATTCTAGGAAAGACCAAACTTAGATTTAGAATTTCGAGGACGAAATTCTTTTAAGGGGGGAAGAGTGTAAGACTCGCATTTTTGTTTTCTGTTAAGCTAGCTATATTACCTTTTTACGTTATAAAATCGTATTTTTAATAACAGTATGAGTTAAATGATTATCGATGTGCTTTTGAGAGCAATAATTTTATTAAAAAGGGATTATTATTGCCATTATCAATTTTAAAGTTAATTCATGCTATTTGCGCCTTCAAATTATATCGATACTTTAATTTAGTTGTTGTTCGATTTATTTAGTCGTTTCCTGAGTACAATTAGGTTTTCAACCTTAGAATTAGTTTGTGGCTTATTAAATCGAACCTAGACGTATTTGGGATCGAATAATCGACGAAGGGTCGTATTATCGATTCGTGATAGGATATGAGGTACGAGATTAGAAATTAGACAGGTGAAGCTAGTTGAATGGGTAAGCGACCAAGAAACTAAAAAAAAAAAGGGTGGGGGGGCTGAGCCCCCTTCTCTTTCCCAAAAACGCGACCAGGGGGATTCTCACTACCCTACCCCATGAACCACACCAGACAGAGAGAGATAGGGAGGAAGGAGCGACGATGCGCCGCGGCAACGTTGGTGAGTGGTCGGCTGTCGCCGGCAAGCCAGGGAGGGAACACGGCAGTCCCTGTGTGCAGCCAACCACCACCAGCCCGGTTTTCCCACTTCTCACCGCAAAGCAAAGCTGGGTCATCGCGTTTTGGGGCCTCGAGATGCCACCCACGTGCCAGAATCCGGCCATTCTCACCAGAATCGACCTCCCCTATAAATTGAGGGTCAAATTCGACCCAAATCAGCTACAAACGTCACCAAATTCGGGAGCTAAGGTTTTGGTTCAAGCAAGGCATTCGGGCTAGGGCTTGGTCTCGGCTATTGGGCGTGCGTTTGGGAATAATTAGGCCGAGGATATAGGCTTCCCAGTATCCAAATCGAGCTCGGAAGCACATAGAACGAGTCCTCTAGCATGGAATTGAGGTGGGTGTTACTTGCCTCCTAAATTATTATTAATTTCGAAACGTTTTAGCCTAAACAATGATTTATGTCAGCCTAGGTTTGGTTATTTTCATGGATTATGTGATGAGAAACTATGCATGTTTAGAATCGATTCAAATATGTTAAGTTCATACATACCTGAAGATTTCATCCGATGAGGATTATGCATGTTTAGTTTTGATTCGAACCTATTCAGTTAATTGATGCGTGAAGATTTAATTTGAAGTGAATTATCTATGTTTAGCTTCGATTCAAATCAATTTGGTTAATTTATGCCTGAGTTGTTAATTCGAAGTCAATTATATATGTTTAGCTTCGATTCGAATCAATTTAGGTAATTTGTGCCTAAGTTGTTAATTCGAAGTGAATTATATATGTTTAGCTTTGATTCGAACGAACTTAGTTAGTTCAAGTTGGAAGCTTTAATTCGAAGTAAAGTATGCATGTTTAGCTTAGATTCGAACTCAATTAGTTATC
>JACYFF010031957.1:85808658-85820419 GCA_017589665.1 Selenicereus undatus | reverse complement strand
TCCTCATTTCTTCCAGTGTAACCCCTGAAAACATAAAAACACACTTTTAAGTAGATTTTAGGTAAAGAATGACTAATCAACCTCTAAACTCTAGGGATTTTACTAGAAAATGCCAAGATGAGAGGTAAAAATCATGCCTAAAAGTGTGTAAAATAGAGGTTTATCAACTCCCCCATGCTTATCTCTTGCTTGTCCTCAAGCAAGACTAAAACATGAATGAACAGAAAGGGGGGTCAACAACCTCTAGCAAACCGCCATCCTCAGGCAAGGCCAAAGGGATCAGTTGAATCGAGTATAGGAGCGCATAGCTAGCGGAATGGTTTGAGGCACAAACACAATTTCCAAACTCATTTCAAATCATTGGGAAGACCACATGTTCAAGTTAGCATACCGTGAAACCATATCACCCCCTCCCAATCAAGATGCGTCCAAATAAGTAGTGGGCGAGAAGGTTTGGCAGTGACTCTCATAGGGGGAACAAAGTACTGCAATCCCTCACATGTGTTTAAGATATAAGAAGGTTCACTCAACTCTCTTCCATTTGAACAAACTGCCATAGGCTTGGTCGGATTCTCAATTCTCCACCGCGAAGATGCAGTATGCAAAACATAAATCAAGAGGACTTCCCAGGGTTGTAACGGGGCTAAAGGCATAGGTAGGAGGGGGACAAACAATTTGGGAAGTGAGGAGCTGACAACCAAAGCCAAGGAGCAACTGATAACTGAACCAATTACCCTGCACACTTCTCTAAAGCACAATAAGAATACACCCTTAACCAAATGGATAATCGGGAATGAATTATTATAACATGCCAGAGAGACTTATTCATCACTTCCTTTCTCTCTTTTCTCTCTTTTTTTTTTTTTGCTCCCCCTTTTTTTTTTTGAAAAAGGAAGTGAACGATTGGCATGCGCAATAATTATACATTCAATCCCCAATGATACCCATGATACATCCATGCATATGCCAACACAAACCACAAATTTTGCACGACGTCGAAAACTGCCCACAAAGTAACAAGGTGTTGCCCCACTGGCTTTGGCTTAAAGGTATGAGATGTGTTTAGGCCAAGTAGCTGATAGTGAAGGGTTCACAACAAAAATGGGCAAGGCTCAAAGGGGTAGCAAGGAGTCAAAACATTCAACCATGGGAGGCATATTTGGCTATGTAGCTCAGAAAAACAAATGAATGCCTCTATCACATTATCATAATGAACCTGCTGAATGCAATTTCGAAGAGAATCAAACCAAGTTCTAGAGATGTAGTCATAGAAGAGACACACAAGAAAGAAAATGTGAGACTAAATTGATGAATTAGTCTATAGGCTTAAAATCTCACAGGTCACACTACCAAACAATGCAACTAACCCGAAGGATGTCCTACTTAAAAGGACTAATCAATCATGACGAGGGGGGTTTCAAGGGCACCACGAATGCGAACCAAACAATGTGGTCAAAACATTTTCAAAATCATCAATCCAACACATTTTGCCATAAAGAACCCACAAGTATACACAACCATGTCAATCAACTGATTCACAATGCCTTGGCCATCATCATAGGAAGGGTTTTCAAAACCTCTTTTTTTTTTCTCTTCCTTTTTTTTTGGTTTGTTTTTTGGGCGAAACGACGAAAACAATAAATCACCCTAAGTAGCCAAGGAGTAAATAAATGAACAGTAGAGTTGCAAGAATTACCTCGCAGTCTTGTGAAGCTCTACTCAACGAATGTCCACTTTTAGGCCAATGGGTTAGAAAATAAAATATATACAGTGCATTACCTATCTATATGCGCTATCCTACATGCTTTGCTAAATGGATGAATAAAAAGAAAACTAATGCACCCTAAGCATGCTGCTAAACTACCTAAAGTGTCAAATGCAAGGAAATATATACAATGTATACAGTGCACCCCACTAAATAGAATCCCCCCATGCTTAGACCCTTCATTGTCCTCAATGAAAATATGATGCGCAAAAAGAGAAGGGGAATGGGGAAAACACGAACAGTCACTAGGTGTCGTCGGGCCCTGGAGGGGGCCAGAAGTACGGGGGAAATGGGTGGAATGCGGAGGGATCATAGGATGGGAAGGATGAGGAGCTACCCTAATCGCCCTAAATGGAGCGTAAACGCTCATCCATCTGTCGAATAGACTCCGACTGGCGCCAGAGTAGCTCGTTCATCCTCCGACGTTCCTCATACTCGCGGGCCTCCCTTATGGCCCGTTCCTCCTCTCTCTGAATCCGGTGCTGCTCCCTCTCCTCCTGGCGGTCAACGAAACCGCGGAAATAGGAGACTCCCTCCTCAATGGAGTTCATGCGCCCAGAAATGCGCCCTATGTCGGCACGCATGCCGGTAAAACCCTCTCGAAGCCCAGAAACCTCCATTTGGAGGGTGGAGAAAGACTGGAGAAAGGCGGGATCGAGCGGCATGTAGGCCGTTGAGGAAGAAGTCCCGCCCATCTCATGTGGGAATGGTAGGTGAAGGGGTGGTGGAGGCGGCGGAATAGTCGCCTCCGTAGCAGGGTGGTCCTTGGGCTCTCCTTGGCCTGCATCAATATCGTCCCCCTCCTCCTCCTCATCAGACTCCTCATCATCATCCTCATCGTCACCCTCATCGACCTCAAGGTCCCCATCAGCTGCCAACTGTTCTTCCCGAGGGACAATAGTTGCCCTAATAATCCTCCGGTCGCAGTTCCAATTTTTTTTTTTGCGACCGTGGTCTGCTCAATAGTGGGAAGGGTGAAAAGGATGGTTTTATGGTGGGGGTAATGAATGGTGTCACCTCGAGTGTCAATAATGTGCATGTGATGAAGTGTAACAAGGTCGAGGTGACCACCTAGAAAATGGGGCTCGAGAGTAGAGAGTCTCGAGTTGTAGCCTAAGGCAATAGCAATGGCGGTAATAGTACCGCCAACGCTAAGGACATTCCGGTTACTAGTCTTGGCTACCGCCGCCAAGTGGCGGATTATGAAGGCCCCCGTGTCAACAGGGGTACCTGACAGGGCGCACCAAATAATAAACAGTTCGGCCTTCCGACAACCGTTCTGGTTGTCGTTACGGCCGAAAACAATGTTCGCCGTGAGGCGCTGAAGGTACCGAAGGTTAATATTGCAAATATCGGTAGCCTTGGCCTGTCGAGGGTCAAAGACCCTAGGTCGCCCCCACCTAGCAGTATATTCTTTCTGTTTGGAGCAAGTGATGCTCAACCAAACGGGGTTAGGTCGCCACAAAGAGGGTACGTCCCTATACGCCCCATCGACCACCGGGAGTCGTAAAAGATCATTAAACATTCTCAAACTCATCTGGTGATCAATGTTAAATAGTCGAAAGAAAATTGCGACTTCCTGACCATTAAAGCTACCATCCCATTCAACAGCCAGTGAACTCAAAACCTCTACCATAAGACGATCATAGGATGTATATTGCATGTTTATGTATTCAGTCCATCCTAACCTACCAACGAGAGTCAACAAATCATCTAACAGCCCCAACAAACGTAAGGAATCGGCATGAAATTTTTTTTGTTCACTAGTGTTCCTAGTGACTAACAGTTCATAGCGGGACTTCTGTTCATTGTTCACAAGCTGTAAACCTCTAGTGCTAGCAGGTAAAATCAGTGGGTAAGCGTCTTTCGTACCTTTAGCAGACGCAGGCACAGTTGAAGAAGAGGTTGGCCTTGAGGATTTCTTGGGCTGAGATGGAACCCTTGAAGATTCTCCTGCTCGTTTCTTGCCCATAGTAGTATTCAGCACCAGATCGAGGCCAAAAATGTGAGGAGGATGCTAGAAATGGGAAGGGGAGGACTAATTTCTATCTCTACCACCTTCAACCTCAACAATGGAGGTTAGGGTTGTAGAGAGAGAAAGTTAGTGTGAGAGGGGATGAATTGGAGATGAAAAGGTGGGCAATTTGGAGAGGAAAGTGAAGGGGAGTGAGGGAAAGTGAAAGAATTGAGAAAATTTGCAAGAAAGGGAGAGGATTAGAAGGTTTGAAAGGGGAGCTATGGTGAGAGAGAGAGGGGGGTTTCGAATGTGTAGAGAGAGAAAAGGGGGAAGTTGAATGGAGGAAGAAGAAGGAGGGAGAAGAACTCGGCCTTTTGGCTGAGTTTTAATGTGGCACGGTCGTGCCAACCGGCACGGTCTGACCGTGCCTGGCTACGGCAATTTGCAGATAACTCAGTGTTGGCACGGTCGTGCCTATAAGCACTGGATGACCGTGCCAAATTGCTGTGCAATGGCGCCTTTTCCCCCTTTTTCTTTTTTTTTTTGTCAAGTATCCGGGGGTGGTGGCACGCGCATGCCATCTTGCTGCCCTCCAAACCTCACTCAACTCTTTACTTTATGGAACCCCCTTCCCTTTTTTTTTTCAATGCCCCCGTTTTTTTTTCTTCTTTTTTTTTCATTTTCATTTTTTTTTCTTCTTCTTTTTTTGTTGTTGTTGTTTTTTTTTTGAAAGCAATAAAGCTTGGGTTGCCTCCCAAGAAGCGCTTGTTTTAGGTCCCGAGCTTGACCGTTAGGATCCCTAAAAAGGAGGGACATCAACGAAAGCACATGTGACTTCCCCCTAAAGAGACTCATCGGCAATGCAAGGTTTCAAGCGGGACCTGTTCACCTTGAACGAATCGGTGGTTCCATTGCCTATTTCGATGGCCCCATATGGGTAGACTTTAAACACCTTAAAGGGGTCGGACCATCGGGAGCAAAGTTTTTCGGGGAAAAGCTTCAAGCGGGAATTGAAGAGTAGGACTAAGTCACCTTCCCGAAACTCGCGGTGGTTGATAAACTTGTCATGCCACCGCTTAGTTCGCTCCTTATAGAGCCGAGAACTGTCATAGGCATCGAAGCGGATTTCCTCGAGTTCGTTTAGCTGCAACATCCTGTTCTCCCCCGCGGACTTCAAGTCGAAGTTGAAGTGTTTTATGGCCCAGTAAGCCCTGTGTTCCAGTTCCACGGGGAGATGGCAAGACTTGCTGTAGATGAGCCGAAAGGGGTAGTGCCAATGGGGGTTTTGAACGCCGTGTGGTAGGCCCAAAGGACGTCATCAAGCTTGTCTGCCCAATCATTTCGTGATCTTGCAACCGTTTTCTCTAGGATGGACTTGATTTCCCGGTTTGAGATCTCGACTTGGCCACTAGTTTGAGGGTGGTAGGCAAGTCCATATTTGTGGTGCACTCCATATTTCTTCAAGAGAGCTTCCAATTTTCGCTCGATGAAGTGCGATCCATTGTCACTTATTAACACCCTCGGGAGCCCAAAGCGAGGGAAGATGATCTTCTTGAAAAGATTAGCCACAACCCTTGAGTCAGTAGTAGGGCTAGCTATTGCCCCCACCCACTTAGAGACGTAATCTACGGCGACGAGGATATACTTGTGGCCCCTTGAAGTCGATGCCCCAAACATCGAAGATCTCAACTTCAAGGATAAAGTTAAGGGGCATCTCATTCTTCCTAGACAGATTTCCCATCCGCTGACAGCGGTCGCACGCACGGACATAAGCATAGATATCCTTAAAGAGCGAGGGCCAGAAGAAGCCCGCTTGCAATGGGAGATTACACCTTGGTAGCTGTCTTGGAGGTGCTGGCGTGTCCTCCACAGGGAGAGTCGTGGCAATGGGAGATTACACCTTGAATTTCCCCCTCAGGAAGGCATCTCTTGATAATCCCATCCTTGCACAACTTGTAAAGGAATGGTTCCTCCCAAAAATACGTCTTGACATCATGGAGGAATTTCTTTTTCTGGTGAAAGGATAAATCATGGGGGAGGATTCTCGAAGCTCGATAGTTCGCGTAGTCAGTAAACCAGGGGGCGGGCCCTGACTCGATGGCCATAAGGTGCTCGTCGAGAAAGGCATCATCAATAGGAGTGTCGTGGCTCTCAACAACGACCCTGGAAAGATGATCGGCCATGACATTCTCGGCCCCTGCCTTGTCTTTGATCTCCAGATTAAACTCCTGGAGCAGCAAAATCCATCTGATGAGGCGAGGCTTTGCATCTTTCTTCTCGAGGAGATGCTTGAGGGCAGAGTAGTCCGTGTACACAATGACCTTGGAACATAGCAGGTAGGGCCTGAATTTTTCCATTGCATACACGACTGCAAGTAGCTCCCTCTCAGTCGTGGTGTAGTTCTGCTCAGCCTCATCTAGCGTTCTACTAGCGTAGTAGATGACCACTGGCTTCTTATCCTTCCTCTGCCCCAAAACTGCCCACACCGCATGGTCGCTAGCATCGCACATGATCTCAAATGGGAGACTCCAATCTGGTGGTTGTATGATGGGGGCAGAAATTAATGCCTGCTTAATCCTGCAAAAAGCCTCATGACACTCATCAGTAAAGACAAATAGGGCATCTTTAGCGAGTAGCTGAGTAAGAGGCTTGGCAATTTTAGAGAAATCCTTGATAAAGCGGCGATAAAACCCCACATGACCAAGGAAACTCCTCACCCCTTTTACCGAAGTAGGAGGGGGCAATCGCTCAATAACCTCGACCTTCGCTCTGTCCACCTCGATGCCCCTAGCAGAAATAACATGACCTAGTACTACCCCCTCCTGCACCATAAAGTGACATTTTTCCCAATTCAATACTAGGTTGACTTCTTCACATCTATGGAGTACCTTGGTTAGGTGTTCTAAACAAAGGGCAAAGGTACCTCCATAAATAGAGAAGTCATCCACAAACACCTCTATGATATTTTCGATAAGGTCTGAAAATATGGCGATCATGCAGCACTGGAAGGTGGCCGGGGCATTACATAAGCTGAATGGAATCCTTCGATAAGCAAAGGTACCATAGGGGCACGTGAAGGTCGTCTTTTCCTCGTCATCGGGATGGATAGGAATCTGAAAGAAACCGGAATAACTATCCAGATAACAGAAAAAGGAGTGCCTTGCCAACCTTTCCAGCATTTGGTCAATGAAAGGAGGGGGAAGTGATCTTTTCGGGTGGCTTGGTTTAATCTACGATAATCAATGCACATGCGCCACCCTGTAACAGTCCTAGTAGAAATGAGCTCATCTCGCTCATTCTTTATGACAGTCATACCTCCCTTTTTGGGGACTACCTGGACTGGACTCACCCACTCACTATCTGGGATAGGGTAGATGATCCCAGCATCAAGTAGTTTAAGAATCTCCTTTTTGACAACCTCTTGCATATTTGGATTTAAACGGCGCTGAGGTTGTTGAGGGGGGCGGTGACTGTCATCAAGAAAAATGTGATGCATACAGAACGTAGGACTGAGTCCTCGAATATCATCGATACTATACCCAATGGCGCCCCTATGCTTACGAAGCACATTTAACAGTTGTTCCAACTGGGGGTCATCCAGGCTAGCATTAACAATAACGGGGAATTGATGAGAAGAGTCCAGAAATTCACACCTGAGATGGGGAGGTAGAGTTTTTAATTCTACCTTCAGTGGACGCTTATCTTCTTTCTTGGAGGTAGGCTCCTCCACACTATGAATCTTCTCGCAGGACTGCCTAGGCAAGTAGGCAGTAGACTCATTGAGGAGTTTGGCATACTCATCCTTCTCGCCCGAACTGGAATTGGTAACGTGGCAGCCGATCAACGCAGCCTCCAACGGGTCTTCTACAAACAGATAAGTCTTACCCTCCTGGTTGAGGGCTTTCTCTAATATATCGACTCTACAGCATGAGTCGCCTGAAGTGGGGGAGGCCATCACTTGTGGCAAGCTAAACTCCACTTTCTCATCCCCTACTTGAAGGGAAAGCTTGTCGTTCTTGACGTCGATCATAGAAGCCGCGGTGGCTAGGAATGGTCGCCCCAAAATGATAGGAATGCGGGAGTCTTCCTCCATCTCCATAACCACAAAGTCGCAGGGAATGAAGAACTTGCCCACTTGAAGCGGGACATCTTCAAGAACACCAAGAAGGTACTTGACTGATCGATCGACTAGCTGCAGGGAGATGGTGGTGGGTTTTAACTCGCCGGCGTACAGCTTCTTACAAATGGAGTACGGCATGAGGCTTACACTAGCCCCAAGGTCACATAGTGCTCTACTGATGGTAAGACCCCCGACAAAACAGGGAATGGAGAAGCTCCCTGGATCTGAAAGTTTAGGAGGGAGTTTATTCTGAATGATCGCACTGCACTCCTCAATGAGAGACACCGTGGAGTTCTTGAGTAACTTCCCCTTATTAGAGAGCAAATCCTTTAAGAACTTGGCATAGGAAGGCATGTCAGTAATGGCCTCCAAAAAGGGGATGTTGATATGAAACTTCTTGAGCATCTCAAGGAACTTGCCATACTTGTGCTCCTCCTTAGCCTTTACCAGCCTTTGAGGGTAAGGGACAGAAGGCTTGAAAGGCTTCACATGAGAGGGGGTGCTTTCTGGTGCATTCTCTTTGGGCCTCTCATTTTGGGCCCCCTCGCTCATGGCCTCACTAGGGGGCACCCTGGTGTCAACATCCACATGGACAGCTCCATCTCTCTCCTCCCTCATAGGCATTGTGGGACCTTCTAACTCCCTGCCGCTCCGCAGTGTAACAGCATTCATCTGGCCCTTGGGATTGGTCTCAAGTTGACCTGGCAGATGTCCCTGGGGTCTAGACAAATGGTTTACTTACTGTGCAATTTGAGCGATTTGATTGTCCATCATCTTCTGGTGAGTAGCCATAGAGTCAAACTTGGAGTTCAACTGGTTGACCGACTCACTAAGTGCCTCATTGGTTTTCGTCTGAGTAGCTATAAAATGCTCCATGAGGCTCTCCAGATTGGACTTGGGTTGTTGGGGAGGTTGTTGAGGAGATTGGGCATAAGGAGCCCTATATTGGAAACCAGGAGGTTGTGGTTGTGATTGGGAAGGATTGGGTGGCATGGTATTGTTGTTCTGGTAGGAGAAGTTAGGATGATTTCTCCAACCGGGATTGTACGTGTTTGAGTAGGGATTGTTTTGTGGGCGTTGGCCATAATTTTGCAATGCATTGGCATGCTCAACGCCTCGGAAGATAGATTGACACTCAGTAGCAATGTGGCCTTGAATACCACAAATTTCACAAAGTACCCCAACCTGAAACATTGCACCAGATGGACCTCCCATTGAACTCCCTGAAGGAGTTCCAAGCCTGTCGAAACGCTGTGCCAAGGCGTCGACCTTGCTGGCTAGCATGTCGACGGCGTCAACATCATACTTGCTACCACCTTTCCTTTGTGGGGCCCGCTCGCTCGACCAATGGTAGTTGTTGGAAGCCATGTCCTCGAGTAAACCCTTGGCTACTTCGATTGATTTTCCCACAAGAGCTCCCCCAGCTGCAGCATCAATGGACATCTTCAAAGTCTGATCCAGTCCATTGTAGAAAGTCTGAATAAGGAGCCAATCAGGGACTCCATGGTGGGGGCACTGGCGTTGAAGATCCTTGAACCGTTGCCACGCTTCATATAACGATTCTCTATGCAATTGAGCGAATGAGGTGATGTCGACTCTCAACTTGGCTGTCTTCCCTGGGGGAAAGTATTTGCTCAAGAATGCCTTGGAGAGAGCATCCCAAGTGGCGAAGGTCTTGGGCTCCTCATTCTTGAGGCAGTCCCTAGCTTTATCCCTTAAGGAGAACGGGAATAACCTAAGGCGGATGGCGTCGGTAGAGACCCCATTGAGTTTAACTGTGTCACAGTTCGCAAGGAAATTGCGAAGGTGCATATTGGGATTCTCAGAGGGGTGTCCACCGAATTGGTCACGCTCCACCAGGGAGATGAGGGCTGGGCGCAACTCGAAGTTGTTGACCTCAACCGCAGGGTTCACTATAGAGGAAGTGATACCCGACGACTGAGGCATAGCATAGTCCCTCAGAACTCTGTTGTCTTGCGCTGCCATTGTAGATTCAGCTTGCCTCTTTCTGCGTGCGTCGCTTTGCTTACGAGCAGTAGCTTCGATTTCAGGATTCAAGGGAAGCAAGTTGTGACTCCCCTGACTGCGCCTGTGCATACAAAGCCAAAAACTATACCAAGCGTAAGCAGGCTCAAGCAAGGGTAAAGGCAAGCAGGGTGGAAAGAGAAGAAAACGAATGAAAGAGCCTAATTGCAAGTATATTAGTCAGTTCCAATGTCGAAACGAACAAGTTCCCCGGCAACGGCGCCAAAAACTTATTATCGTTTTAATTCAACAACCGCAAGTGCACAGTGCCAGTTGTAGCCAGCAACAGCAAGTACGGGTCGTATCCACAGGGAACTTGGTTTCAATCACTGAATCCAACCTTTAGCACTCACTTTAGGCTAGAATCTGGTAGAATGGGTCTTCGAGTAGAAGTTAACTATATTAAATCTAAAGTTATTGCTTTTATCTAAATCAATGATGACAAGGGTCTTAGATTTAGGGTTCACCGCACTTTGATGTTCTTAGGATTGTAATCTAGGTCCTGTGAATCTGCCTACAAGATGACTGAAATGGAATGGTTACAAATTAAGCGCGTCTACGCCTTCTCTCAAAGGTCATTAGACTGGTCAAGTTACCCTAGTTATCTATTTTCATGAAACTGGAGTCGCAAGACCACAAGATTATATAACTCTTAATTCCCAATTGAAACCCTAACTATTTTCATGTTAAGAAATTCAATTGCTCGCAAAACCGCTCTAAGAAAAGGACTTAACTTTCGTTAATCTCCTAAACTCTAATTACGAACATGAATACAACCCTTTCAGGCAATTCATCGAACACCTGGCACGCTAAGCGAGAGTCCAATTGTAACATAGGCATCAATTCACAAAAACCTAGAACGTTAATCCAAATCTCATCAAAGGGGCTACGCCCAATCCAAGACAAGAAATTTAGCTGCTAAACATCATTCTAATTGCAATTACAATCAAGCAAGCGAACATGTTCAAAGGTATCAACTTTGAATTAAAAACGCAAAGTTAAAGGTAAAGAATTGTGCTATGTGCAATTAGCGTCAACAATCTGCTGAAAAACCTCCAATGCTATCAATCCAATGCCTTGAATACAATCACAATCAATCCTAATTCTTTAAACCCTAATCGCGTTTTTCGAGAAAGAAAAAGTAGAGAAAAACTGAAAACTAAAAACTGTCCTAATTACAACGCGAAAACACGACTTAGCGAAGATGACTAAAGTGGCACGGTGTGACCGTGCCACGCTACGACATGGTGTTGTGGAAATCAATATTAGCATGGTCGTGCCGCGTGGCACGGTGTGACCGTGCCACTTTGCTGTCCCCGCGAGCTCCAGTTTTCTTATGTGGCACGGTCAGCCTGCATGGCATGGTGACACCGTGCCACCCTCTTTTAGCCTGAAATCCTCCCTTTTAGCTCCTGTTTGGCGCGACATTAGCTTGTTTTCCTCATTTCTTCCAGTGTAACCCCTGAAAACATAAAAACACACTTTTAAGTAGATTTTAGGTAAAGAATGACTAATCAACCTCTAAACTCTAGGGATTTTACTAGAAAATGCCAAGATGAGAGGTAAAAATCATGCCTAAAAGTGTGTAAAATAGAGGTTTATCAACTCCCCCATGCTTATCTCTTGCTTGTCCTCAAGCAAGACTAAAACATGAATGAACAGAAAGGGGGGTCAACAACCTCTAGCAAACCGCCATCCTCAGGCAAGGCCAAAGGGATCAGTTGAATCGAGTATAGGAGCGCATAGCTAGCGGAATGGTTTGAGGCACAAACACAATTTCCAAACTCATTTCAAATCATTGGGAAGACCACATGTTCAAGTTAGCATACCGTGAAACCATATCACCCCCTCCCAATCAAGATGCGTCCAAATAAGTAGTGGGCGAGAAGGTTTG
>JACYFF010031957.1:85756744-85780216 GCA_017589665.1 Selenicereus undatus | reverse complement strand
AACAAGAAAACTTATTAATACCTTCAACCATATTCACTTCACCAAAAGTACCAAGTCACACGTGTAACGAAAGGGGCAAGACTTAAAGAAACACTATATATTTATATATATACTATACTTTCGTATACCATAATCTAAAGAATTCCAGAGGTTATAATTTACATTTTAGCCAATGTGTGGGGATGATCTATGGACATGATTTGGGGTTATAAATCATGTACGGATAAGTGTAATAGGACTATAATCCTGTCTTGCCTGAACCTTGGGTACTTGATGGTATTGTCCTGCAATCCCTTTTGTTAAGTAATGAACATTATGAGTCACGTATTGCATGGATTATATGGGGCATTGCAGCTATAACTAGTGACTTCAGAAACCTATATTGTCCAATTCGAGGAAGCATTTGATCTATGGCTCCACCCCAGATGTAGTAATGACGGTTTATAGAGCACGTAGCATACAAGAAGTCCCTATGTGACAGTTGAAAACTTCGGTGGGTTTCTTATAAGCATATGAAACCCATGCAATTCTAGCCATATAAATACTCATATTAATTTAAAAGAGCTTACAGTAACCTTTGATTGACAAATGTGAAGCTTTCGTTTAAAAAGTAGGCACCATTACATGTTGTGTAGCCCTTCATCAAGAACTTTGTGGCTGTTCCCAGTTATAATTAGGTGTTAGGTGTGCCCATGCTCTATTGGTTCTGGTATAACTTACCCTATGATTCCTATCTGAGTCCTCTCTTAACCTATTCCTTTGCAAAATTATCTAGTTATCTTAACAATACCTTATTGAATATCCTTCTAACAATCGAATTGTTTTATGACATTGATATTTCTATGGAATTATGACCATCAAGTCATAGCATTATCCTCATGCTTCGATTAAATATCTATGCTAAGCTTATTTATGATAATCCTTCTTTTAATATTGGCGGGTGCCTATCTTGTTCATAATAGACTTTAATTCTTGTACTCCATTTGTCGACATCCCTTAATCTAATATATCTACCCAAGACTGTTTCCCTTCATCTCAGAGAATTTTGAATTAAACTAGCTGGTGAATAAAGTTTTTCTTTTTGATAATGTTTTACGTCTTTCCTTAACTCTTTTTAGAGTTGCCTACCATATGCTCTTGAGCACTACCTGAGTTTTTCTGTAACACTTTGAATGTAAGACTAGCTTGTTTTTCACAACATGCACCACTTTTCTCTCTGGTACTTTTGCAACCTATTTATCTTTATAACATTGATGTTTTATTTTGCTCTCTTGATCCTCGATAATGAGTTAGGAACCATCGTGACCTTTCCTTCTTACAATTACATAAACCTACATGCGGATTCTTATATAACTGATGAAAGATACCTTTATAAAAGTCTTGTTTCATTTGTTTGCACCATTTCCTACTTTTAATTTTTCACCTCAAGTTTGAAAAAAAAATGGTATCATCGTCACTTTAATTTCCATCGACGAATAGTCGTTCGAATGTTTCAACCTTAGGGATTCCTAGAAAGAGAACCCTTATGTAGATGGATAATTTATTGTTTGATCTTAGTTTAATGCCTTGTACATTATATTCTTTGCAAATAATGATATTCAACCTGCCCTTAAACATTCAATCACCACTTAAATTGACTATTGCTACTATTCATCTACGCTTAAACCTATCATCATATGTTCTTTTTCCTAGGTAACTAACATTTGAAACTATTTGATTCTTGTTGCCCTCCATTCTTGAATTGTTTATGCTTGGACTTGTTTTCAGTCTACCTACTCGTATTGCTATTTCCTTACCTATCATTTTATAATCTACCAGCTGTTCTCTTAATTAAGATCTTACATCAACAATATTCTCATTACTTTTAGTCATTGACTTATTTCTCTTCTAGGCATCTTGACTTGTTCATTGGCCTTATTTCTTTGTCACTGTATGTTTTTCTTGACCAGACTATTTGCTTAGAAAGGCCTTAGTTGGCATCCAAACTTTGCTAATTAGAGTTTGCCTTTTGTAATGATGCTCTTTCGTCTAATATTTTGTGTATTTTTTTGATTTACCTTATTTGTAAAATTTACTCCTTCCCATTGTTACTTAATTTCCACTTTTCATTCCAAACTTCTGGAGTCTTGTGGATCCTCAAGAGCACTTGTATCTACTCTTTAGCATGATTAACTATGTCTTTGAATCATGCTACTTTTTCTAGAATATACTCCTATTTGACTTTAAATGGTCATCGACATTCTAATACTTTCGATTTTCATCATCTCCTCCACTTCACTTAAAGTATACTTATACATATAGCATGCATCCCATTTTCATCCTCTTCTAATATTCAGGATGTTTTACATTTTGCTTGTCCAAGTCAATCTATCACACTTATCATATTTATCTTTAGTAAAGAGTTCACCTTGTTGAAATTTAGTTGCTACTATTTTATTTGTAATTCAACTACTAAACCCAATTGTTATTGAACCACCTTTCTCTTCTGAGATGGTTCCAAATCTTTCCTTCAAATCTATCTTTGGTTGATATCTCTAAGCCCTATTTTAGACATCATGATTATTATTTTTTGCTAACATTAGTGTTGCATTTATAATTTTGACATTTAACCACACCTTTGTTGTCAAGATTATATGAAGGATCCATCCTTAATCCATTATATAGCTTAAATAACCCCAATTCACTTCCATTCATACAATTGTTCAAAAAGCTTGATTAACCGAGGAGAACTTTTCCTAAAACTAGTATTAAATATGAGAATAATCCTGTGTTATTAATTTGAATACTCTAATTTCTTTTCCTTCTTTATGATTAGCACAATTTAACTTGTAACTCATCTATTTAACAACCAATCCTAGTCAAAAAGGCATATAACACTCATCTTTGTTATTGATATGGCATAAGATGGTCCGTTATATTTTGATTTCTCTTTTCATCCATACTAACAAACTATAATTTCCATGGCCTTCTATTTTTGAATTCTTGAGACACTCATAGTTGTATTTATTCTAGCTATCCCATGACAATCCCTCATTTATCAATCATATCTGATTTTGTTATTTAATTTTTATTGAGGGTAATGACTTGGTTACCATTTTCACTAGTTTTTTCCTTGGACATATCGATCTTGAATCTCAAATTTAGATATAGCAAACGTTGGGCTAGTTGGATGAGGGAGGTTATATAACAAGCATGTGATAAGTTCTTAAATTGCACTCTATTTTGAGGTCATTTTGTACCATTTTTATAAAGAATTATGTGTTTTATGCTGTATTATGCTCTCCTCTTTCTATTTTATGCTCGCGTATGGTTCTTTTCTGTGTTTTGCAGCTTTTTGGACATTTTACCCCAGATTTGACCCCTAAATGAGTGTAGCTTGGCCCCCCAATGGACAACCTCAAGTCACTATCCCCGTGAAAGGAAGAAAGAACAGAAGAATGTCGAGATAGAGCTCACCACGGACAGCTCGTGGTAAAGGCCATGGTCTGTGGTGAGTCCATAACTGCAAGTCTCTTCATTTTCCTTCATCTTGCGGCTAAGGTTGATCGAGTTCTTTTTTAAATAGAGCCATTTTGCAGCAGATTCAGGATATAGATAGCAAAAGAGAACTCCAATTCTCTAAACTCTTGCATTCTTTTCCATTTTTAAATTTAATTTTAGACTTACTTAGTTTTGAGTTTAAGAGTGAAAGTGGTGAAGAAGTGCTTGCTGTTTTGAGCCCTTACAAGGTTGGGAAACCCTTTGGGGATTTCTAATTGTGATAATTTTTGTTCTTTCAAACTTTGTTTGGTCATTATTTTGTCAAATATCTGTGACTAGTTTTCTCAATCTAGGGATTTTTAGCCAAGTATTGATGTTGGAATCTCTAATTTTTATTTAGTTGTGCTTATTCTAGATTGGAATTGGTTGAATTCTATCTTGTGTGTGAGATGGTTGTGAGTGAATTTTGGCCAAATTTAGTTGCTAATTCTAACTAGTTAAGTGAAGGACTGGAAGGTGGAACTTGCTGTTTGACCGACAAGATAGGACTTGACTTAGCAATACTTGAGAAGGATTTGCTTGCTAAGAGGAACTTTAGCAATAAAAAATCCATTACTTAGACTGAACAAGAACATGTGAAAGAATGATAATTGGTTAGTTTAGCCAATTTAGTTTATTTCGAAAAAAAAGATTGAATTCTAAATGCAATTGCACCCCTTTCAATCTCCCAATATGGATCAAATGTATGTTATATTCCATTGATCCACATCTTTACTAGGCAAAACAAATCCCCAAATGTCTTAAGTTGATTGAGTTTTCCAATTAGATTATAGCGTTATTCAAACACCCAATTGAAATTTGCTTGCCTTGCACTTTTATAAGACAAAACTTAATAAACATAATCTAGTCTCTGTGGGAACAATATCTTTTCTAAACTAAAATACCCATGCGCTTGCGAGCAAGGTTAAGTTTTTAGAGCCATTGCTGGGGACCAAATGTGTGGATATTGGGTTAGCACTTAGAAATTTACTAAGCATTTATGTCATTCTTCCTATTTCTTTATATTTTTTATTTGCATTGCTAGTTTTATTGGTAATTTTGCAAGATTCCTTCTTTATATACAAAGTCCGTTTTCGTTTGAATTCGATCAAGAAATTTAAAGGATTTTTCGCTCTGGAAGGAAGAAATTAAGGGTAGAAGATCAATGACTAAAGGCTCTAGCAATTTCTTCGTCAATGGTAGGAATAGGAGGTGACCACAGAAGGACACTCCGGGATTTTATTACCTTTGGAGTCCAAGGCATTTCCTGGAGCATCGCTCCGCCAACCGTCAAAGCAAAAAATTTCAAGCTTAAACCAGCCTTTATATCAATAGTACAGCAATCCCGATTCGGAGACACCTCATTAGAAGATCCAAACTTACACCTCTCGGTCTTTTTAGAGGTGTGCGACACGTTAAAGCTCAACGAAGTTTCTACCAATGTGATCCAGTTGTGCCTATTTCCCTTTTCACTTAGGGATAAGGAGAGGGCGTGGCGTCACTCGTTGCCTCCAGGATGCAACACGACATAGGACGAGCTTACAAAAGTTTTTCTTACTAAGTTGTTTCCTATAAGTAAGACGAAAAGCCTACAGAATCAAGTCAATCCCTTATCTCAAAAGGAAGATGAGATGCTCTATGAAGCCTGAGAGTGATTCAAGGACCTTTTACGATTATGCCCTCACCATTGTCTTTGAAGATTGATGATCGTGCAAACATCTTATAATGGAGTCACTCAGCCATTAAGATCTACTATTGATACGACAACATGAGGTACTCTTATGAACAAAATTGAAGATGAAGTACATAATCTTATAGAAGAGATGGCTCTTAACAATTTTCAATGGTCGTCTGACAGAACCCAACCCAAGTGGGTTGGAGGTAAGTTGGAATTAGATGCTATTTCTATACTTTCTTCTAAAGTTGATGCAATGTTAACTCTGTTATTTCAAGTACCCTTTCCCCATCATGTGATATATGTGGGTCAGTTGATCACTTGACTGTGCATTGTCAAGTGGGTAGTCCTTTTACCCTAGATGTAAGTGATCAAGGCAACTATGTGAACAACTATAACCCAAGACTAACAAATAATTCTCTCTCTAGCACATATATAATCCTAGTTGGAGCAATCATCCTAATTTCTCCTATAGGTCTAATGCCCCACTCGTGCCTCAAATGAATTTTAGACCACCCCTTGGATTTCAAAGACTCTCTTATGCTCAATAAACACCTCAAAAATCCAACTTAGAGACTATGTTAGAGAATATGCTTTTGGCGCAACAAAAGCAAGATGAGCACTATAAGTAATTGGCATCTAAGGTTGATGTGCTTACTACTCACAATAAGAGGGTGGAAGCTCAAATTGCTCAACAAGCTACATCTTCATGTATCCCCCTGGGTAGATTTCCTAGTAAACTCAAGTCTAACTCCTGCGAGTAGTGTAACTGTGTTACCTTGAAAGAATGGGTAGAGGATTCTGATGACATGAGACATGAGGAGGGTAGAGAGGTAAGCATGGATGAGAGTAAGGAGAAAAATGATGAGGATGAACCCATAATTTTTAGAGAAAAAGGTAGTTTTGATTTCCCTAAAGTCTTTCCGCTTAAGCTTCCTAACCCAAGTAGCTTTTCTATCCCTTGTGTAGTAGGGAAAGCGAAGGTTGATAAAGCCCTATGTGACCTTAGTCCAAGTGTCAGTTTAATGCCTTACTCTATGTTCCACAAGCTTTATTTAGGACCATTGCAACTAGCACCCTTTTCACTCCAATTAGCGGATGGTTATGAAACACGTCCTTTGGGTACATTGGATGATATGCCCATAAAAATACGAGATTTATGGGTGCTTGAAGATTTTGTCATTGTTGATATGATTGAGACTAACGATGCCTAGATTATTCTTTGAAGACCCTTTTTGGCTACTTCAGGCTGTATGATTGACGTAAAAGGGGCGGATAACATTTGAAGTGGGGGTGTTATGCTGGATTTTGCTTTATGGAAGATAAAATTACTTCCCCCAATTCTTCCCTCTTTGATGTAGTTCCCCTTTCTCTTGAAATTGAGATGGAGGATGATTGAGGTTGTCCTAACCCTTCTGATTTATTAGGTTTTAACTGAGGATCCTGACCAGGGTTAAAGTGGAGTTTACTAATCCTACCCCACCTAGCATACCCAAAGTTGGGACCTATGCTTCTAATGAGTCTTTCATGAGTGACTATTGCAGGTTCGCTCAATTAGTTCTTTCTTTACCTCTCATGAAAGGAGTTGATTTGGATTTTGATCTTGAGGTTTAGTATGAAGATAGTGGCCCGTCTGTTGAGGTATTATATTCAAGTTTTGATGATAACAAATCCAAGTGTAAAAATGTGTCCAAGTAGTGTTGCTCCAAACATGATCTGCAAACAGGCCTAACTGGTGTTTGTAATCTTTACAGTGTTAACTGGTTTGCTACATGTGAGAACAAGTTCTTAAAACAGGTTTTAAATGGGTGATTCTACATTAAGTCAAGAACGCCATCTCACAGTTGGTTGTAAGGCCTGTTCACAGCAGCTCTTCTAGCAATGCAAAGAACAACTCCAACAAACAAGGTAGCCTTGATGTTCACAGCAGCTCTTCTAGCAATGCAAAGAACAACTCCAACAAACAAGGTAGCCTTGATGTTCCCAGCAGCTTCTCTAGCGACGCAAAGAACAACCCCAGCAAACAAGGTAGCCTTGATGTTCACAGCAGCTCTACGGATCTTGGACAAGATTCAAACAAGAAGTCTTGGGTATATAGGCTTTATTTATTTAGACTCTTGTTAATACGCCAATATTGAAAAAGCTTTTTAAACATCTCTTGAATCGATATTTGCGCTAAGTGCTTCAGAACACCAAACTGCGAACAACCCTGCAAACAGGGTGCCTAGGGTGTTTCTGACCTGAAGTGGCCATACCCGATTATCTTTAAAAAAATTATTTCGGTTGGCCAAAATCTCCAGAATATTTTCAAATGTTATTCTTCTGGAAAATATATTTCTTGAATATATTATGGGAGATTTGGGAAAATAGATTTTGGGAGATTTGCCAAAATTGGAAGATTTTCTCTGCCCATATCTTCGGATGTGATAATGTTTTTAAATTGCTAAAGATTTCTGGTTGCCTTACTTAAAGCTTACCCACGGCTATAAGGAGATAAAGGTTATCTCTTAAGATAACAAATCCCTTAGATTTTGGGAAATGTTTTATCACTAGCCGTTGGGAGTTTTTTTTTTCTTGAAAAAAATCACCTTCCAAACTTAGGTGATTTCCTTCCTCTCCTTGGTTTTTGACCGTTGGAATTTATGGTTAAAAACAGCTCCGTTTTCACTGAAAAAATACAGAGACACATACTGAGATATAGAGAGAGGAAAGCAAAAAGAAATCTTGAAACACAACATTCGCAAAAGGCAAAATTTCAAAAGAGGTTTTTCTAGTGAAAAGAATTTCTGAGCTTCACTTGAGAAAAGAAAAACCAGTTCAAGTTGTGTTTAAAGCAAGCTTTCAATATATTGGCATACTAGGACTTCACTGTACCTTACATCTGCTTAGTCAGAAGCACCCCCTGTAAGGTGTTTGTAACCCTGATCTTGAATCAGAAAAGTGAGTGAGTGGTCCTAAGTCATGTGGACTTTGGACGTGTCCAATCTGGTGAGATTTGGACGTGGTGTAATCTGCCTTGAGAAGGAGATTACGTGGTTGCAAGGTTGTAACAAGGTGTGTTACAATTGTAACGAGTTAAGCCCGGTTATAGTGAAGTGGTTAAAAGCCTACACGAGGTAGGTCGTGGTTTTTCACACCTCAGTTGGGCTAGAGGTGTTTCCCACGTAAAAATTGTGTGTGCTTTAATTCCGCATTTATCTTGGTGATTTTCGCATTTGCAATATCTTAAAACACCCCCTGCAAACAAGTCAACAGGGTGTTCGTCATCTAAGAACAACCTCAGTCGGGGTGTTTATTACTTATAACGCGAAAATCAGACACCACAATTCACCCCCCCTCTTGTGGAAGTATACTCTAAGATCTAACACCGTCTAATAGAGCCCGGTATCAATTTGTTCTGTATGCTGATAGTGTGATTTGGCGCAGTTTGATTATGAAGAAGCACCTCTAACCTGAGTATTTGAGGTGGTACGTTCAGCTGAAAGACCTCAATTTCGTGGTTTCGTGATAAAAACGAAACATATGTTGTGGGGGAGTCCAATGCCCACACTTTTAAAACTCGAACCAGAATAGAAGAAAGGTCAAGCTCCCGACCTTAAACGAGCGCTTCTTAGGAGGCAACTCAAGTGTTTTTTTTTTCTTTTCCCTTTTTATGTTATTTTTTAATTGTATTTTGTTCATTTACAGTTTATAACCTCCACTAAAAAATCAATTAACAAAAAAAGGCAATAAAAATAAAAAAGAAGGAAAAAGACCAAGACCAGAGTTGACCACGGATGCTCTGTGATGCACCCTGCGCCCACAGTCAAGGCTTTTCAAGGCCTTTTAACCCAAAACTTCTCATCTTCTTCCTCAAAACTCGATCCTCTCTCTCTCCAAGCAGTCCCTCCTCTCTCTGAAACCTCCATACCCACTTCACTTCAAACCTTCATGTTTCACCAAAATCCATCAAATTTCTTCACTTTTCACTTACTTTCTTCACTTTAGCCCCAAATCTCCTTTTATTTTTCATTTTCAAGCCTACTTTCTCTCCTATTTTTTCCATCTCTATACCCAGAACCTTCAAAACTCCATTTTTCACTTTTTACTTTTCTAACTTCCATTTTTCTTCCATATTTCTTCTCCATTTACTTCCATTTTCTCAAAGTTTTCATTTTCTAGCATTTTTCTACTCATTTTCTCTTAGTTTGATTTTTCAAACTTTTTACACATCCACATTACACTACCATGGCACCAAAGAACAAGACAAAAACCATGCAAAATCCTGGGACTTCAAGTCAAGCCCACAAAGAGCATCCCGTAGCTCTCGAACATCTACCACCACAAGAAACCGAGGTAACATTCCACACCTCATTGATTTAACTAATCCTGAGCATATTGCCAGATATAATGCTTTGAGTAGTAAACTAGAAGTAGCTACTCGATATTATGATCAGGATGTGTTGAATTATTTAGGACTATTGGATGATATTCGTTGTTTGTTTGCTCGAGGCGGAATGGGACAATTTTTAGAAACTAGGGACCACAATTATCGGGACCACACCCTTGAATTTTTAAGCACATTACATGTTGAGGTTATGAGTGGCCCTCGATGTCAAAAGGGCTGCATTTCATTTTATCCTAATAGGGAGTTTTATGAACTTAATTTGAGTGCCTTTAATAGTGTATTTGGTTTTCCACCAAGTATGGATTTACCATACTGCCATGTCCCTAAGAAATTCAACCCGAATGCTTTGTGGTATGAAATTTCTAGGGATCATCGGTATGACACTAGTAATTCGAAAGGTACAATTATTCGAAACTCATGTATTCATATGGCCCAATGCTTGTTAGGTTGTGGTTTGTTTGTCGGGGAGGATAGTTTAAATGTGCCTCACCTATCTGAATTATATTTTTTGTACAACATTCTTGAAGGTGACTGGATTGACCTCGGGCCATTCTTAGCCAATCAGTTGTACAGTGTAGCCACTAGTTCTGCACATAGAATTGTCATTGGGGCCTCATTAGCCCTATTGTTAGGTTAGTTGGTGTTGAACCGAACCCTAATGATAGAGTTATAGGTTCGAAGCGGTTGAACTTGGTCGTTTTTGATCAAATAAACTTTTGTAGGGTAGATGGTGGGCGTATCTGTAAGATTTATCCTGGGAATCAACTTATGCACTCCCAAATGTTGATCGCACCTATCTCCTGAGCTGGGCCAATCTCTACTTTTTAGCCGGTGATGAAGAGTTGGTGTAACCTGCCCCACCTCCCCCACCTGCTCACCCTAGAACTTCTAGTTCATCACAACCATCCTCCTCTCATGATTATCCTGATTTGTATGCTACCCTTCGGTCAATTCAAGAGGAGCAAGCTTCTCTATAAGCTTATGTAGAAACTGAGCATGCCTCACTCTGTGGGATGATTGCCTCCCCGGACCAATACTTCCAAGACTTTAGGGCATGCTTAAAGACTTGGTGGGGTCGACACATTTCTCAACCTTACCCTTCTTCTTCTCCACCCCTTCCTATCCCTTCTAGTGTTTTATACTTTTTATGTGCTTCCATTGAGGACAATGGTTTACCCAAGCATGGGGGCATTGTTGTAGTTTTATGTGTTTGTAGTTGTATATGTGTGTATTGTGGATATGTGAAAGTTTGCATTTTTAGGTCATGCATTTAGGTTTAGTTTCCATTTTTAGTTGATCATTTAGTTTTTTAGGTTTCTTTCTTCGTTTTAGTTTTGTTTTGATATTATTTTTTAAGTCTTTAGTTACATTATCGGCTTACTAAAAACCAACCCCCCCCCCCAAAAAAAGAGCTTATAAATCCTCCGATGATGAGTCTTTACACTAAGTGGCTTTCTTTTGCCTATTTTGACCCTTTTTGTTAGATCCATTTGTGAATAAAATGCTTTTTTATGAGTTTTTGAACTATGCTTCATGTTTTAACCATCAAGTTGGATGTGAATTGATTACTTAATGATTCTTGACATGAATATTTGGCAAATGAAATTCAATGAGCTAGATGAGCTTTGCCTTATGAGATTTTGAGCTTGAATAAACCAATTTATCATTTTAGCCGCACATTTCCTTTCATGTGTGACTCTTCCTAGATTTCAAGTCTCTAGAACCTGCTTTGACTCTTGTTTAAGATCACATTTAGCATGCATATTTAGGCAACATGATTGATGTATTCTTTGACTTTATGAGCTACATTGACTAAATACCCACCCTTATATGAATGATTTATCTCTTACTACCCCTTTGAGCCTTTACCGGGTTTATTGATGAGAACCTATATTATCATTCTTGGTCACACACATGTCTTACCCTTTTAGCCAAGGTTATAGAGTTTCATAGTTGATTGGGAGTAATTTGTAGATAATAACCTTTTATGGATAGTATGGTTTGGTTGGATGTGATAAGGCATTCACGTTCTATTTTCCCTTCAAGTCAATTGGGTTATGTTTTGTGAGTTACTAAAAAAGTATTGAAAAGTGCATCGTTTCCTTTACCATCATCCTCCAATTCGACGATTGATAAGAAAAGAAAAAAATGAAAGAAAAAACAACAAACCACAACAAAGGTGTTTAAAAAATTGTTCAGAAAAAAGGGAAAAAAATAAAATAAAACAAAAGGATTTGGTATTGCTTTTATATATTTTAAGCACTTTCTCTTGTGATCTCACTGGGGATGTTGTTGATATTTTGAGATATATAGGCGTGAGGAATATGTTTTAGTTGGGAGATGATAGTTTATGTTCTTAGTCTTTCGCTTTTAACCCCACAAATCCCAAAATGTTTGTTCCATCCTTACCTTTACCCAATTTCCCCATTACAACTCTTAAAAAGTCCTCATGATTGCCTTGTGTGTTTTGCATTGTAGTGGTGGCAAACAAAAGAGTCTTATCAAGCTTATGGTTGATTTGGTTCTATGGAATGAGATTTAAGAGAATGATATTTTACTTTAAACACATGAATGATGAGTGCCTCATCTATAAGATGAGGTTCTATCGATTCTTCTAGCTCTAGGTTGACCCTCCCACAAACACCCTCAAGTCACTATGCCTGTAGAAGGAAGAAAGAACATAATAATGTCGAAACAAAGCTCACCACGGATGGTTCATGGCAAACGCCATGGTGAGTCCATAGCTACAAGTTATGGATGCCTTTTAATGAATTTCTGTTACAGTCACAAATTATGAAAGTCAACGTTGTTTACTAATTACATGTACCTATAATTGTATTTCTTAGATAGAAATCGGGGCCTAGTCTATCGTTACCCATTGTGAATAAGTATTATCAAGTGAGATTGCATTTTAAAGACTTCAGGTACATTCATTGCTTGTATCTTTAGAAATCAGCACGTATTTATCAAAATTATAATGTTTTGGTAAGTACATTCACGAATCAGTTTAATAAGTGATTTATCACATAATTAATGACCCCATCAATTATTAGTTATAGGGCGTTGCCCTTCAGTTACCCCCACGGCTTCAGGCCAGGTCTGTCGATCGGCTTGGCAAGTGTACACCTATTCATAGATCGTAAAGGTATCAAGGGGGTTCACTATTAGATAATAAATAGCAATTGAAGTTTACATTAATCTCATTCACTGCTTTGACTTAAAATGAATTGCAAAGCGGGTGCACGCCCAACCAATTTATGCACAGATCATTTAACAATACAGGAATGCATGTACTCAGCTGTGGCTCACAGTTCGAAATATTTTCATGTTTTGTTTTAGGCAAACGCTCATTGAATTGCCCTTATGCTAGCAACTCAGCCGAAAAGCATGCTAGTGAGTTAGCTGAACAGAATAAGTAAGCAAGGGAAACTTGGGTGAATCAACAGTGATATAGACCATACATACTTTAGAGCCGTATTTTGTAGTCTTCTGTATATGGAGGTGTAAGCTCTATGATGAATTGCGTTACTGTAGTGTATAAACCTTATGTTGGTTAATTAGTGAATACATATGGTTGAAGTTATGCCTAACTATGTGATCTCTAGTACACTTACAGCAAGCCTTATCATTTTGGGACGACGGTAACGCCCCAATCAGTGGGTTTATCAATTGTAATTGAGGAAATCAGAATAGTAATTGCAAACAGTGAAACTAGGGGGTATTACAGTTTTGGTATCAGAGCCAGGTTGATTTCTTTGATGAGATATAGAGTATGGAGAGTAGAGATTGAAGGGTGGGAAGGTTGCTTAGTGAAGGTTATTAATATATCATTAGAGATTTATGACAGTAGAGATTTATGACAGTGGAAATGCCCTTTTATCTCTCCCATGTTCTTCACTTATATTCCTTCTTGTTAGATGGATCCATATGCAATGAATTTGAAGTTAGGTACTTCTGTAGCCATTCGCATCTCTTTACTACATGCTAGCATGGTAGTCCACTTGTATGGCGTCTATTACGAGTTTCCTAGCCATAGATATGGTCCATACCTCTATAGAAAGTTGTGATCAGTACCTAAAGTTGCCCCTTGGAGTTCGTTATTAACGTTATAGAGTTCATAGCCCTAATGGGCACATTTCAATAAGGTTTATCCAGATCGTGATAATCTATGTGGAATCCTCCTAGGATCTATGAGCATACTTAACATTGGGGTATCATACGGTGAAAGAGACAAACCCTTATGTACAATCTTAGTTGGACTATTCCAGTATTGGATTATGGGTGCCTTCCCTGGACAAAGGAAGGGTTTGATGAGGGCCATAACAGGACAAGGAGTTATGCAAACTAGACTTTACCATAGTGAATATGTATGAGCACTTGGGCATGTGTTATCAAGCTAACAGGAGTGGGAGACTCCATGTTATTACATTTTAGCAAGCATATCAATAATTACATGGAACCAATGTAGAGAGTATAGCAACATTACCAGGAAACAAGGTGGTGAGCAAGTGAGATACTAAGGTGGTGGAATTATTTCAGTTTTAAGAGCAATGGAAGTAACTTCTAGAGTATTCATTTTAACAAGAGTTTTCATGAGGGTATGTAGGATGTAAGCAAAGGACCTAAACAAGTGATATGTATGTACACCTATTACGTTCACTTTGTTAGCACGCACATCATACTCTTAAGGGATTTTTAGAGATGTAGTATGTACTTTAGTTGTGAGTAATTCAATGACACCCAATATTGGGTGAGGTAGAGAATCGGAGAAGTATGGCAGGCCATAACTTTTATTACTTGAATCTTGTATCCTTAACCATGTTCACTGGCCATCTTCCGTTATATCATTCTCCATAAGAGACAGTGATACAGAGACCATTGAGAGAGAATATGGGATGAGATTGCTTTGTTAAGAAAGGTGCTAGTTTAGCTCAACTCATGACATGGCAGTAGAGTTGCAGAGCGAGTGGATCACATAAGGTTCCAGTTTAGCCCAACACTTGGGTAACTTTTCTTATAAGCAACTCAAACCCAAACAATCATGATCATTTACCTTGTTGGTTTTATAATGGAGCTTATAATGATCCCCAGTGTGCGTGCCTATGTAATTTGCAATTCTCCCAATAATATTTGACCATCTCTACTTATAGTTCAGTCATTGATGTGTTCATATTTCAGTGTCGCATACTCTAACTCCTTGTTCCTATTCACTTATTGTTTGTAACGCCTCGTGTTTTATAACCTCAATAGAGTTCAACAGAGCTAAAGATTTTAAAGGTCATTGTGAGCTATAAGGTGTCTATGAGCTATGTTGGACCAGTTGAATGAATCATTTGCTATAAGTTAATATGTATGGGTGCATGTTTTCAATTATTTAGGAGTTGTATTATATGTTCATTTCTCTCATTTGTTCAAACCTTGTAATTGTGTACTCCTGGTGTGTAGACCGTTGAGTTATGAACTCCAACATGTGGCCGTTGAGCTATTGAAATGTTTCTTTCCATTTCAAGTATCTATTGTAAGACTTGAAGCCTAGATTTGGTCAGTTGTAGGCAAAACTCTATCCGTTTTGTCCCAGGATTTAGGGGTTTCATTGAGGCACATTAGCATATTTAATGTTGAATATAGTGATGTTTAAAATCCAATGTGGGAATGCCTTTTGCACCTTTCTAAGAGATTATTACACTATCAAGGTACATGTACTCCTCTGGATAGGGAAAATGCCTTGTGGGGCTATATCTTTGGGTTGAATCAATATGCGATGGACATTACAATGAGTACTTATGTCTATTGATGACAGTTTAGTAGCTTATGGTATGTTACTCGATATTATATGGGTTGTATTTAGTGTGACAAGTTGTCATGCAAAGGGAACATTTGTTTTTGTCACTAAGCCCTTACTTTAGCAATGCTCCTACTACATCTAGTCATTGACTTACCTTTGCCCTAGCCTTTGGATTGTTCAGGGTATCATTTTGTGGCTCATAGCACTCACTTGTTCTATAATAGTTCTTTGTCTAGACCATTTGCTTTAAGGGTTTCATCTAACGTCTAAACCATGACAAGTATCACTTATCGTTTGCAAGAATTCTTTTTCATATAGTATTTCTTGTAATGGTTCTTTGCTTTACTCAAAGATCTACTTCTATCTAGTATTGTTTAATTTCTCTCTCCATTCCAAGCCCCAAAAGGGCATGTACTTTTTTTTAAGCATGACCTCTCATGCTCTTGTAAACTCATTGTTAAGCCTGGAATATGGTTTTTTGTTCAATTCTAAATTGTTGTTAATATTCCGATACTATTGACTGTTATCATTTTGTATTCATTCTCCTAGGAGCATACTCACGCATGTATCTTATATCTCTTTTATTCATTGTTGAATACCTATATCTCATTCATTTAGTGTTGAGAGCGTGTTCTCCCATATACCTTATACTTCATTTATGCGCAATGACACGCTCGTATGACTTGCTCTGAATTCATAAGGTGATCCATCTCTCATTGGTGTGGGTGACTGTTATAATCCTCTTACTCTTCTTATTTTGAACTTCAAGTCCCACACATCTATTTTACATGCTCATAAGTAAACTCCAGCTTTTCTGTTCGATCTTATTGTTGGACTTGAATTGGTTTCATTGACCAAAGGCAAGTTTCTAATGTCACTTATTCAATCTATTTACTTATCCATTGATACTTTGCTCATCCAATCTATTGATCTATCCATTACACTTTACTGGTCCAATCTATTGATCTATTTATTGTACTTGCAATTCTCACATCTATATTTTATATCCTCATAAGTAAACTTTAGTAATCCTTATTTAATCTTATTGTCATACTTGACTTGGCTCCATATTGGCAAAGGCATGTTCCCACTACAGCCTATTTAATCCATTTATCTATTCATTAGACCTTGCTTGTTTAAGCTATTTATTTATCTATTGTACCTTTTTTGTCCAATCTATTGCTTTATTTATTGTATTTTGTTTGGCCACTCTCTCAATTGCATTTATCCTATCAATGGTATCTAGAAAATCACGCTGTTGGAACTCCGTTGCTGGCCATCTTATTTTTAAATCATCAATTAAACTCGAAGGTAACCGAGCCATCTATCTTCTTGGCTAATTATGTATTGGATCCTCTATAATCAATATTTGTAAACAATGATTCTTGTGGTATTATGGTTAAAAATTCTGGATACACTCATAGTTATCTTTATTCTAACCACCCCATGATAATCTCTCCTTTATTAGTCTTTTCTAGTCTCACTGTTTATTTATTTTGTATGCAATGATTTACTTGGCTAACAATTCCATCGCTTTCATCCCTAATCATGGTCATTTCATCACCCATTATCGACCGGGAGCAGATCCCCGAGTATTCTGATGAGGGGAGATCATGTGATGTATTAAGAATATCAGATGAGGACTTTTTGATAAAGGCATAGTCTCAAGCAATGTCTAATTATATTGGAGTGAGCTAGAAGAAACATTGAGTATAAGGTCGGAGCTAACCCAAGCAAGCCTTAAGAGGGAAAAGTTCAAGTACATGTTGAGGTGATACAAGGTTGACAAAAGAGTCGTGTTGGCAAAACAAGGAAACAACCAAATTCTCAGATGGGTTATAGAGTATTTCACAAGGCTTTTCTAGTCAAAGGTAGTAAGTGACCGATTATCCAAGGACAATTAGGGACTAGTTACATTGGGCCTTATGATTCATTGAAAGGTTAAATCTTGCAGCTTGTTGACCACACCTACCTATTGAACCCGAACATGTATTTAACGTGTTTTATAACTCGTAATAGTATCAAAGTACTTATCAGGGTATACAACAGTTTCCACTAGTGAATAAGGTGATGAACTAGTTGTGAGCACCTCCTCACTAGTAACAAGGTTCTTTTCTTTCAAAGAGAATATCAGTTTTAAACCCAAGTAATTGAGTTCATTGAAGCTAGTGTGTGAGAAGTATCCGGATTTGCTACTGAAACATGGGATTAGCAGTTATACAATACGCAGACACCTCTAATCCCATAGCTTGTTGACTAGGTCTGCCTATATGACTCAAACACATGCGTCGTGTTTCTTACGTCATAACTTAGGCAGTACATTTCAGGTCCTGACCATGCTCTCTTAACTAGACCCATTGCAGTCATTGAGGGTCTCGCGTTTGAAGAGCACCCAGTTCAAATATTAAATAACAGGACTAAGTAGCTACGCATCAAGCAGAGACCTTTAATCAAAGTACATTGGAAAATCATACCTCCTTAGAATCCAGTTAGGGAAACTGAGGATGAGACGCAAGCCAAGTACCCACATCTATTTAAGATAAACTTGCATGTTTTGGCAAAGCTTATAAGTTTCGAGGATGAAACTCTTTAAGGGGGGAAGGCTGTAATAGCTTGACCCTAAATCATATTTATTTATTTAATTAAGCCATGTTATTAGTTTTTCACATTTATTTATCTCATTTAATAATCCCGGTTAGGAGAATTCATTTCGGGTCCCACTTTGCAATTCGAGTTTCATTTACGTAATAATTTCGGGTGAATCGATATTAGGCATCGGTAAATATGATTTGGTGATGAATTTTCTTTCATAACGTCACCAAGATTTAATTTTTAACCATGCAAAATTTGAGCCCAAATTCATTTAGTTTGGCCCAATTCATTTGGGCCTGGATTTCGGCCCGATTCATTTTGGGCTCAAGTTGTGGCCCAAACATTTTGGTGCAATTAAATTAACTTAATCGCCATAATTTGTACTAAAATTTGATTAGCCAAAAGATACTTTATGGGAGGTTAAAAGCTAGCCAAGTGATTTTGGTTCATTTCTAACCAAGCAAAACACACATACACATCTCTTTTCTTTCTCTCCCTTTTTCAAGCTCAAGTAAGTAACCCTAACTTTGCATCTTTGGTTCTTTTTCATTTTGATTTTTGTTAATGTGATTTGAGTTTGGATCATGTTCTTTGGATGGAAATCAGAGTTGTTTTGATGTTTTTAATTGTTGATTAAGTTTGGAGCATGCTAGGGTTGAGGGTTATTCATGATCATGCAAGCTTAAGATAGGAAGTATGTTTTTCTTGGATTGTTTGTGTTTGATTTAGTGGTTTTAATCTCTAATAATATTTATAAGGGTGTTTTTGGTGATTTTGGATAAGATGAAGCAGGAGTAAGTTGGTTACAAGCTAGGGTTTTGGCAAGTAATGCTTTGTCTGAAATATTTTGGCATCGAGCATGTTGTTTGATTATATTTTGATGCAAAATGAATCTTTGATGTGTTCTTTGACTTGAAAAAAATGATTTGGTGTGATTTTTGCATAAAGGGGTGAATTATGGAAATTTTCCCAATTGATTTAAAAGTGGTTCATTTGCTCATTTATGTAAGCAAAGGTGATTATGGGTCTGTTTGGAGGGATTTTGTAAACAGAAGAATTGGAGGACATATGTAAAGATAATTATGGAGTATTTTGAGGTAAAATGGTTATGTAAGATGATGATAATAACCAAGTATGGTTTACAGATCTTAAGGACTGATTTCAAAGGGAAATCATGTGGAAAACAGACAATAGGCTGTGGACAGATCGGAAACAGGGGTCTGTTTACGAGCAAACTAGTACTCTTTGGGCAATCAAAAAAATTGTGATTTTCGGTGGGTAGATAGATCAATGAGTTATCTTTCAAATTCCTTTTGAATTACCTTATTCCGAGTTCTATGGAAAAAGTTATGGCTATTTTTCTAAGACTGCGCAGGATAGACCCGAGTTGTGCACAATTGTGATTAAGCCCAATTTTAAGAACCATGTTGTGGTAGTTGGATTTTGCACTGTAATTGAAAGTGTCATGGGACTTCTTGATCTTTTCATATTGGGGTTTATAGGTCAATTGGAGGTCAGGCGTGAAAGTTATGAATTCCCTAGGGTGGACCTTGAATCGGTAACAACTTTGATTATACTTAGAAGCTTATTTGGTTTGGAAAACTAAGCTGTATTGTATGTGCAATGAAATTGAAGAAGTGGGGAGATTAATAACTCAAGATCAGTATTTGTTGGTCCAAACTTGTGTGTTTAAAGTTATTCTGAACCTGCCACCACTCCAATTGCCCTCAAACCTTTGTTACCCATCTCAGAAATATCAAAAATCCATGATCAATTATAACCATCAAAGCCTTTCTTTTATGATCTCAATTATTCTAACTTGATCAGTTTTACACCAACGTTATTTCACTTTGAGTTAAATTACCCTAATTCATTTAGTTTTCAAATCATGGTGGTAGAACTTATCTTCTATTGAATTATTTGAGTTATGGATGCCTTTTAATGAATTGCTATTACAATCACAAATTATAAAAGTCAATGTTGTTTACTAATTACATATACCTATAATTATATTTCTTTAACATAAATTAGTGCCTAGTCTATCGTTTTCCATTGTGCATAAGTATTATAAAGTGAGATTGCATTTTAAAGATTTCAAGTACGTTTATTACTTGTATCTTTAGAAATCAGCACGTATTTATCAAAATTATAATATTTTGGTAAGTATATCAACGAATCAGTTTAATCAGTGATTTGTCACAGAATTAGTGACCCCTTCAGTTATAAGTTACAGGGCGTTGCCCGTCAGTTACCCGGGAAGCTTCAGGCTAAGTCCCCCAATCGGCTTGGCAGGTGTACACCTATTGATAGATCGTAACAGTATCAAGGGGGTTCACTATCCGATAATAACTAGTAATTGCAGTTTGCATTCGTCTCATTCACTGTTTTGACATAAAATGAATTGCAAAGCAAACGCCCAACCAATTTATCCACTGATCATTTAATAATACAAGAATACATGCACTAAGCTTCGGCTCACAGTTCGAAATGTTTTGATGTTTTATTTTAGGCAAACACTCAGTGAATTGCCCTCATGCTAGCAAGTCAGTCGAAAAGCATGCTAGCGACTTATTCGAAGAGAATAAGTAAGCAAGGTAAACTTGGATGAATCAACAGTGGTATAGACCATGCATACTTTGAAGCCATATTTTGTAATCCTCAGTACATGGAGGTGTAAGCTCTATGGTGAATATCTTTACTGTAGTGTATAAACCTTATGTTGGTTAGTTAGAATGCATATGGTTGAAGTCATACCTAATTATGTGATCTCTAATACACTTACAGCAAGCCTTGCCCTTTTGTGGCGGCGGCAACGCCCAAATCATTCGGTTTATCGGTTGTAATTGAGGGAATCAGAATAGTAATTGCAAAGAATGAAACATGCTTAATTAGGGGACGTTACATATCTAAACATACACTTGGCATAAAGTAAAAGAGTGACATGCCCAGTTTACTAAGAGTTATGCCATAACACACATATCATACTTTCCGTGGTATGTTGATCTTCTGAGATAGACAAATGCTTCCTTTCTTTGTTGTTGTGTGAACCAAATCCTTTCAATTGGAACTATGGTACGATGTCAAGGTTAGACGTTGCTACTTTAATGTGTATTGGAATGGCCAAGATAGATACAGTTCAGTGAAACTCACTAGGAAACTAGCCAGGGTTAGATATAATATCATAAGAATCTAAGGAAGAATCTATCCATCTTCACCACATCTGCCCAGGTGATTATATTTTGTATATAATCATATGACATCATAGTAAGCATAAAGGGGCAATGTATGCTTCCAATGATTTGTGGATGATTTGGGGTATCATCAATATGAAAGTGTTATGCAAATTAGATGGTAAATTAACATTATAGTACTTGTCACTCTTCCGTTGCAACCCCTATTCCCAATATAAAAAGCAAGGGAGGTGTTGCTGTAAAATTGTATTAGGTAAGGCTTGTATGGCTGAGTGGGAGTATTTTAACATGTAAGTGATCGAACGGCCACGCACCCACTAAGTCGTTGGGACTTACTAACCACATCTATTACTATATCTAGCCTCATTAAAATTTTGTATCCTAATGCGATTGCGGTGAGGTCATGTAATGCTTATATAAGCAGAGCCAATACGAGGTACTGGTAAGGAGAAATTGAGAGGCGGATTGCGGGGATGGGTTTCTTTTTACATCTTTGAGGGGATGCCACACAATTTCACATTTTCACATAGCTTAGCAGCCCTTCCGACTGTCGTTGTGTCGGTATGCTGGACTTTCTGGGTTTGATTCCTCTTTTGTTTTTTGGCTCCTTATTTGGCTCTAGATTCAGTCATTTCCTAAATACAAGTTTGATGCCCTCGTTAATTCCCATGAATTTTTTCCGTCCTTGACATATTTTCTTATTGTTATTCATATTTATCCATTAAGTATCGTTATACTTCTCTCCCCTTCACCTATTTTGCTCTTACATAGGTCGTGTTCAGCAATAACATTTTGAGTAGCGTTTTAGTGTTTTAATTAAGTCAATACACTAACTAGTCAATTTTTAGTATTCAGTAATCTAATGTTTTGACTAGCATTTCAAGTAACATTCAGTATTTTAAGTAGCATTTCTAACAAGTAAACAGTATTAACTTTTGACATTTAAAAATACCGTTTCATATTTTTTGACCAAAAAAAATCATTTGGAAACTTTATTTTTGAAAATTATCTATATCATTTTTTGTCAATTTACATTAATGAGCTAATCAACAACTAAATTTATGGAACACATTTATTTTAACCGCTTATCTAAACAGCTATCCACTAACAGCTAGATTGAAAGTGTTATTCACTACCTCAACAACTAATGATAAACTTGATTTGTTATTTTTTCATTAAGTTTTTAAGTGATGCTATTTTTCTAATAACTTTTCTTGTATGTTGGTTAGCAATCTTTATGAATGATATGACACATCTGAGTTCAAATTTCTACCCATAACAATCTTGACAGCTACAAAAAAGGAATTTAATTTTTGGCTCTGCCACAAGAGATATTTTTAAATTTATTTTAAAAATAATTCAATATATCAGTTATATTAAAAATACAAAAGTAGAATTTATTCTGCCACCCGGCCCACCCCTCCCCCAAATAAAATTTTTTGACTCCACCACAAGTGATATTGATTCACTAAGGGTCTGTTTCTTTCGTGGGTAAATTGGGTGGGTCAAAAGGGTGAAGTGGGTTGAAGTTGGTTGAGGTGGGTTGAGATAGGTTGAAGTTGGTATTTTTTTTTAGGTGGGTTGAAACAGGTTGAAGTAGGTTGAAGTTAGTATATTTTTTATGTGGTGAGTTGAAGGTTAAAATAATGAGAATGTAATTAACGTGTGATAATTTACGAAGTTATCCAAATTTTGTGAAATTTTTGTTTGTTATTTTTAATTTTTAATTTTTTGATTTTTCATTTTTCATTTTTAGTTTTCCATTTTTCATTTTTTTTGTTTTTACCTTTTTTTTGTTTTTTGTTTTTTATTTTTATTATTTTTTTATTAGTTTATTTGTTCATTTTTTGTTTTATTTGTTCATTTTTTATTTTTTTTTCTTGTTTTTTATTTTTTATTTTTTATTTTTTATTTTTTATTTTTTATTTTTTATTTTTTTTCTTATTTTTATTTTTTTATTTTTTTTTTTTTAGTTTTTTATTTTTTTTTTTTTTTTTTATTTTTTATTTTTTATTTTTAATTTTTAATTTTTAATTTTTAATTTTTTAATTTCTTATTTCTTATTTCTTATTTCTTATTTCTTATTTTTTATTTTTTTTATTTTTTATTTTTTATATTTTATTTTTTATTTTTAATTTGTAATTTTTCAAATTTCTTATTTTATACTTTTTTACTTTATAGTTTTTATTTCCTAATTTTTTTGGTTTTTTTTTAATTTGTATTTTTTTATGTGTTTATTTTTTATTTTTTATGTTTTATGGTTTATGTTTTATTTTTTTAGTTTTATTTTTTATTTTTTACTTTTTCATTTTCATTTATTTTT
>JACYFF010031957.1:85743968-85756344 GCA_017589665.1 Selenicereus undatus | reverse complement strand
AAAATTAAAAATTAAAAATTAAAAGTTAAAAAATTAAAAATTAAAAATTAAAAATTAAAAATTAAAAAATTGAAAATTACAAATTAAAATAAGAATTAATAAAAAATTAAAAAATTAAAAAAATAAGAAATTAAAAAAATAAAAAATAAAAGTAAAAAATAAATAAAAAATAAGAAATTGAAAAATTAAAAAATTTTAAAAAAAAAATAAAAATAAAAAATCAAAAACAAAAAATCAAAAAAATCAAAAACAAAAAACTAAATATTAAAAATTTAAAAAATAAAAAATAAAAAAAATAAACAAGAATTTAACAAAATTTCGATAACTTCATAAATTATCACACATTAATTATATTGTCATTATTTTAACCCACCACATAAAAAATATACCAAATTCAACCCTCTTCAACCAACATCAACCCACTTCAACCTACTTCAACCTATTTCAACTCATTTCGAAAAAAAAATACCAACTTCAACCTACCTTAACCCACTTCAACCTACTTTACCCTTTTACCCACGAAAACAACAGGCCCTAAATCTTACATGATACTTTACAAATTATTAAAATTATGAAGGGGCTGGCTTAAAGTTGGTTGAAGTGGGTTGAAGTAGGTTGAGATAGGTTGAAGTGGGTTGAAGTTGGTATTTTTTTTTCATGTGGGTTGAAGTAGATTGAAGTAGGTTGAAATGGGTAAAAATAAATTAACCCATGAAAAGAACAGGCCCTAACTCCCTAAAGCACGATTTGTTCCCCCTCACGCTATGCTACCATCAATATGGTACGATTTTGTGGGCAAGATATACTACCAATAACTCTAGTAGCCACTAGGAATCATTTGAAGTACGTAATTCCTATTTGGGTAATTCATGGGCAGGACAACATAACGATTCCCTCGCTTCAGCATTTTGATTAGTCATGTTTTACCAACGATCATCAATCCTACACCCTAACTTAAGCGAGAGTGGAGATATTGATTGAGGGTAGATTTGGATGTTTTATGAATTTTTTCTTAAGATACTGTGTTTTGCATCATCCTATGGTAATGGGCAGATAATTATGTTTCAAATGTTAAGCATCAGCATTCAAGACTGGAATATCACATCGCTTTCCCTGATTGGGGGAACGCTGAAGGATATTGTGGTCCATCATTTCCCCTGTCACTTGAAGGTGATGGTTTCTCCATTAGGACGTGGACTGGGTAATCAACTAGTGGCAGCAACGTATTCCCTATTCATAATGTTAACATTAGTTAACTGACAATGATGACCAGAATGACCAAAGCATACATCATACTCCTCATATTATGCAGTCTTATAAGCTATATTTGCGTTACATATTAAAATTTGTTTATATGATAAATACACATTGAAAAAATATATATACATTTGGCAAATGAGCGTACATACTCCCAAATATATGATATACATTACCCTTGAATAACCATCCATTTTGACATAAACTTATGCATTTAATTTCTACAACGTACACCTTCTTCATAGCTGTTCCAATATGAATCGAGAACTTCATTTCCCATTTGCGGAAATACAAAATTGTTACTTTTTATTTTTGGTGTGAAACCATATGCAAAAGTGCCACTTGAATTCATATTAGTCATTCTCAAGTGATTTACTTGCTGCCCAGAAATTAATCAAAAATCACCTTGAAAGACTTCACTAAACTATTTAAATGGTTTTGCTAGTTGTCACCTTTGGAACAATACCTATATTTATCATACTCTGGGGATCACATATTACTCGCATCCACATCAACAAATATATATTAAAAAATTAATATATAGCAAATATAGACGTGAAAAATATATACATATGGGTAATAAGAAGATATGCTTATAGCAGTACATTATAAATTGTCTCCTTAAGGCGAATGGGCGGTGGATATGAGGGTTTTATATTTTCGTTTTTAAGGAATCTTTTATATGTACAAATTTATCCAAGGGATGAATTTTGTTCCTAAATCTTGCTTAGTCAAAATAAGATTTACTAATTTCTGAATTACCTAATTAAACTCAATCACTATGGTGACCAAATTTTACTCAAAGTTTATTATTGTGACATTGTCTCGTGTTGATCCACCAAACCAAAAAAATTAAAATAAAATAAAATTAAAAATCGCATAATAACATCATCTAAGTTACCATACTTCGGTGCTATTTCCAGTATAATGCTTCCTCCCTGATTCCTTTTCGTGGATTACAACTTAAATCCTGAGAACCTTTTGTATAACATAGCAGCGTATGATTTTCCCAATTCAATGTCAGCACTTTGTTTACTTCTATTTATAAACAAAAAGGCTTAAATTATTGAATTCGAAACAACGAAGGAAGATCGAAAGGAAGCTGGTCCTTGGATCGGCCAGGGCCGGAGTTGCAAGGCGAATGCAGTGGGGATGGTGTCAACTGCACTCTGGCTGCTGCTTGGTTGGGGGGGGGGGGAGTGTAAAGTTGAAGTTTGGGAGAAATGTTTCTCTGATGGTTACTCCCTTGGCCATTGATTTTATATAGATAGAAACATTAGGTTACAAAGATCCGAGGTCTTCTCAGTTTACAAATATAGAATGCTAAATATATACAACTACTTATTTAGAGAAAACACAATATTGCATACAATCATAATATTATCCGAAAATATACTAATTGCCTAATACTCCCCCTAGAGCGTGGAGATTGGTAACGCCCAACTTGCCAAGTAAATGACGAAACTGATGATATGCCAAAGCCTTTGTGAGAAGATCAGCAGGTTGCTCCGTGGTGGGTACATACCGAGTGACAACCTCCCCAGACAATAATCGTTTACGGATGAAATGGAAATCAATCTCAATACATTTAGTGCACTCATGAAACATCGGATTAGTTGCGATATGCAATGCAGCTTGGTTATCACAGTATAACTGGGCCAAAGGTACTGTAACATGAAGAGTTCGAAGCAAGTTACGAATCCAGATAGCTTCCCTGGTGGCGTTGGCCATGGTGTGATATTCAGCTTCAGCAAAAGACCGCGACGTAGGATGTTGCTTTTTGGTTTTCCAAGAGATGGGAACAGAGCCAAGCATAACCAAATAACCAGTTACAGAATGGCGAGTCATATGGCAACTAGCCTAATCAGAGTCACAATAAACATGAAGACTGAGATCATTAGAGGAAGGCAAAAGAAGGCCCTACCCTGGGGAAGACTTGAGATAACGAAGAAGACGTATGGCCGCATCCCAATGTCCTTGCCTTGGATCTTGCATAAATTGACTAAGAATGTGGATTGGGTAGGTGATGTCCGGTCAAGTAATCATGAGATATATAAGGCAGCCAACTAGTCATCTATATTGACCCGGATTAGGAATTGGATCACTTGTATCCGAGGAAAGCTTATGATGTTGTTCCATGGGAAAAGAACTAGGTTTCGACCCAAGCATACCCATTTCTATCAAGATGTCAAGAGTGTACTTCCTCTGACACAAAAATAACCCAGTAGGAGCTCGAGCCACTTCAACACCAAGAAAGTACTTTAAGCGACCCAAATCTTTCAACTTAAAACACTTATGTAAGTAATGCTTGAAGGCGGCACATCGTTCAGGATCATTCCCAGTAAGTACCAAATCATTCACATAAATAAGAGCAAGAAAAATGTTGTTGTGGGCAAATCTAAACAATGAATGATCTAGAGGAGACTATTGAACCCCATATTCATGCAATGCGGAAGCAAGTTTGAAAACCATTGACGAGGCACTCGTCGAAGACCATACGAGGACTTTTTGAGCCTGCATACCACATTGCTTTGAGTAGTATCAAAACCGGGTGGACGTTTCATATAAATATCCTCATGAAGATCACCATGAAGGAAGGCATTATGAACATCTGTCTAATGTAAATTCCATCCTTTGGCTGCAGCCAGAGTTAATAAAGTGCGACTATAACCATTTTGGATACTGGGGAAAAAGTTTCATGGTAATCCACTCCTTCGCCTTGATGATTGCCTAAAGTCACAAGACGAGCTTTGAAACGCTCAACAGATCCATCAGTATTGTACTTGATTTTATAAACCCACTTACACCCGAGTGCCTTTTTACCAGAAGAAAACGGTTGGAGTTCCCAAGTGTTATTGGCCTCAAGAGCAGAGATTTCCTGGGCCATTGCCTCATGCCATCGAGGATCACGGACTGCGTGAGAGAAATGGTGAGGCACATCCCCAGAGGTGATGGCCGCTAAATAGGCACGGTGAGTGATAGAAAATTTATCATATGCAACAAAGTGAGACAAAGGGTGAGGAGTACCTGAAGAAGCATCATGAAGCGGTGATGAGTCGGGAGTGTCAGATTTAATGGCGGGACACACATAATCACGAAGATACGCGGGTGGTCAACGATCACGTTGTGGATGACATGGAGAAGCAGACCCAGCATGGGAAGCAAGCTCCCCCTGACTAGGTGCGCTGCCAAGTTAAGTATTGGGCCCAGACTTTGGGGCTGCAGAGCCGGATAAGGAAGAAGAGAAGGTGGTAGATGGATCAGGTGACATTTGTGGTATTGGGCTAGTGGCATTGGGCTCAATGTGTCTAGTGACATTATACTCAATGTGAGAAGGTGAACCGGCGGGAGAATTTATGGTGCATAATGGGAGAGGATCATCTAGTGGGTTTGTGGAAGATGGGCCGAGAGAAGGCTAGGGCGCAAGCTCACTAATAGCGTTATGGAGCGAAATGTGTGGGTTAGGCGGGTGTGATTCAGGGGAAGTCAAATGTGATTGAGCAAATGGATAAGTCTCTTCGTGGAAGATGACATCCTGAGACACAAAAATACATTGGGTATCAAGATAAAAAACACGCCACCCTTTTTTCCCTTGGAGATATCCTATGAACATGCATCTCGTAACACGGGCATCAAACTTATTTCGTATGTGGCCATGAGTATGAACATAACACAAACAGCCAAAAACTTGCAAATGTGTATACGAGGGACTTTTTCCAAACAAAACCTCATAGGGACTCTTGAATTTGTGCAATTTGGTGGGTGTGTAGTTAATAAGATATGCAGCTGTAAGTACACACTCCCCCCAAAACCTAATAGGCAAAGATGCTTGAAAAAGAAGAGCTCTAGCAACATTAAGAAGATGACGGTTTTTCTATTCAAAAAACCCATTTTGTTGAGGCATGTCTGCATATGAGGTTTCATGAAGTATACCCTCTTTAAGAAAATAGTCCTGTAATTCTCCTTTGTGAATTCTGTCCCATTATCACTTCGTACCCTTTTAACATGTGATTCAAACTGGGTGTTAACCATCCTACAATAGTCCACAATATGCTCACAAGCCTTCGTTTTATCTTTAAGCAAATAAACCCAAGTGGCACAACTAAAATCATCCACAATACACAAAAAATAATGACAACCAGATAAAGATGGGCCATGATAGTGTCCCCACAAGTCGAAATGAATCAAATCAAATGGTTTACTAGCTCTAGAGTCACTCAATGGAAAACTATTTCTTGTTTGTTTCGCCCTATGGCACATATCACAACAGTCCAGAAAGTCTTTATTCAACCGAAAATCACCAAGCATAGATAATTGAGCTAAACTACCATATGAAGGATCACTGATGAACCTCTATTTGTCCCATTTTCAGCCCCCATTTGACCTGTTTTCTCCTGTGTTTTCACGATCAATTGTGTTAAAGAAGGGTCAAATCGGCCTCCTTTAACATACTTTTTACTCATACAACATCTTTCGATATTTTTAGAAACCTTATCGAAGAAACGGAAAGATGAACAATTTTAGCAGAAAGGAGTGCCAAGGAGGCAAATATAAGCCACGAAAAAGCGTCGCACGGACGTCCTGAGGAATCAAACACATGCAGCACAGCTGGACCGTGAAAAACCGATGAAGCAACCAGCCGGCCAAGTGGCACGGCCTGGCCATGCCAAGTGGCACGCCAGTGCTGCTTAGCTGGTTTTGGGTGGTTTCGCTAGTATTTTGGCATGGTGCAACCGTGCCACCCCTGTTTCCGCGCCGTGACTTAAATTTCCTTCGGGGCTGTTTTGAGGATACGTTCACTTTTCATTCAGTTTTCTTTCCCTAGACTGTTCTTTAGGCGATTTTTAGGTTTTAGTAGACAGTTTTATTTTCGCACTATTGATTTCACTATTGGATTGAAGTTTTGCTCTATCGTTAATTCACGCAATTAATTCAAGGTTTTTTTATCTTAATTCTCTCTCCTCTTGTTCTTAGTTGTTCTAAAATTTGGATGCCATGGTTGTTGAATTGAGTTGTTGGATTTTTGTTCTAAAGATGATTGTAGGCGAAAGTCTCCAACTTAGGTTGGGATTTAACGCCGAACGTGTATGGTTGAATCATGAATTAACCCAATCCCCGCCTCCCCTTTGTTTTGTAATTACGAATTCTATTATGCACGCCACATGCTCGATGAAATGGTCGAAAGAGCATTCATCCTCCTTATTAAGGTTTACGGGAGCATTGAGAGACAAAACCTTTACCTAATGCGACTTAGTAGACGTTTAGGGTTTTAATATGAAAATAATTAAGATCCTAATTAGGATTTGAGATTGTAGACCTTGTAATCCTTCAACTTTTAGTCCCATGAGAATAGGCGACTGTAGTTCCAGGATTAGTCTTCGACCCTTGAGAGAGGGAGGAGATGGACTTAATTAGCAATCTATCCATTCGTGATGCATGCTTATGAATGCTTGGTAGGGCTAGTAACTGATTCACTAACATAGTCTTGCTGTTAATTCCAACCTAGGTGTTTACTCTTCTGCTGTTTATTCCATCTTTTAGTTGTTATTGTTTCCCTTAGTTAAGCTACAAAACGCCAACTGTGATTGCCTAGCTTGAGTAATTAAAATAGTTCTAGTAGTTGGAAGCAAGTTACTCGTGGACACGACCCGTACTTGTCGGTTGCTAGCTACAGCTACGCCATGCATTTGTGGTATATTTTTAACTCAACAAGTTTTAGGCGCCGTTGTCGGGGAACTTGCGCCCTCCAATATTGGAATCGATTCGAATACTCTAGACTAGGCATTTCTTTCCTTTCTTTTGTTTTAGTTTATCATTCTTCTTCTTCTTGCTAGAAACTGTTTACACAGGAGGAGTCAGAGGGATCAAGATCTTATCCTCCTCGATCCTGAGATAGAAGCAACCGCACGCTAACGTAGCGGAGAAGCGAGAAGGAGGAAGAAAGAGGAAGCGGTGATGGCCCAGGAAGACAATAGGGTGCTGCGAGACTATGCCCTGCCGCAGGCATCTGGCATCACCTCATCGATTGTTAGCCCGGCGATCGAGGCTAATAATTTCGAGCTTAACCTAGCGCTCATCAGTTTCATGGAGCGTGATCAGTTCGGCGGATATCCCTCGGACAACCCCAACGCGCACCTTCGCAAATTCCTTGCGAAGTGTGACACCATAAAACTCAATGGGATGTCCGCCGACGCGATTCGACTGAGGGATAGAGCCAGTGACTGGCTACAGAACGAGGAGCCCAACTCGTTCACAACCTGGCAGGCTCTCTCAAAGGCGTTCCTCAGCAAAATACTTCCCATCTGGTAAGACTGCCATGCTAAGGACAAACATCACCTCCATCACCCAGCAGGATGGTCCCTATACGAGGCCTGGGAGAGGTTTAAAGACCTCCAGCGAAAGTGCCCCCACCACGAAGTTCTTGACTGGCTCCTAATCTAAGCCTTCTACAATGGGTTGGAGCGGTCAGTGAAGATCTCGGTTGATGCCGCAGCAGGGGCGCTCTAATGGGCAAGTCAATCGAAGCAGCAAAGGCATTGTTGGAAGAGATGGCTTCCAACAATTATTACTGGTTGAGTGAAAGAGCCACCCCTAGGAGGGGCAGTGGCCGACATGAGGTGGACGCTGTGATGCTCCTAGCCAGTAGGGTAGACGCCCTCGCACAACGACTGGATAAAGTGGCAACCCCATCAGTTACTTCTGCGGGGCCATCAATTGGGGCCTCTACACACTGTGAGACTTGTGGTGTACAGGGACATACCGTCGTTGAGTGTTATAATGCTCCCCCTAGCATTGAACATGTCAACGCATTCCACAATTACAACCCACCACCACAAAATAACCCCCACCCCACCACCTATAGCCAGGGTTTGAAGAGTCATCCAATTCCTCTCAACAAAAATCCCAACCCTCACCCCTAAAGTTCTGTCTAGTCACCTAGTTTCCACAACAGAGCTCCCTACAATCCACCCCCTCCACCTCCCGAACCTACATCTCACCTAGAGAATCTCATGGAGCGCTTCATAGCGACTCAAAGCAAGAACAACGAGACTCTTAGTGAGTCAATCAACCTACTGACCTCCAGGGTCAATGCTATGGTCGCCCATCAAAAGACAATGGACACCCAGATCGCCCAACAGGTGAGCCTCATGTCCCGACCTTGGAGGCATCTGCCAGGCCAGCCCGAGACTAACCCCCGAGGTCACGTCAATGCCATCTCCATGATGGAAGAAGGGTTACAGGAAAGCCCAGTGATGGTTCTCCAAGAGATCGTTCCAGTTCCTGATTCTGCAGGAATTGAGGGGAAGAAGAGAAAAGAGAATCTGAGCTTTGCTGGGGAGCCTAGCCATCCACCTCTCACTCACAAATACCAGCCCCGAGTGCCCTTCCCTCAGCGACTGGCATGGTCCAAGCTATCTCATCTTGAGCCTAGATTCGCTCGATTCCTGAAAACCTTACATCGAATCTACGTCAGTAGCCCTTCCTGGAAGCTCTTAAGGAAGCATCTGCTCATTTGAAATTTTTGAGAGAGCTCCTGTCCAAGAAAGGAGAACCTGGGGACACTTCAGTAGCCCCTATCAGCGGATCCTGCAACTCGCTCTTACTGAGATAGTCCCATCAAAACTGCAGGATCGTAGCAGTTTCTCTATCCCATGCTGCATAGGGGATATGCAGATCGAGAGAGCCCTTTGCGATCTGGGAGCCAGTGTGAGCCTTATGCTGCTCTCTCTCTACAAGAAACTATAAATACGGGACCTCACACCCACCAGCATAACTATTCAACTCGCAGACTGCTCCAACAGGCAGCCTGTCGGCCTTCTGGAGGATGTTCCCGTCCAGGTTGGCAAGTTCCTCATCCCCTGTGATTTTATCATTCTTGACATGGATGAGGACTTCCCGACCCCACTTATCTTAGGTCAGCCATTCCTTGCAACCGTAGAGGCGGTGATTGATGTGCAGACAGGCACCATATCCTTCACTGTATGTGGGGAGAGGGTGGATTTAAGCTTGCCTCCTCTCGCTCCACCTTTAGCGTCTGTCCTCCTTCACCTTCTAAGGAGCCTATCCCTATCTCCCCCTTTGATGTTGTTTCTGGGGTCGAGATGTTTGATGGAAATGGGGAACCTCCCATACTGCTTGGAGGCTCTTCCACTTTTTCTACGGCCGTCCCATCTCGTTTCTGCTTGTACTGGGGAGGTAGAGGATCCTACTTCATATTTTTACACCTCCCCCAGGCCACCTCCCGCATCATTACCGTCTACTATTTGGAGGTAAGGGTCAAGCTAAGGACCTTAAACAAGCACTTCTTAGGAGGCAACCCAAGGCATTTATCGCTTTCCAAGAAAAAAAACATTCGTGTGTCGCTCCCGCCCTTTCCCCTCCCCCTTTCCCTCTCCGTTCCTTGCCTTCCCCTACCATTGCCCTTTTTCTGCGTCGTTTTCATCGTGGACAATGAAAATCTCAAGCATGGGGTGCTGTGAGCTTGTCACTCTTTGGGTGGAATGGTGGATTTTCGGGTGTTAGTTGAATGTCGATCATATAGATAGGATGACATATAGTTTTCCTATGGTATCTTTGCATTTCTTTCCTTTAATAAAGCATGTAGGTTAGAGCATATAAGATACATGTTGCATCTCAAAAGGAGAAGTGATCGAGTTGGGCGTCCCTAAGTTTTCTAGGTACTACTTCTTACCCTTGTTCTCATTGTCCTTTATATCTTTTATTGCTTCATTTAGTTAGATTTATTGCTTTTTAATAAATGTGTGCGAAAACCCCTCTTATGATGAGAATGGAAGGGGTGATGATTAGTTGATCTGGTTGAGTTGTGTGTTGAAGTGTGGCCTATTATGGTGTGAACTTCTATGAATTGCGCTCTAACATTGCCATCTGTATTTCCCCTGCCCTATGTTGTTTGTCATAGTGCCCTTGAGATTCATGTGACTTGGCTTGACTGACCTTGATAAATGGGATATACCTTAGAGTAAGTTGTTAGACTGTGGTAGACTTACCTGTGAGACTTTGAGCCTGATGATTATTCATTGCATATAGTCTCATACTTTCCTTCATGTGTAACTCATCCAGGATTGCATCTCTACAACTTGGTCTTGTTCTCTTTGAAATCGCATTTAGCATGTGCATGTGTTGATATGACTGAGGTCATTTTTGTTCTATTTAGCCACATGAGCCAAAAAGCCAACCATTGATATGTACTACCCTCTTTGCTAGCCCTTTGTGCCTATCCCCTTGTCTTTGTTATTGCCCCCTACACACTACACACTTGGCCTATCGATATTCTCCGTATCCTTGTCAAGGTCTAGTGGAGCGACACTTCCATGATTGAGTTGGGTTTGCTTTGAAGATTAGTTCACCTTGGGTACGTTACTACTGGCTTGTTTGGGGGGATTCGTGATTCAAATTTGTGTCCCCCATGCCATTCACATGCCTTTCTCCTTTCAAAGAAACGAAATAGAAATGAATGAAAAAGGAGGAAGCGAGGGGAAAAAAAAAAAGAGAAGCGGAAAAAAAAATAGAAAAGTTGTGAATGAGGTGTTTGGCATAGGAGTGTGACAATGAGATTGCTAAATTCCTCCCTTAAGGTCTTTGTGGGGGTTGTTGCTCAAACTTTCAATTATGGTGTGAAGTTGTTGTTCCGACATTAGTTGTGGATGTGTTTTTTGCTCCCTAGTCTTTTGACTATTAGCTCCACTCTTCCCAAACTTATTCCACTTCTCACCCTTTACCTTTGACCCCATTACATCTCTTTACAAGTCCTCATGATTTACACATAGCACTTTGCATTAGGCGGCGGAGAATTGAGAAGTCTACCAAGCTTATGGTAGTTGCTTGATTGGGTAGAGTACTGAGTGCACCCTTGTTACATATTCTAAACACATTGAGGGGAGTGTTCCATTTTATCCTAAAGTGAGGTTCTACCAGTCCTGCTTACTCACCACTCATCAAGGAAGGTCATGTCTTGTTGTGTGCCTCGATACTAGGGCGTTTGATATATTGCATTTGGGTATGGGGATCCATGGAAGAAAGTGTGTGAGTTGTATTTAAATTGTTTCACATTTTTGTCTTGGCCATCTTTAATGCATGGTTTAACTTAGATTATTGATTATTCGTCCCTTGCCTGAGGAGGGTGTGTTAAGAGGTTTACATTCTCCCTGATCCTTCATAGCGTATTCTTGCTTGGGGACAAGCAAGAGATAAGCATGGGGGCATGATGAACCTCTATTTGTCCCATTTCAGCCCCCATTTGACCCATTTTCTCCTGCGTTTTCACGTTCAATTGCGTTAAGGAATGATCAAATCGGCAACCTTTAACATACTTTTTACTCATACAACATCTTTCGATATTTTCATAAACCTTATCGAAGAAACGTAAAGATGAACAATTGCAGCAGAAAGGAGTGCCAAGGAGGCAAATTAAAGCTATGAAAAAGTGTCGAACGGAAGCCCCGAGGAATCGAACACATGCAGAACAACCGCACCACGAAGAACCAACGAAGCAGCCAGTCGGCTAAGTGGCACTCCAATGCTGCTTGGTCGGTTTTCGGTGGTTTCGCCAGTATTTTGGCACGGTACCACCGTGCCAACCCTGTTTTCGCGTCGCGACTTAAATTTTCTTCGGGGCTATTTTGAGGATACGTTCACTTTTCATTCAGTTTTCTTTCCCTAGACTGTTCTTTAGGCGATTTTTAGGTTTTAGTAGACAGTTTTATTTTCACACGATTGATTTCACTATTGGATTGAGGTTTTGCTCTACCGTTAATTCATGCGATTAATTCAAGGCTCTTTATCTTAATTCTCTCTCCTCTTGTTCTTAGTTGTTCTAAAATTTGGATGCCATGGTTGTTGAATTGAGTTGTTGGATTTTTGTTCTAAAGATGATTGTAGGCGAAAGCCTCCAACTTAGGTTGGAATTAACGCTGAACATGTATGGTTGAATCATGAATTGGCCCAATCCCTGCCTCCCCTTTGTTTTGTAATTGTGAACTCTATTATGCACACCACATGCTCGTTGAAATGCTCAAAAGAGCATTCATCCTTGTTGAGTTTTTATATTCAAGTTTGATGATAACAAATCCAAGTGTAAAAATGTGTCCAAGTAGTGTTG
>JACYFF010031957.1:85705679-85732597 GCA_017589665.1 Selenicereus undatus | reverse complement strand
GTTAAGCCCGGTTTAGTGAAGTGGTTAAATCCTACACGAGGTAGGTCGTGGTTTTTCACACCTCAGTTGGGCTAGAGGTGTTTTCCACGTAAAAATTGTGTGTGTTTTAATTCCGCATTTATCTTGGTGATTTTCGTATTTACAATATCTGAAAACACCCCCTGCAAACAAGTCAACAGGGTGTTCGTCATCGGAGAACAACCTCTGTCAGGGTGTTTGTTACTTATAACGCGAAAATCAGACACCACAATTCACCCCCCCCCTCTTGTGGAAGTATACTCTAAGATCTAACAATCCTCCTTATTAAGGTTTATGGGAGTGTTGAGAGACAAAACCTTTAGCTAGTGCGACTTAGTAGACGTTTAGGGTTTTAATATGAAAATAATTAAGATCCTAATTAGGATTTGCGATTGTAGACCTTGTAATCCTTCAATTTTTAGTCCCATGAGAATAGGCGACTATAGTTCTAGGAATAGTCTTCAACCCTTGAGAGAGGGAGGAGACGGACTTAATTGGCAATCTATCCATTCGTGATGCATGCTTGGGAGTGCTTGGTAGGGCTAGTAACTGGTTCACTAACATAGTCGTGCTGTTAATTCCAACCTAGGTGTTTACTCTTCTGCTGTTTATTCCATCTTTTAGTTGTTATTGTTTCCCTTAGTTAAGCTACAAAACCCCAACTGTGATTGCCTACCTTGAGTAATTAAAATAGTTCTAGTAGTTGGAAGCAAGTTCCTCGTGGACACGACCCGTACTTGCCGGTTGCTAGTTACAGCTACGCCGTGCATTTGTGGTATATTTTTAACTCAACAATGACCCAACCGTTGATGCCATCTCTCTGGATCTAATTTCTTGATTGCAGTAAAAATCGATCCATCGCGCATAGTCCTTAAATAGTACACCCCATTCCCCAGATCACCTGGTCCAATCAGCGTCTTCGAGTTTAGGTCCTGTATAACACAAAAATCCAGCCCATAACAAACATCGCAATTTTCATCTTGTGCTAATTTCTGAGCTGAAACAAGATTTCATTTAGATGTTGGAGTGTACAACACATATTTTAACCAAATATCGGGACCAACCCTAACCATACCAGTTTGTTCAACCTTGACCTGTCGTCCACTGGTTGTAAGAGAATAATAGGCTTTGAAAGATTATAGACATTTTCAAGGGCAGCAAAATTAGACGTCATATGGTGTGATGCACCTGAGTCCAAAATCCATTGCATAGGAGTAATATTTAAAGACTTACCAGTCATTTTTTCCACCTTCACTTGATTTTGTCTCTCTTTAAAGAGATCAAATAAATTGTCTACCTGAGATTGGGTGACACCTACAAAGCCCATTTCACAATTAGGTCCTTGTGTCTGTGCTTCCCCTCTCTTGCCCCCAAAGTTGTCCATGCCCAGACTGCTGAAGCCTAGTTCCGGTGTCCCAACGGCGAAGTTAGAGCTTCCACCCCGGTATCCTCCACCTCTGTTTCCGGCCATCATCATCCCATCGTCGGATTCCAGTCTTCGGGGCTTGTCGTTGTTCCCCCAATTTCTAGGGTTTAGCATCGATCGAGCGTTTCCCGATCCACCACCGGAGTTGTGTCGATTTGAGCGTCGGTTCCCCCAATTGGTCGGATACCCGATCAACATGAAACACTAGTTTCGCTCATGTCCTAGTTTCCGGCAGTGCGAACACTTGGGGCGATTCATACTCTGGTGATTTTGCTGTGTCGCCTTGAACGCTGCCCCCTCTATGACTGGTCTCAGTTCAGCAAACTGAGTAAATTGCAACTGCCTTTCTTCACGCACAATGGCCGCGTATGCTTTGTTCATATTTGGCAATGGCTCCTGAGACAGAATGTTCGATCTCACTGTGTTAAATTTCTCACCATCGAGTCCCATCAAGAACAGATGGACTCTTTCTTGTTCAAGCATTGAAGCCATCGCCTTCCCACACTTACAGTCACAAGTGCAACCCGACAACATCTGGTATGTTCCAAGTTCATCCCACAGTGACTTCATTTTTGTAAAGTATTCGGTCATTAAGAGGTTGTCCTGTCCAACTAAGGTTATTTCTCGCTTCAGTTGATGAATTCGGATTGTATTACCTTGTGAATACCTCTCTTCGAGATCAATCCATATTGCCCTGGATGTACTTGCATATGCCACGAAACCGTGCAAGTTTTTGTCTATCACATTATATAACCAAGCTCTAACCATTGAATCGCACTTCTTCCAGGCATGAACCTCTGGGCTTGGGCTTGCTGGTTTTGTCAAATTTCCGTTCACAAATCCAAGTTTGTTCTTGGATTTGAGAGCATTAACAACAAGTCGTGACCAATTCCCCGTAATTGTCCCCATTGAGAATTAAGGGACTGATGATGTATCCGGGATGATCCGAACTGTTAAGGTAATGAGGCGATTGAGGTTCATTGTAACTTAGCACAATTTGATTTTCATTTCTGTTGTTTCCTACCATTGCTAAATTCAACGTGATTTAGAAAAAGAAAGGCTTCTTTGGTCAAGCTCTGATACCATGGAAAGTTGAAGTTTGGGAGATATGTTTCTCTGATGGCTTCTCCCTTGGCCATTGATTTTATATAGACAAAAACATTAGGCTACGAAGATCCGAGGTCTTCTCGGTTTACAAATATAGAATGCTAAATATATACAACTACTTATTTAGAGAAAACACAATGTTGCATACAATCATAATATTATCGGAAAATATACTAATTGCCTAATAGGGAGACGCTCAACCTTATACAAATAACTTCTAACCACCATGGTGATTGCTGGTGGCGAACGAATCAATCTTGGGGTTCACCAGACATCAGCTACAAGCATTGTGGCAAGGCAGTGCCGATTAGTTGTCTTGGGTTCCTCAGTCTAGACGGCAAAGAGTCGTGGCCTGGTGGTTGCGGTCACGGGTTGGTTCCACTAGCGATTGGATTTCATTAGGAAATTGCAATAACTCGGCTTTGAATATGACAATTTTTAACTGGTTTTGATTTGATAATGAAAATGGGCAAGTTATGCACAGATAATAAGAGAAGATTCCTCTTAGACAATTAACAAAAACCTTTACTTTAAACTTCACCTCCAGCCTCTTCCATTCAACAAAAAAGCCACTGCTAAAGGTATGTTTCATAATATAAGCTTATTGGTGAGTGCCTCCAGACTAAGATAACTATCAATGAACAGATTGGACTCAAAGTTAGATTGATCATTATATTTGAAATAGTAAGAAAAGTATCATAATTTACTGTAATGTGTCTCATCACTTGAATGTCCTATATAAATAAAGTTACAATGTTGAGATACAAGCTTGAGACTATTTTAGGTCATAAAACCCTGACATCAATGCCATGACATTATTTTGCACAAAAATTTGGGTTCATGTACGTATAATTGAATTTTTTTTTATCGTTAACTAGATTTAGGGATTCATTTTAAGTCATGTCGTGATTATTGATTAAAAATAGTCATAAATATGGCTGAGCAAAAACACCAATACCCGGTCCTGGATTTGGAACTGGTTTGGACCCGATGGATTCACAAATGAAACCGGTTAAACTGGGACCGCGACTGGTTCTAAATTCTTGGACCGGTTTGCCACCAGGTCTAGGTCTAGACCCTGGAAACTTGGAACTAGAACCAGACCCGTTGCCCGGTCCAAGAGATATTTTTTTAAAAAGGTATCTGGGGGTATATAAACCAAACCCAAATTGCGATAACGGTGAGTTTGTGTCTCTTAGCCTATACGTCTTTGCATCTTTGTGTCTTTGTATGTGTTCTCACTCTCTTACTATATCTCACTCTTAAAGATATGTGCATGTGTATCTGCCTATTGATGTTTGATTTTCCGGTTGAGAACGATGAATACTTATGAATATGGTGATTAATCAGAATGATAGTTTGGTTTTTTGATTAAAAATTGACTCAAATAAAAAAAATAGCCAAAAAGGGAGGAACCGAGTAACCGGTCATGGAATTGGTCCCAACTGGTTCTAGGACTAGATCCAAGAATCTTGGAACTGGTCTAACTAGAACCAAGACCGGTTCCCATATCTCTGGACCCTATATTACCAGGAGTTGGACCAGTTCCATAAAAATAAAGCGGGTATCTGATCATACTTAACCCTAGTCACAAAGGACCATGTCGCTTAAAGATGAAAGGCGTGGACTGTACTTTGGCAACTTACTTCCTTTAACTCTCTACCTTAGCAAGAAAGGAATAGCATAGACCGCAAGAAAAGGTAAAGAGAAACGACCCAATCATTATTCATGTTCAATTCAGGGCATGTTCATTTCAACTTGAGATAAATACTTATCGATACTTATTGCTGAAATATGCTGGAACATATTGAATTGCACCGAATGAATTTAGTTAAACCTAATTGCAATTAAGTCAGGAAAGGTATTTATAACGTTATTTAAATGTACATCTAATATATATGAGTTATTTTAAACTCATATTTATTTAAAAATAATTTTTATAATTGATATGCATAATATACAAATAATTAGCGAATGTATGTATTGTTTAAAGTTGTCAGTCTTCACTATTATTTCATATACTGTTGGATGTAATGGATTGCAATATTAATTCATTTGTCAAAGTAGTTATTATTAGAACTATTGGAATATAAATTATCGTTGAAGGGAGATAGGGTAAAAAATAAAGATGGGGTTGTTAAGTACATTAACATACATTGCAGTTAGAAATTAGCAAAATGATTAATTTTTTGTCACAAATATTTTTCAAAAAAAAAATTGTAGCTCAATTTTTTAGGTTCTTAAATAATTGTGTAATTTTAGAAAATTAATGACAAAAACGTAGTTAAATGATAAACTACTTCGACAAAACAGTTTGCATTTTACAATCACAATAATAAGCTTATTTGCATTAGTGCTAAAATAAGTATAATTATTGATAAACAGTTATGTTAATCACAATCTAATCCAGAAATACTTTTTACAAATGCCAAAGTGTGTTGAATTGTTATGAATTGTGCTAAAATTTAGACCTGCCAAATGAATCATTTGGTTCGGGTACGAGTTGGGTCAAGTTCGAGTCGGGTCATGTTCAGGTTAAGTGATATTTCAGATCGTTTCAGTTTGGGTCGGGTATGATTCGGTTGGGGTCGATTTTGGGACAATCAATTTTTGATCAAATACGCTCATCATGCCAAAACAAGCAAATTCATAGAAAATTTTGGATCGGGCTAGTTCGGTTCGGGTCAATTCAGGTTTCGGGTCCACTTTCGGGTGAGCATATTTCGGGTGTTGGGTTAGGTTGGGGCCCATGTCGTTCGGTTCAGGCTTTAGATCTCGGGTCAGTTTTGCCACATCTATGCTAAATTGTGTTAAATTGTGATCAACTGTACTGAATTTTGTTGAAATGTGTTGAACATAATATTAATTATAGTATTCATCATAAGTGAAAAAGAACATATATTATGTAAGACACATGTTCTTTTTACGAGTTTTTACCAATTCCACTATATGAAATCTGCTATTAGGCTCTCACACTACCAAAAATCAACGATTTTCCCACTGTAAATTTAGTGGGAAATAAGAAATATTTAGTGGGAAATGGTCATTTCCCACTGTTTTCCCAGTGTAGATGCCAATGGGAAAAAGTCAAGTAGGAAAAAGTCGTTTCCCACTGGTTGCACATACGGTGGGAAAATTTCCAATTGTGGCTCCACACAGGAGATTTTCCCACAAAGTGTACTTTAGTGGGAAAATTTCCCACTATAATTGAAATAGTGGAAAATTTTCTGCTGCCATCAATGCAGTGGGAAATTTCCCACTATAATATTGTAGTGGGAAATTTCTCACTGGCCAGTGACAGTGGGAAATTTCCCACTGCAGTCATAATAGGAAAAAATAGTGGGAAAATTTCATGATTAGATTTACAATGGGAAAACAGTGGGAAAAAAATCAATAGCAGTTTGATCAAAAATTTGTGCAAATAGGCACATGTACATACACCTATTAACGTAATACTAAACAATACACCATATATACACCTGTCAAATAAAAACACATGTACTACAAATATCACTGGTACATTAATCACATTCGAATGTACCAACCAACTAGTTCCTTCAAGATTGTACTAAGCTTGCTTACATAACAAAATAGAGTCCCAACTAACAAAATAAGCCATTCAAACACAAATAACATATGAATGCCAAATAACACATAACCCAAATAGAGTCCCAAACTACAAAATGCTAACTTCTACAGATGCATATGAGTATCAAAATATACAAACATTGATCTAACCATCCAAAAAAAGCTCACTTGGGTGCACAAAATAGGACATTCAAACTTAAATATCATTCATCCGCACCACCACCACCACCACCACCATCATCATTCTCATCTTCCCCACCATCCTCACTCTCAATTAATGAATCTATCACCGGTATAGGTGGGGGAGATTAGGAAGGATGGTCTTCATAAGGGAGTGTCATTGAAACATTTGTGCTTGTATATCTTGAGTTGCCTTGGCATATTTGTGAACCTTCTTTGTTTGTTTCTTGCTTTTAGCTTGCTCCAAAGTTAGTTTTTCTTGGACATCATCCAAAACCTTCTTTTGACTATCTAACTCAATCTTTTGCCTTTTGTTTTCATCAACTAAAGTAGCAAATGTATTTGCATAAGCCTTACCACGATTTTGGATGGAACATGAGCCTCGAGAATTTGTGTAAATGTCTCCTTCGGGTCCAAACCCGCAAAGACGACCTCGCTTTGTCAAACCATTCACATCAATCCAAATTTTCATTTGCTCATCATAAGAAGGTTCACTTGGGGTCGATGGGGTAGAACCATCAAATGTAGCTTGATTTGATTGAGTTGCTTGAGTCTCGGAGAGCTTTTGTACATACTTCTCCTAAAAAAGTGTTTCATTTACAAATTAGTTGTACATAACAAATAGTAAAATTAGCTTAAATATAAAGATACGAAGCAACTTACATAAGCAACTTTTGATTTGTCATCCACCCATTGGCTACCTTTGGTTTGATGTACGCGAAGATATAACTTGCTCACAGTAGGAGTCTCGCCTTCATCAATCTTTTGACACATATGATGAACTATGATTAGGTAATATATATTATTAATTTTCAATACATAAGTGCAGAAGAAAAATGGAATAAAGAGAGCTATAATAAAATAGTCATGGCAAACGTAGGCAAAGTGTGAGAATGACGTTTCCCTTATTGTCTTAATTCCAACAAACATAGCAAATATAAGCAAATAACATATCATAAGTGTAACACCCCCAACCCCTAGGGCTAGTGATGTTAATGGTTTCTTACTTCATGCTTAAATTTTAGGACAAAACGGACAGCGTTTTCCCTAAAAACTGACCATTTTTCAGGGTACAACCCTTACAATAAATACTTGCACTGAATAGAAGTATATAAATTCTAAAATAAGCTCAACGGCTACATGTCGGAGTTCACAACTCTACAAGTCACTCACCCGGAGCATGCCAACCAATAAAGCTCATAATAATGAAGGAAATAAAACCTTAACAACATCTGGACATATGATAAAGCCTAATGACATGAAGGGAAAGGGTTCACACGTAACACATTCAAGCACTTCACAATTCAACTTGGCAGAATCTGCCAATAAGCCACAAATGGCCTCGCAATCGACACAATTGCAGTGAATCACAACCCAGGCTTCCCCCTCACACAACACCGATCACAAAGAATCTTAAAAGCACTCATTAGTTCAACCTCAAGCTGTCTAACTACTAACTTGATTTCAATTTCATAACTATAACATGCCATCATAAGAATCACAAAGAATGTGTAATAGGGACATATAAACGTTACAAAACGTTACCATTTTCTTCTTATGCACATTAATTGGAATGGAACCACCAATATGAACAGAAGAACCAACACCCGTTGTTGATGCACGATTCATTTTTGCAAGATCACTCTTTTTCTTGAAAGTATCTGAATTCCAATATGCCCATAGCTCTTTCCAAATAGCTTCATCTAACCATTATGGGCGCTTATCAGGTTTCTTTCGGACTTCTTTAAATGTATCCTTTAGTGTCTCGCTACCACGAAACTCAAAGCATTGTCTTATCTCCACTTTATGATGCTCTTCCCACCAATAGTATTTCTAAAATACATCATATAATCTTATTAGGATGTGCAAACCATGACATGGGCTATTAAATTTCAATAATAAATTAGAGATGAAAAGTTGTAACTCCAAAGAAATTTTTAAGTTACTTGCCTTGAGTTCATTAAACCACATGTCACGAACCGATTGAGGAATCTTCCCCCATGAGGGATAAGCAACATCATATTTTCCCTCATAAATTTCAGTGATTTTTCGAACGACTTTCCCATGGAACTCTGGACAAAACAATCTACAAAAGAGACATTTATTATAAAACATAAGACTATGATATCGGAATTAATTTAAATGAAACTCAAGCTTTATAATACTCTTACCCTTGTCCATCTGGCCAAATCTGAGTCTTTCCTCTTCTTGTACTGTTCACTTCAGTTGAGGAATCAAGATTTGGAAGATTTTCTAATTGTATGGCAGAAGAAATACTACGACAAGCATCCACATTAAGTTGTGGTGATTCCTCAGAGTTAAAAACTGGGGTTTGGATTCTAGGGGATGAAAAAGGGATACCATGTGAATTGCAAAGGGGATAAGTACGGTTAGGATTTGAGGTTGTGCTAGGGGTAGTGGTAGGACTCGCAATGGCACTGGCGCTTGGTGTAGTACTTAAAGGTGTTGGTATGAAATTCACGAGGCGAATAAGTCTACGACCCCCTTTAGCTAAACCTTTACTTGAAGTTGACCCTGACATTATAACTTAAAAAATATATGCAAGATCCTTCACATGTACCATAGTAAACATAACAATATTCAAATTAGATAAATTAAACGACAACTGCATTCAAACTGTAATTAGACATAATAGTCATAAGTGTTCATAAATAGAATAAGAAATTAACAATCGAAGTCAACAACATAAATTGTAAAAAATTAATATAAAAACATTACTCATCATCTGAATCTGGATCATCATCTTCATCCTCACTATCATCCAAACACATATCACCAACAGCTAATTCCTCATCTTCATCGCTAATGAAATCCTCTACCTCCTCATCCTCCACCTCTACCTCATCATCCTCCTCTTCGTCATTCTCCTCCTCTTCTCTTGTTTCCCTCACATCAAGTATATTCAGATCAATATCTTCATAGTGTCCAAGATCATGTCGCAAGTTTTTAATGGATACATCATGGTCTGCCATAACATTCACGTCAGACATGTTATCCTCTTGATATGCCACTGGCAACGTGTATTGGTTATCCACTCTAGATCTTGGTTTGCTTTTAATGACAACCCACCAAGGTAATCTGTCCCTTGTTTTTTGTGGATAAGACATGTAATACACTTGGGTTGCAACATAAGCTAATATGAAAGGATCATATTTGTTATATCACGTGTCATGTCGAATCTCTACTATTTTGTAGCTTTTGTTCACCCTCATGCCACGATTTGGAGTCGAATCAAACCAGTCACAATTGAACAACACACATTTCTTAAGAGGTTCACCTGGATATTCTATTTCAATTACCTCTCTAAGAATACCATAATATTCATTTTCAAACTCCCCTTCTCCTGTCCCAGTGACACAAACTCCACAATTCATTGTTGTTCTCCCTTGACTCCATTCGTCAGTGTGAAATTTGTAGCCATTAACAAAGTAAATATGATATGTGTTCACAACTCGTTTAGGGCCCATAGCTATTTGGCATAAGTAAGGATAATACTTCACATCTCCTAGTTGAAGCTCTTTAATCTATATCACAAAAGAAACCACACAGTTAATCCATATCAAAAGTAATACTTTTCATATGAACTACTATTATATATTTTATTGGAAACTTACATTGTCTCTAAACCATGGTATAAATTCATTTGCAATCATCCTATCTAAAACCTCGTCAGATAAAAATGAGCTTGCATATCCTCGTTTTTGTTGTTTAAAAAACCTGCATTTGTAGTGATATGATTAACTTGCACGTAAAAGTCAAACTATAAGGAAATAGTTTTCCAAATAGACTTTAGTAGTGCATATCACTCACTCTATATAAGGTTCAACCTCCACACAATTTAACAAGATATGCAAGTGGGCAGCCTTATACTCTTCTTCATTCAAGTATCGCTTTCCCAGCTTCCCTGCCAAACGACCTTGTGGTTCGAAAATGGAAAGCGTTGGTTGAACACCCTCATCATGAAGCTCATATTCATTTTGTCTACATCTGGTCCTCATAGATGGCACATGAGACTCAAAATAATATGAACAAAAATACGTGGTCTCCATGTATAAATACGCCTCGCATATAGAGCCTTCAACACGAGCCTTATTCTTTACCATTTTCTTAAGCTTTCCGAGAAATCTGTAAGAAGATGTGTCAATAAAGTACCCAAAAAAATGTATATAGTTCTATAACTGTAAGTCATAAATGTCTACTTACCTCTCAAAAGGATACATCCAACGATACTACATAGGGCCTCCAAGTAGTGCCTCTTTTGGCAAATGAATGGGTAAATGCTCCATTACATTAAAGAATCCAGGAGGAAATATATGTTCTAACTCACAAAGAATCACGGGAATATTTTGCTCCATTTCTAGCAGCTTGTCCTCATGCAAAACAGTTGAGTATAAATCTTTAAAAAATTGACTCAATTTAGTTAAAGTCTTCCATACATACTCCGGTAATCCATTAACAGCAGTCGGAAGTAAGGATTCCATAAATACATGACAATTATGACTTTTCATCCCCGATAATGTAGCATTGCTCATATCAACACAATTGGACATATGAGAAGCATATCCATCTAGCATTTTCAACTTTTCAACCCATTCGCACAAAACCCTTTTTGGCTCTAGTGTAAAGGTAAAGTTTGCTTTTGGTTTAACAACCTTGCCATTAGGACCAACACGTAACTCTAACTCTGACCGCTTGCAATGCTCAACTAAGTCCATTCTTGCTTTCACATTGTCTTTTGTTTTACCTTTAACATCCATGACGGTATTGAATATATTGTCAAAGAAATTTTTCTCAATGTGCATTACATCAAGATTATGGCGCAACAAATTGGTGTTCCAATATGGCAACTCCCAAAAGATACTCTTCTTGGTCCAATTATGCCTCTCCCCAAAACCCTCCACTACAAATTCAGCATTCTCAACTATAGTAGGTAATTACGAGACATGTTGCCATATTTGTTCACTTGACAAGCATTTAGGGGGTCTGCTTCTATCCACTTTGTCCCTTTTAAATTCATCTGCATTTCCTCTAAATGAATGATGCATAGGTAAGAAACAACGATGGCAATCAAACCATGATGCTTTCCCTCCCTTCCCCAACCAAAACGCCTTTGACCTATTCATACATATTGGACATGCCAACTTCCCATGAGTACTCCACCCAGACAACATACCATATGCAGGAAAGTCATTAATCATACAAAGTAGTGCGACCCTCATTTGAAAGTTTTGCTTCTTTGAAATGTCATATGTCAACACACCATCCCATAGAGTTTTCAATTTATCAACCAAAGGTTGTAAATACACATCAATTTTACCCTTGGGATTCTTTGGACCTGGAATTATGCAACTTAAAAACATGTAAGGTGTCGTCATACACATTTCAGGAGGAAGGTTATATGGAGTGATAATGACAGGCCAACATGAATAAGTCTTGGAACTTTGACCAAATGGAGTGAAACCATCTGCACATAACCCCAATCTAACATTACGAGGCTAAGAAGCAAAATCTGTATGTAACTGATCAAACTCCTTCCAAGCTTCCCCATCGGATGGGTGACACATAACCCCTTCCTCCCTTCGATTAACATGATGCCACCTCATATGTTTAGCTGAACTGCGAGAGACATACAATCTTTGTAGTCTGGGAATGAGTGGAAAGTAATGCATCCTTGTAAAGGGAACTTTTTTACGAGACCCTTTGCTGGACTTGCTAGCTTGCCATCTAGGAGCATCACAAAACTTACATTTCTCTAAAGATTCATTATCCTTGAAATATAGCATACAACCATTATGACAAGAGTCTATTTTCATGACACTCAAACCAAGTTTTTTCACCAACTTCTTAGCCTCGGAGAAATTAGAAGGAACAAAGTTGGTGGGGGGCATGCCTCTTTCATGAGTTGAGCTACTTCATCAAAACAACTTTGAGACATATTATAATCAGATTTAATACTCATCATTCTCAAAGCAAGAGACAACTCGGTGTGATTACTACATCCAGGCCACAAGGGTCATTGAGCTGCATTAAGTTTATCATAAAACCTCTGGGCACTTGGGTTTGGAGGCTCATACTCATTTTCGTGATGTACTCCCATAATATCATTGACCATGGTTTGTAATCTATCAACCCCATTATAATCATCATGCTCTACATCCATGCTAAAAGAACTATGATGCATGTTCACCCCAACATTTGGTTTAACCTCCCCATGTGAAGTCCAATACCAATAACCGTACATGAAACCCCTCTTGTAAAGATGGACTTTGACTTCTTCTGATATTAGATACTTTTTATTCTTACACTTAGAGCAAGGACACCTATATTTACCCTCCCTTAAATACACTGGTTGAAGCCTTGCAAAAGCATCAAACTCTTCTACCCCTCTAATAAACTCATGAGTACACCCTCTACGACCCAAAATAAGTCTATTAGTCATCCATATACGGTGTGCAGGAATTTCCATATCCTGTGTGATAAGATTAATCATCATACATCAATCCAAGAAAAATAATGCTAATAAAAGCCGCAAAATAACGCTAATAGAAGCCACAAGATACAATTTGTTAAGCTCAACTACCTCTCAAAACAATTTGCGCACATTGCAGTGACAATGAAAATATATTTATGAAATGTCAAACAACCTTTCAATTGTTTTGACATGAGGTGTGGTTTTACCGAAAGGCTTTCAGAGGATATAGGCTATGGTTTTCCTGATGCTAAGTCATTAAGAAATGTCTATAAGATGTGTACAGACTCATTTCATAAATATTTGACAGGTATTAACTCTTTCTTAAGTCTACTTTTCTAGACTTGATTTTAGGGAGGGAATATAAATGTCATAACTAACGGCGTACATGATTATGCAACACTAAATCAGTGGATGTAGCTAACACATAACCTATGGGCAGTAAAGATATGTCGTATCTCAGGACATGGCTCGAGTTTGTGAATCAAAACCACCAACTCTATAATTACAACACATCTATTTGGAGTCAATTTTCTACTTAATCATCCTCAATCTCGCATCAAACACGGGACAAATCAGGAGTAGAAAACATACACATCCCATATTATCACCCAACATTCAAACTAAATATAATGGCTTTTGTATAATTAAACAAAATTGAAGCAACATTGACAATATATATTCAAACATCACACTAGTTAAACTATATTAGAGAAACAGAGAAGAGATTTACTGAGATGAGCCCGTGAATGCGTCAACCACAGCACCAGCTGGCTACCCAGTAGCCACGGAGTACTGCGCCGCCCACCACAGAACAGCGCCGCCCACCAAAGAACAGAGCTGAATACTCCACCAACAACAGGACTGACGACTCCACCACTGAACACAGCCTACGACTCCACCAACAATAGAACAGCCACCCACCACAGAACAGAGCCGACTACTCCACCACCAACACCGACGACCTCCAACCGGCAGCAGCACCGACAACCTCCAACCACCAGAAGAGATTTACTGAGATGACTCAAGAAGATGAGAACAACCCCAGCAATTGCATACAACACTAACCGGCAACCTCCAACCGGCAGCCACGGGGGGTGGGGCGGCGGAAACGGCTGCAATTTTGGTGGGGTTAGGGTTTGAGCGAAATAGAGGGGGGGGGAGGGGTTCTGAGTTTGGGGTTGACTCGTGAGTTGTTATTTCCAGTTTCCCCCCAAGCTTAAGCTCTCTTTGTTTTTTTTTTTTTTCTGAAAATTAGAGTTTGCCATTTTGTTTCAAAAAAAATAAAAACAATTTAGCTGGTCGTGACTTTTGTTTGATGGGGGGGTTGAGTTTGGGGGGGAAATTAAAATTTAACCTTGAGAATTGGTGGGACTTTGGGATTGAGAGAAAAAAGGTAGTTAAAATAATATGGGGGTGCGAAATTTAAAAAAAAAAATTAGTGGAAAGTTAGTAGGAAATAAGACTTAAAAAATATAAATAACAATTTATATATTAGATAGTGGGAGTATAGTGGGAAATTTGCCACTACAATTAAATCAATGGAAAAACAATGGGAAATATAATTTAGTGGGAAAACAGTGGTAAATTTGCTACTATAATTTTCTACTGGGAAAATACAGTGGGAAATTTGATGATTTTTGGTAGTGTCAATTTATAAGTTAACTTTTTGGCTGGATTTCGCTGTCTTTAAGTGAAGGTGTTCAACTTAATTTACCAAAGCTTATATAATAAAGTTTTTCTTTGGTTTAACTTGTATTGCTTTTACAAAATGAGGTGTCTTTTAACTTGTGCAATCCTTGACATGAATAGATAACTGGTATTACACATCAACGTTCGAGGATAAGATGTTGCCAGCGCTTTTAATTTGGATGTAGAAATACATAATGGACTTTGGGAGGTTGCCTCATTAATTGGTGACTTGCAGGATATGGCTCCTATGTATGGACAGGGATAGGATGATCGGTCACATGCAACGTCGCATTCAATCTTTGCAGAATTGAAAACTTGCTTTTGAAGATGACGAGCAATCATTGATCTTGATAAACAAATGATCTCTGATCACGTATGCATTCATGATTTCTAATCGATAAATGTTTTGAGTTACTTAATTTCGTATATATTAAATGAAAATGATGGGGATATTCTTGCGAAAATTTCTCTCCCATCTGATTGTATACACTGTAAAAAGAATATGATATCTACCACTGTGAACGAATCACTTCATACAAGGACGATTGGCTATTAATTATCATGAGAAATTACTTAATCTGTCCAGAATATGATGTCTGCCACCGCGAACGAATTACTTCATAGAAGGACCATCGGCTATTAATTGCGATGAGAAATTACTTCATCTGTCTTTATCATAGACAAAACTTCAACTGCTAAATGATAGCAGAGAGAATGTGGTGATTAATTAGAATAATGGTTTGGTTTTCCGATCAAAAATTGAAAACAAATAAAAAAAAGCCAAAAAGGGAGAAATCGAGTACCCCGGTTGTGGAACCAGTCCCAACTAGTCCTGGGAGGTGATCCAAGAATCTTGGAACTGGTCGAACCAGAACCGAGACCAGCCCCCAATATCTCGGGACCCGGTTCAACCGGGACCAAGACAAATTCCATGAAAATGAACCGAGTATCAAGTCTTGCTCAATCCTATTCATAAAAGGATCATGTAGCTCAAAGATGAAAGACGTGGATTGTACTTTGGCAGCTTACTTGCTTTAGCTTTCTACCTTAGCACGAAAGGAATACCATAGACTGCAAGAAAAGGCAAGAAGAAGCGACCCAATTGTCATTCATGTTCAATTCAGGGGATGTTCATTTCAACTTGAGATAAGTACTTATTGGTATTTGTTACTGAAACATACTGGGACATGTTGAATTACACTGAATGGACTTAAACCTAACCGCAATTAAGTCAAGAAAGGTCTTTATAAGGTTATTAAAATTTACATCTAATATATATGAGTTATTGTAAATGCATATTTATTTATGTTGGACGGGCCTAATGAGATTAAGCCCAACGGCTACTTAAGTCGCCTAGGGCGACAACTCTTGCTACCCCATAACCTATATAAAGAGGTTTAAGGGGGTTAGCCTAGAGAGACGCAATGACGCGAATATTACATCTCCCATATTCTCCTACTTCTCTCTCATGGCCGAACTACCATCTATCGAGTTCTTGGATTTAGGACGTGAAACCCTAAAGCTAATCTAGTAGCCGCTTGGTATTATTATTGGTGTGATTGGTATTCTTTATACGCGTGGACTATTACCGACAGTATATTTCCGCATCCAGGTTAGTCCTATTTCTTCCTACAGTGGTATCAGAGCCTAAACTGTTCGGATTAGTCCCGATTAAAAGATTAATAAATCTGTCAAAACTGATTCGTTAAAAGCATGTTATTTTCATTTAATTTGCTTAATTTTCGTGATTATGCAAACTGCTAAAATCAGAAGCATGCTCATGTTATTATGATGCCTAGAACATATTAGAAACTGCAGATTTACTATCATGAACATATTAGAGTCTGCTAATCATGAACATACTCAAGTTATTATCAATCTGTCCAGATAGATTCATGCTAATATACTCAGATCAGTTCTTGTTAATATACGTACAAATTACACACAGATCATAGTGATTCTGCCAAAGCGTGTCCGTGATTAATTCAGCCCAAAGACTGTTCCTTTTCCCTGATTAGTTCAACCGTGAGTTACATGCATGTTTCTATTTGTTTTTGAAACACCAGACTTGATTAGTTGCTGCTTGAGTATTATGCTACCATGTTCATGCTATTATTCTTCAAGTGTAATTGTCCAGATCCCAAGAACTTGTATTATGCCAAAAACACAACATTCATGACATCTAGAAATAACATGGTCATTCACGTCCTATGCCCAATTGGTATCATTGTGCGTGTGTATGCCTAATGTTATCATGATATTTAGACAAAATCATGCTTGGCTTGGATGATAAACTATGAAAGGCATAATATTTTTTTTGAAAAAAAGGCCCAAACCACTCGACTGAACCCTAATAACCGAATTCCAAAACCCTAATCCTAAAATCCCCCCGTCTAAAATTCGACCTCGCCTAAAACGAAAATCAAAAAAACAAAAAGAAAAAAGAAGAGAGTCAGGGAGGAAATCTTGTGAAAGCAGACCAAGGAAAGAGAGAGGACGCGGGAAGCAGACCGAGGAGAGAGAGAGGACTCGGGTGGCAAAGTAGAGAGAGAGAGGGCTCGGTCTTAGGCCCCCTCCTTATTTGGGCTAAATCATCAAATAAAAGGGGAAGCAAAAGGAGGTCCCGTTTTTATTTTGATTTTGATGGGCCGATTTGTTTTCGCCTGTTTTTCTTAAACTCGGGTTGTTTTTTTTTGGGCCAGTTTGCTTCTTGCTGTATTTCAATGATATCGGTCAGGCTATTTTTGACTGCTTTGGACTGAATTATTTTTCAGCCATTGCTGTTTAATTATTATCATTAGTCACAACATGATTTTTAATTGAATTATAATGATATTCAAGTTGATAAAGTTTCATGCATTTAATTCATTCGTTGAATTAAGGTTTCGAATTAGTTTTAATCCTGAATGTGTGAATTCGTTACAAAACATTAATATGTTTAATGTCGTATATAAATTCGTTTTATATATGTGTCGACTTGAAATTTTCATGTCGAGTAACTTGTTATCGATCAATTGGGTTGAAATTATATGAATTCGTTTCATATATATGATTAGTGTGTATGACGTAAATTTGTTTTACTCGAACTCAATAAATATCTATGTGCTATAAAGATTCCTTTGGTCAATAAATGAATATGTTTTATAAGTTATATTATATAAATATGTTTTATATAATATCCCATCACATGAATATGTTTTATGATTTAATAATTTTATGCAAAACATGAGCAATTATAAATCAGTTAGTTGTTCTGTCATTGTTGTAGTTAACAAAAATGATTCATTAAGTTTTACATGAACAAGTTTCATGCTATTATTTGGATATATAGGGTATTTAATTATTTTATGAATTTTTTTCATGAAATTTAAGTTTGCAACATTATATGAATACGTTTTATATAATTTGCGAGCTTTATTATGAACTTGTTTCATCCAAATTTTAATATCATATAGATCTGTTCTATGTATGATTAATTACGACTAATATTTGGATATATTTTATGTTACAAAGTATGTTGCATCCGATTACATGGATACATTTCATGTCAATCACCAATTACTAGTATTATATAAATGTGTTTTATATATATGAACTACATGGGTTGTAGTAAACTTACTAATTGTTTTAGCCCTTTTTCCTTACCCAAATTAATGAATGTGGATTCGTTTCATGTTACCTGCTAATTGTGTAATATAGCGGTATTTTATGAATTGGTTTTATGAAATTTAAATTTGTAATATTATAAATGTGTTTTATGATTTGCAAGTAGCATTTGAATAAGTTTCATATAATTATATAAATGTGTTTTATATATTGCTATTTGGGCATTTTATGAAATTCTTTTGTAACATGCTATTATTCAAATATGTTTAGCATTATAGATTCATTTCATTATATAAATGTGTCTTATATAATAATTTGGATTTTATGTTTGGTGTGTCATTGATAGAGTTCTAAACGATATATTAGTAATTACAAATAATGAGATAACTTCACATAAATTTGGTTTACATTAAGTTTGATATCTTTGTGATATATCTGAAATGTTAATTTGTTTAACTATAATATTCTCCATAAATTATGTTTTATGAAAAATTGTGATAAATATGTTATAAAAACTTATAATTCATGCTTGTATGAGATGATTATGAGCTTAGCGAAATTTCCGATCATACAACATGGATAATGGAGCTTTTGGTAATTTATTTATTTGAAAATATGTCTAATGTCCACTTTAAAGAATATATAGCTTTTAGATATGGCAATAAGGTTGGTAATTTGTTTACCAATAAAAGAACTTCATAGCACTGACTATGATACATAATGTCAGAGGATTCTGTTCCTTCTGAATGAATGTGAAATGTTAGGACACTCATTAGGTTCTAGGTCTTATAGGATGCCAAAGATGGTACTCGCAGTGAACAGTATCTAGAAAACTTAAAAAAAAATACCAAAAGTTGTTCGAGAATAGATCGATCAAGATGTTATACTTTGTCGTATTGCATCAATGTCGATCTAGTGGGGGAATTAAAAATCATCCCATTGTTTAGTACGCGTGAGATTAGTTTAGCATCAGGTTCGTAAGAATCCATTCCCTAGTACGCGTGGGATTAGCTTAGCATCAGGTTCGTACGGAACCATTCCCTCAAAAGGTTCTGGACCTAAGATTGGTATTGCGAAAGGGAAAAAGGCTAAGGAAATAAAGAGAAGCATACAGCACGCGCGAGTGCTATGATTGTGGAAATTAGGCATCTTATGCTTAGGATTGTCCTAAGTCGATTAAGGTACCTCCTTCCACAGCCCCTCCTGGATAATGTGTGCGCTCCCAAGCATTTGTTGCTAACTAGGATCCTTAGTGGATCGCAGATACGGGAGCAACCAAACACATAGTTCAGGAACGAGTTAATCCTTGTGAACTTTCACCACAACACAGTGGGTTCACAAATTGTCATTTTGGGTAATGACAATAGAAAAGATGTCCTTGAATTAAGGACAAATCATTCAAGGCTCCTTGAAAGGACTACGTTGTCTCTTCCAGATGCTCTCTATGTAACTGAGGTGCGATGTTTCCTTATGTCTTATGTTCCTAAGGTTAGTTTTCTTTAATTTTCGTCTAGATGTCGTAGACATCATATAGCATGGTGATTTGTTTGGCCATGTCACATTAAAAGGTGTTTTCAATGGGCAAAATAGAACATCTTCCATACTTGTCTCATTTTTGAATATGTTTTAGACGTGCTCGTTTTGACCATAAGGGTTAAGATAGAGTTAAGTAGCTAAAGATGGCCTTTTAAGACAAACTCACTAAGCTTAAGGTGCAAAATGTGAGTTATGCCTAGCTAGTAAAGCAATAGGAAATCTTTTTGGTAAGATTTTGAGTCCATCAAATCCCTTAGCATTCGTTCACTTTAGACATCTACGAGTCCATGAATATGAAAGCATATCATGGAGCTACATATATTCATGATATAGGTATATGTACCTACTATCCCACCGTTATTAAGTACTCGATGCGTTCATATACTTTATAGCGGTAGTAGGACTCAATTGGTACGAAATATTAAAACTCTTCGAACCAGTTGAGATCATGAATATTTTCTTCGTGAAACAAAATCCCGCAATGTTGAGTTTCTTAAGGATAAGTTTCTTAGCATTTGGTGCAATTAAAAAGGGCCTAAATTTGTATACGTTACAATAAGACCTTCAACCACCTCTCGGTGAGGCGGAGGATTTGAGTTCTCACTAAGTCACCGAGGATGGTACACCTTCCTTACTTGGTTCGTCTGTCAAGGAGAACGAGATTCGTCCTCAATCTCAAATTGTTGACGAGAGTCATTCCTGAACATGCAGTTAGTCCTCATGTTCAGGATCCCACCTCCAATGGATAGTGGAAGTAATCTTCTCTTCTTAATCAGGGTTCCATACCTCTTAGAGAAAGGGGGAGAAACTCCTGGTCCCATACCTCTTAGAGAAAGGGGGAGGAATTTCTTACCTAGGCAGACAAATAATGAAGGTCCCAGGATCCCAAGGAGTAAGCGCGGAAGAATTCCTCGACCTTTTTTTTTTCAAAATTGAAAAAGAAATATTCTTATGCACTCCATCGGGAGATTAGGGATCTACATCTTATCAAGAGACGATTGGCTCACTAAATCTCAAAAAGTGATTGGAAGTCATAAGGGATGAGATGGACTCACTGACAAGGCTTGAGAACTCATTGAAACTCCCCTCCGATGTAAGTCTTCAAGATAAAACATCGGATGTATAGTTCAATTGATAAGTTCAGGACGGGATACTCCTAAGCCTGGTTTCCCATTCGGACTTTGAGTTGTTCAAAATGGAGCAAAAATTGTTTTTCTCAAGGGTGATCTTGAGAAGGAGATTTATATGGACTAACCCATTGATTTTGTATCAAAGGGACGAGAGGACAATGTGTGTCATTATAAAAGGTCCATATGTGATCTTAAGCAATCTTCCGATTTTTGGTACTCTAGATTCCATAAAGCCATCTTGGCTTATCTGTGCTTTCAAAAGGCCATTGTGTATGTCAAAAGATCAACATGGGGATTGCGTTCCTCACGTTGATGACATACCATTGACTAGGAACAACTTGGAGATGATTAAAGCTACTAAAAGGTAGCCATTCCATGTCTTTGAAACGAAGGACATGGGTGAAACCAGGTATGTCCTGGGAGTGAAAATAATCCAAAGCCGTCCCAAGAAGCATACATCAAAAATGCCTTGGAACGATTTTGGGTTTATAATTCCTAACCCAAAGATACTCCAGTTGAGAAGGGTTCAACCTTGAGTCTTGCTCAATACTCTAAAACAGATGAAAAAATAGAGATAATGAACAATGTCCTTAACCCTAGTATCATAGTAAGCTTAATGAAAGCCAAGTTATGTACATGACCTGATATTGATTTGCGGATAATTTGATAAGTCGTTATCAAAGTAACCCAAGACTTACTGATTGACAAGTCATCAGGAGAATCAAATGTTATCTTCGTGGTATTGATAACTTAGTATTTTGCTATCAAGGACCAAGTCTCAAGTTGAGAGGATGCTCAAATTTTGATTGGGGTGGTAACTCGGATGAGTCTAAGTTAACCTCAGGACATGTCTTCACCTTGAGTGGGAGAGCCATATCATGGTGTAGCAAAGAAGCACAGCTGCACAACAATGTCGGCTATGGAGGTAGATTGTATATCTTGTACCATAGAGACAAAAAGAATTGCCATTGGGTATATGTATACAGACTAACAAGGTGATTATGTTCCCTTAACTAAACCCATTCCTAGTGATGTGTCCAAAACTCATTGGTTGAGTCTTGGATTTCATAAGGTTTGGTACCTAGACATGTTCTTTTACGTGATGGACACGTTTCTTTTATGGGCAAGATGCTCATTGTTGTACGTTAGGCATATTGAAATCTCACAGGTTTCTGATTGGCCTAGTCACATAAGCAATCACCCTGACACTTGATTAGCGGGTAAGATGAGACTTAATCATATTAGCACTAGGTGTGCAGTATTGATTACTCACACTGGAAGTCTATGAGTGGAATGAATATAGTCGCCTTAGTAAGACTAAGATGAGACTCGAGGGAGTCGAGTATGAAATAAGTTTTCATATTGAAGCCTTAAAAGCCGAATCTTGAGTGTCAAGACCAACATTCAGTATGTTGATCTAGTGGCTCAGGTTAGATTTTTGGGTGAAAATCTAGACTGACGATTCGAATGGCATAAAGAGTGACGAACCCAGCAAAATGGGAGTTATGCCATGACACACATCTCATACTGTGTGTGCTTATAACACGACCCATATGTGGGGTGACAATTGAATTCCCTATCACTTGTCACTGTGTGACCCTATGGATGATAACCCTTTGACTTAAAGCTATGATATTAAGTCGAAGCATAATGATGCTACTTTAATGTGATTCTCAAGAACCATGATGTATACGGTTCAGCGAGAACACGTTAAGAAAGCAATTAAGTTAAGATGAGATTTCATGAGTGTTTAAGGAAAAATCTATCCACCATCACCATATCAGCCCGAACGATCATGTTGAGAACATAATCATATGATATATCAGGCATAAGGGATTAGAGACGCCACTGGTGATGTGTTGGGATATTTTTGGGGTATCTTATTTCATGAAAATGTTATGTTAGTTGGATGGTAACTAAATATAACACTACTTGTTATTTTTGGTCGCACATCCTATTCCTGGTATGAAGTATGAGGAGTTGTGATACATGGAGAATACGTGTTTTACAGCCTAAGTGCTCGAGTGGGAGCTGTTGAACGGGCCTAATGAGATTAGGCCTGACGGCCACTTAAGTTGCCTAGGGTGACAACCCTTGCTACCTCCTAACCTATATAAAGAGGTTTAAAGGGGTTAGCCTAGAGAGACGCAATGACGCGAATATTATATCTCTCATATTCTACTACTTCTTTCTCTTGGCCGAACTACCATCTATCGAATTCTGGGTTTAGGACGTGAAACCCTAAAGCGACTCTAGTAGCCACTTAGTATTATTATTGATGTAATTGGTATTCTTTATACGCGTGGACTATTACCGACAGTATATTTCCGCATCCAGGTTAGTTCTATTTATTTCTACAATTTATAATTGATATGCACAATATACAAATAATTAGCGAATATATGTACTCTTTAAAGTTTTTAGTCTTGACTCTTGACTAAAATTTCATGTATTGTTAGATGTAACAAATTGCATCATTAGTTCAATTTTCAAAATAATTATTGTTAGAACTATTGGAGTATAAATTGTTGTTGTTGAAGCCTTGAAGGAAGATTGGGTAAAAAAAAAAAAAAAGATGAGGTTGTTAGGTACAATAACATACATTGGAGTTGGAAATTAGCAAAATAATTAGTTTTTTATCACAAATATTTTTTTTAAAAAAAAATAGTCGGTCAATTTTTTAGGTTCTTAAATAATTGTGTAATGTGGACGCAGAAATACATAATGGACTTCGAGAGGTTGTCTCATTGGTGGCTTGCAGTAGATGGCTCCTATGTATGGACAGGGATTGGATGATCGGTCACAAGCAACGTTCGCATTCAATCTTTGGAGAATTGAAAACTGGTTTTTGAAGATGACGAGCAATCATTGATCTTGATACACAAATGATATCTGATCACGTATGCATGCATTTCTAATCGATACATGTTTTGAGTTACTTAATTTCGTATATATTAAATGAAAAATGATGGGGATATTCCTGCCAAAGTTTCTCTCCCGTCTGCCGCCGTGGACGAATCTCTTCATAGAAAGACGATCGGCAATTAATAACCATGAGAAATTACTTAATTTGTCCTTATCGTAGACGAAATTTCAATTGCTAAACGATACTAGAGAGAAAAGCATATTTTAGGGCTTTGTCCATCACAAAATATCAAATTTGAATCTCAATAAAATACGCATCATATTCCATAACGTTTTTGGTAACTTCAATCCATATGAATATTAAAAATTTGAATTTTATTTTAAAAATACATAAATATATGAAAAAGATACTGAAATTTAGACAAGAAATAGACTTGAATTTTGTAAGAAAATATGGAATATTGTGTTAGGAATTAGAGCAAACTAATAGCGAAATCGTTAGGATAAACAATGATATTCAAAAGTAAACAATAATAACAAGAACAACAAAGAACACAGATTTACATGGAAATCCAATGCAGGAAAAACCACGGACAGCGATGAGTACAAACAATCCACTATGAGAGAGTGAGTACAATGCGATGACAATCACAACGAGTGATTCGATCAAGCAATCAAATTACAATCTCTCTCAAAAGCACTCTCAACCTCTCTCACAAATCTAAGATAGTGGAAATAGAATACTCTATAAGTATTTCTTACTGGTCTGGGATTCAGTGATGATTATTAGAGTCTAGACAAGGCCCTTTATATAGGGTTTAGAGGTATAAGGTTGCAAAAAACCCCTAGTCGTCAAGACGACGAAACCCTAGCTGCCACTTTCCGTAGTCCAAACTCCTTGAAACCCGTTGTGGATCTGCGGAGCTGATTTTAGGCTATTAAACCCAACAAATTGTATAAAATAAAATTATATAGGACATGTTTAAAAATTTTCAAATGAATATTAGAAGAAACAAAAATGATAAATCTCTTTTTGCAAGTATACCTCTTAAGTGTCTTGTGTTGCCTTAAAAATTATATTGTCATGTATCAAATTGAAAAACAAATGATATGATATAATAGTGGAAGAGTTTTCCAACTTATAAATTGTGTATGGTGATCTCTTTATTCATATTTTTTCACAGTTATAAAATTACTCGTATGATGCGTTTTCACTAGGATGGTTGATCCAATTAAAGTGTTATTTTGCACTTGTCGATGTAACAAACAAATATTAAAGCTTCACCATTAATAATTAAACCTAATCATTGAAAATTTGGCGATTTTAAGTTATACAATGTATTAATCTGGATTAAACCAATACACTCAAGAGATGTTTTGTCGCAAGACACATATTATTGCTCAGAAGGAAAGCAAATCCATATATCTATTCTTTAACTTTTCTTTAGTTGCGTCCTTGACATCAGCCACTTCTAAAAGCTCTATTAGACATGTTGCAGCAAAGAGGTAAACTTATTCCTGAGCCTTCAATTGTCAGGTTAAATTTTTTGTTGAGTTGGTTCTTTAACATGATATCAGAGTCTTTTTGAGCAAGAAGTCCCGAGTTCGAATCTCAGCAGCTCCCATATTTATTGCACAAAATGTGATGGGGCCTTTATAGCATCCACGTTTCAAACCCAACGAGCATTCGCGTGAGAGGGTGCTTTAGAGTATAAACTTATTCCTAAACCTTCAATCATCATGCAAGTTTTTGGTTGAGTGGTTCTTAAACAAGAGGAGCACATGTATGTAGCGGTGATCAAAACCAGTTAATCGAAAATCGGTTAACCGGAAAGTCGGTTCGGAAAAAATGTGAATCGTATCCGAACCGAAAAACTCGATAAACTGGATTTTCGGTTCGGTCACCGGTTAACCATTTATTTAAATTGTTAATTTTCAATTCTTACTCCTTTTTTAATTAATATAACTATTTAAGACACCAAATATTAATTTACACAGTATTGTATGTTTAGTTTTATCTTTAATAATTATAAAATCCACACTTGGCCAATATAAAGTTTAGTTTTTCTTTTAATAAAAGTATAAGTTTCGATTTCAGTCAACCGTCGGTTGACCGTGTGGTTAGCCGAATCTTAAATGGTCGAACCGAAACCGAAACCGAAACCGTGAGATTTTTTCGGTTCAGTTAACCAAACCGAATTTTTTAGAAAAATCAAACTGATTAACTAGTTTTTTGGTTTGGTTTTTCGGTTTTGGTTTTTTGTGCTCACCCCTACATGTATGTTAATATTCCTCCATACATTTGATATATTGTGACTGATTAAATATATTCTTTATTTTCATTAAATTTCAATTTAATACCTGTGATAATTGTTAATTTGATCAATGATTCCCAAATACTAAATGTTACATCTAAGTGAATAGATATGCTATAGTACTATTTACTTCAACCTGACGCATAAAAAGTCAACAACGATCCGTCTACTTCTATAACAGCTCATGGGTAATTTTCTTTAGACGTCTGTCCTACTGAGATGTCTACTACACAAATATGTTTACTCAATATAATTGTGCACTTGATCAAGCATGAGAACTTTTTTCTCATGATGTGGACAGGACGCGTCGTCTTGCTAATCATTTGCCATCATCGTTTTCAAGCACTGAATAAATCTTCTTGCAAATTATTGGCCTTGATCAAATGGCCCAAGCTAAGCTGGAGTTTAATTTACATCTAAGAAGGAAGAAAGCATCTGTCCGGTGCAGTTTTCACATGATTCTGTGTGTGTGTATAAATGCGGGAGTCGTTTTCTAGCCCCGCCCCAAAACCAAAACAAAAAAAAAAAAACAAAGCCAGGTGTTTGGTGGTTAGCATATATTTTTGCAGCTAGCTCAACACAACGATAACACAAAAAAAGGGCAAAAAATGCTCATGAGATCGTTAGCATTTTTCGTTTTAACATAAAATCTTTTGGCCCCTCTGAATTAGTGCGGTCGGCAGCGATCACTGTTAAGTCAGTCGCAAGGCTTCCGTTTTGAGGTGAGCTGTGAGCAACGCCAATGTCATTTTATGCGAATTCTAAGGAGAATCAGTTGGGCTGGCAATGGACGAGTTTACTTAAATTCTCAACCATGCTCATTTTTGGAAATTTATATTTATAAGAATATTCATACTATCAGTATTACAAAATCATGCCCACACTCATTTGTACTGAATTTTGCAGGTTTGCCAATTTTGTTTGGAGACATATATATATATATATATATTTATATTTATATATAT
>JACYFF010031957.1:85694743-85705279 GCA_017589665.1 Selenicereus undatus | reverse complement strand
GATGAAACTGGTGTAGTTTATAATTGTGAAATTGTATGAAAAATAAGATATATATATATATATAAGCAAAAACCATTTATACCCATATTACACCCGTACGCTTATTTTTCAAACAATTTCACAATTATAAACTACACCAGTTTCATCATAATTTAAGGGGGGGAAAAGTTAACTGGGTTTACAGAACAATCGTATTGGGCAACCCACAAATCATACATTGACAACACATTTGTTTGATTACAGCATACTAACAATTAGGCTTCGGCAGGGTCTTAGTAGTGTGTTAGCCCACTTGGTTTTGACATTTTTGTATAAAACCGGTTTTGGGTGTTAAGTGGGATAAGTAAAATCTAAACTCATTTCTATACCTGTTTTCAGTATACCTTCAAGAAACGAAGCTAGAAAATACTTAGTGGGGGTAGATATTCATCCTACAGTGATGTAACTACAACAAATTCGCGTTTATGTATTCCTATATATTAATCTATAGGACATTTTTTTAAATGGCACATACAGGACAACATAGATCCATGGCACTCAATTTTCATTGATTTCTTTGATCGTATTATTTGTCTAACTTAAAGTTGCCTCACTTAACAAAATTTACATATTAGGATAGTATTCTCGGTTGTGCAAGAAGTCCAATCTTACAAAGGGATCAATGTCAATAATTAAAGTAGTGTTTGGTCAGAAGGAAAATAGTTTTCTCGAAAAAATATTTTCCATGGATAATATTTTTCCAACGAAAATTGATTTTCTATCACATCTGTCGTCGTTTGGTACAAGATAAATCATTTTTCATAAAAAAAGAAAAACGTCAACTAAATTATTTAAGTGGTAAAACATGTCGACTAAATGGCCATAATGTTGACTGAATGAATTAATGTTGAGCTTAAAATTCATATTTGAGTTTTTTTTTTTAAATATTTCCTATTCGATAATCAATTTTTGATCTAAACCCTTGAAATTAGTTTTGTGATGAAAAACATCAATTGAATTGTTTAAGTAGCGAAAACTGACGATTGAATTGTCGTAGTGGAGAAAATGTTGATCAAATGAAGAAATGTCGTGCTCAAACTCTGGATTTTAGCCTATTTTAATGATTCCTATCCAACGACCAAGTTTCAATCCAAACTGTTGAAATTGTTCCAATAGTGAAAAATATTGACTGTATTGTTTAAATTGTGGAAAATATCGAATGAATTGTCTTCGTTGAAAAAAATGTTCACCAAATGAAATAATGTGGAGCTCAAATTTTGAAGTTGAGCCTATTTTAATCTTTTCTATCTTATGATCAAGTTTCGATCTAAGACGTTGAAATTGTTCTGATAGCAAGTGAACTGAATTGTTTTAGTGGTAAAAAATGTCGATTAAATTGTCGTGGCGGAGATAAATTTTGACCAAAAGAAAATAATTTAAGTTCAAAATCTATATTTGAGTTCATTTTAATCTTTCCAATCGGATAGTTATGTTTCAGTCCAAACTGTTGAAGTCAAATTTTACACATAAATTTCAATTGGCCATATCTTCAAAAAGTTGAAGGGAGAAAATCTACTTCCTATCTTCTTAAAAAGGAATCATTTTCCTCCATTGGGAGGAAAATTATTTTCCTTTAAAAATAATTTTCCATCTTTTATTGTGCCAAACAAAGGAAAATTGGAAAACTATTTTCCGGAAAAATCATTCTCTCAAACCAAACACTACCTAAATACACTGTGAGACTGAATTAGTGTAAGAGTTATGTTCATTAGGAGACATAAAGGAGAATAAAAGTCGATTAGAATACAACTTCCTAAATTTACTAACCTAGATCTCACTTTACATATGGCAAGAATAACAGCGTGCAGTTAGATCAAACAGAGTAGCAGTATAACAAAAGACAAAGGTTAGATTTTATTTAATTTCAAGATAAGAACGACAAATAAAAAATTAATCTTGCTACAATATTAACAAAGCTAGTGCAAAGCTAATAGACTCAAGAGTAAAGGAGGAAAACAAATAATGCGAGGAGAGCTAGAACAGAGGCGTCATGGAAAAAAGCATAGCATAGTTGTGAATTACAGGACATTTTTTAAATGACACATGTGGAACAATTCAGATCAATGTTACTCAACTTTACTTGATTTCATAAATATTAGCTGTCTAGCTTGAAGCCGTCTCACTTGAGAAAATGTGAAAACAAGGAAAAAATTTTAGGTCGTGCTAAAAGTTCTATATTACACGGGAATCGCTGTCAATGATAAAGTCATGTGACTAACTTACCATAAGAGTTTAACTTCATTGGGAGACATAAGGGAGAATAAAACGTCCATTAGAGTAGGATCCCACTTTACATATGGCAAGAAATAACAGTGTGTAGTTAGATCAAACATAGGAGCAGTATAACAAAAAAACAAAACGGTTAGAAATTATTAAATTTCAAGATAAGAACGACCGCTAAAAAATTTAATCCTTCTAAGAATAAAAAAACAAAGCTAGTGCATGAAATAAAACAAGATGGAATGATTGAATAATCTTTTGCCCCAATCTCATTCATTCTGGCCGTCTGTCATGGCCTCTAAATACTGAGGGATGCAGGCAGCATTTTAATACAATACAAACACTATATTCCTAGCTTGACCGAAAAACAAACATTATCACATACAAGCAATCCTAGCTTCATCATAATACAAACATTATCTCATACAGGACAATTACAATATTATCTGCTTAATGCTCCCCCTCAAGGTGGAGCATGAGGATCAATCATGCCCATTTTGCCATGTGGGAAGGTAAATTGTTGCTTTCCTAGGGCTTTTGTGAAAATATCTGTGACTTGATATTTAGAGGGCACATAGTTCATGACAAGATCTCTAGAAAGTATTCTTTCCCTTACAAAATGGCAATCAATCTCAATGTGTTTTGTCCTTTCATGAAATACGGGATTTTTTGGAATGTGAAGAGCTGCTTGACTGTCGCAAAACAGTTGCATAGGCTTGGCCAAGATGCCCAGTAGCTAAGAGAAATTTAATCCAAATCATCTCACTAGTTACTGTAGCCATAGCTCTGTATTCGACCTCTACAGATGAATGTGATACTATCCCTTGCTTCTTTCTCTTCCAAGCTATGGGTGATCCTCCAAGGGTGATGAGAAAACCAGTCAATGAGCACTGAGTAAGGGGACATGCTCCCTAATCAGAGTCACAATATGCATAGACCTATAAATTTGAATCACCTCTCAGCAGAATCCCTTGGCCAGGATTACCTTTCAAATATCGTAAGAGTTGTTGAGCTGCATGCATATGCTCCTCTTTAGGATCTTGCATGAATTGAGCTATAATGTGCACCGCATAAGATAATTTTGGACGAGTAATAGTGAGATAAATCAATCTCTCCACCAATCATTGATATTGAGTGGGATTAGTCAAAGGTTTTTCTGAAGCTAAGGCAAACTTATGATTCATCTCAATAGGAAATTGCACTGGCTTTGATCCCAATAACCCACACTCATCAATGATTTCTAAAGCTAATTTTCACTGACATGAAAACAATTCTTAGGCATTTCTTGCTACTTCGATTCCCAAAAAATATTTTAGAGGTCCAAGATCCTTAATATGGAAACATTTATTCAAATATGCCGTAAAAGTTGCACATAACTTGGAATCATTACCAAGAAGAACAATACCATCCATGTAAACAAGCAGTGCCATGAATAATCGACATAAGATCTAGTGAAACCACACTCTAAAAGTTTTGTAGATAGTTTTGCAAACCACTGACGAGGAGCTTGTTTTAAACCATAAAGTGACTTGCGTAATCGACGTACCTTATTTGGATTCAATGTACAAAATCCTGGTGGCATTATCATATAAACTTCCTTGTCGAGATCTCCATGCAGGAATGCATTATTTACATCCATTTGATGTAAATCCTATCCTTTTGCCACTACTACTGCAAGAAATGTTCTCACACTTGACATCTTGGCAATCGGGGCAAATGTTTCATTGTAGTCAAACGCTTCAATTTGCTCATCTCCCTGAATCACTAATCGTGCTTTATACCTCTCTATGTTTCCATCTGACTTGTACTTGACTCTGAACACCTATTTGCAATTTATAGCCGTCTTTCCTGGTGGTGAAGTCTCAACACTCCATGTGTTGTTTTCTTTAAGAGCTTCAATTTCTTTTGCCATTGCTTCCAACCATTTCGGATCCTACACTACCTTATGGAAATATTTGGGGGCTCCACAATTTTAGATATAGTAGCTAAATAATTTCTATGCACGTTAGAAAAACTTGCGCAAATAACAAACTGAGCTATGAGACAAGGTTTACTTGAGGAGACCCTAGGAAGTGAGTATATGGCCTTTGTTGATCAAGAGGGGTTGACGGTGGATCCTGAGTAGCAAATGTAATCTTGCATGTGACTTGGGCTTTTGCGGGCCCATTTCCCCTCATTCCTGTTTTCTCTGGCTACAGTGTCACTAGGCTCTTCTAGCCCATTTACATCCAACTCCCTTTGATCCTGGGCTGTTGAACGACTGCTCCCCCTATCCATGGGAGATCTGGACACTTCTGGGCCAGTTGCTGCATTATATTGCTGTGACCTAGTATTATCACTCAAACTAGCTAGCTCTTTCTCATTCCTTGTTCTAGACTGTCCTTGCCTTATGAAATCATCAAAATCATCCTTCGCAAATACATTATCTTGCTGCCCATAGGCTATTGTTGTCTCTCCCTCTCGATTTTGTGGTTCACCAAAGAGAAATTGCTCCTTATGAAATATTACGCCGCGACTCACAAAGATATTTCCCGTTTCCAACTCATAGACTTTCCATCCCTTGTTTCCAAAGGGATATCCCACAAATATACACTTCCGTCTTCTTGACTCAAACTTATCTTTGGGTTTTTTTAAATTATAAGCATAACATAGTGACCCAAAAATTCACAAATGACCATAATTGGGCTTGGTTTTGAAGAGAACTTCGTAAGGAGTTTTCCACTTAAGAACTCTAGTGGCCAGTGAGTGTTCTATTAATAAGATATGCAACAGTTAAGGCACACTCCCCCCAAAACTCCAAGGGGGGATAGACTTGAAATCTTAGAGCCCTAGCAACATTAAGTATGTGATGATGTTTTCTTTCAACTCTTCCATTTTGTTGGGGAGTGTCAATGCAAATTGTTTCATAAATAATCCCATTATTTTTATAAAACTTTCTCATAGGATTAGATGTGAATTCAGCTCCATTATCAGTTCTAATAGTTTTAGCTTTGACTCCAAATTGAGTACTGACCATAGCACAAACATCAATTAAGAGCTGTGAGGCCTCACTCTTTTCATTCATTAAGTATACCCAAACACCTCGGCCAACATCATCTACTATAGTAAGAAAATATTGAGCACCTGAAAGAGACATGACACGATATGCACCCCATATGTCATAGTGAATAAGATCGAAGCAATTTATCGCTTTATTTTCACTAACTGGAAAAGGTATACATGTTTGTTTAGCCCTAATACACACATCACGTAAATCATTCTTATTCTTACCACTACTACTACTAGAAAACTTGGACAAGGCTTGTCTTGAAGGATGCCTTAGTCTATAATGCCATGTATTGTACGAAAACACCTTGTTTGCTTGAACTCTTGCCGGTGATGAACTCTTCAAGTAATAAACCCCCTTTTCTTGGCTCACCCACTCCAATCGGGCTCCTCGAAGTAAGGTATTGTATCAAACACAATTGTTTAGTAAATATTACATTGTAAATATTTTCCTCAATTAGTTGCGCTATAGAAATTAACCGACAATTTAAACCCGAAACAAAGAGAACATGATTTGGCTTCAAGTTTGAGTTCAATCGAACGGGTCCTCGTTTAGTGGCCATGGTCACGTTTCCATTTGGTAATTTGATCGGAATTGGCTCCAAGTCAAAGACATCACGTAACAAACTCAGAAAACCCGTCATATGACAAGATGTTCCAGAGTCAAGAAGCCATATTTCCTTACTTGATAGTTTTTCGTACCCGGATTTGGGAGTCTCAATGAGACTTAGGAGACGCTGCACTTGCTCGAAAGTGAAACCGGACACGATTGTCCCCTGAATTTCTTCTGCTGAAGTTACTGGCTCTACATATGCATGTGTGGTGTTCACTGCCTAGCGCCCTCTTCCTCACCCAGCACTGTTATGACTACCTCCTCAGCCGCCGCGATTCATGCCTCTGCCACCCCGATTACTCCACCCAAGTGGATAGCCTATTAACTCGAAACAATTGGCTTCTTCATTCCCAACCTTCCCACAATGCTTGCAATTCACTCTTTCACTTTGCGTAACACTGAGTTGAGCTATATGAGACACAATAAAGGCAGCCATATTCTCAGGTTTAGGATCTCGATCAGTCGTCACTCGCTTATGGTTCTCTTCCTGCTGCACCATATTAAAAATTTTGTCTATCGTTGGTAAGGATTCCTGTGCCAGAATTTGACTTCACATTGTCGAATACAAGTCATCGTCTAGGCCCATCAAAAATTGATGTGCCTTGTCTTCTTCGAGATACTTGGCTATCTTAGCTGCCGCTTCAGACTTGCAAGGAGGAATTTTGATGTAATTGTCGAGCTCACTCCATAATCCCATGAGCCTCGAGAAGAAATCAAGAACATCTTGTTTATTTTGTTTACAAGCTGCAATCTCAGCTTTCAATTTGTGAAATATGGGTATGTTTGGCACATCATACTGCTTTTTGATGTTATCCCATAATTGGTGAGCCGTACCAACATAGGCTACACTCTTATGTAGTCTCGGACCTATAACATTCATGATCCATGATATCACCATTGAATTCACCATCTCCCATGCTCTTGCTTCATCCGATGGTTTTTCCTCTGCTATTGACGGTTTTGTAATTGAGCCATTAATGAAACCAAGTTTATTTTTCGCTTTCACAGAAGTTATGACTACCTTTTCCCACAAGTCATAATTTTTCCCATCAAGTTTTATTGTTGTTATGATGGCCACGGGAGAATCAGAAGCGTGAAGAAAGAACGGAGACTAATTTGTGATGATAAATGTTTGATCTTTCTTATCTTTGTTCATGATGAATTTTGTGAGAGATTCTTTCTTTTCGCAATCGAAGATTGGGTGGTTCTGACACCACGAAATAAAACAAAATTAAATGATTGAATAATCTTTTGCCCCCAATCTTATTCATTCTAGCCGTTCGTCATGGCCTCTAAATACTCAGGGATGCAGGCAACGTGTTAATACAATACAAACACTATATTCCTAGCTTGACCGAAAAACAAAGATTATCACATACAAGCAATTCTAGCTTCATCATAACACAAACATTATCTCATACAGGACATTTACAATATTATCTGCTTAATAATGCAAAGCTAACAAACTCAAAGTAGAGGAAAGTAAACAATATAAGGACAACTAGAACAGAGTTGCCATAGAAAAAAAGCAAGGCTGTGATCTACAAGACATTTTTTAGATGGCACATATAGGACAATTCATATCAATGCCACTCAATTTTATTTAATTTCTTTAATCGTATTCCTTGTCTCACTTGAATTGGTCTCACTTATAAAATTTTACACATAAGGAAAGGTTTTTAATTTGTCTAAGAAGTCCAATATTTCAAAGATATCGATCTCAATAATTAAAGAGGTCAAGAGACTAACTCAACGTAAGAGTTAAGTACATCAGGAGACAAAAGGGTGAATAAAGGTGGATCAGAGGCCAACTTCCTAACCTTATGGAGCTAGATCTCGTTTTACAAATGTTAAGAAATAACATTGTGCAGTTACATCAAACATAGGAGCAGTATAACAAAAAAAGGTTAGAAATTATTCAATTTCAAGGTAAGAATTACCAAAAAAAATTAATCGTGCTAAAAATAAATAACAAAGCTAGTTTTGGTCGTATAGGAAAATTTAGATGGCACATATAGGAAAATTTAGATCAATTCCACTTAATTCTACTTAAGTTCTTTACTTGTTGTACTTGTAGTCGTCCAGCTTAAGAAAATTTACATATAGCGAGAATTGTTTTGGTCGTATATGAAATTCAAAATTATAAGGGGCCGATCTCAATAATAAAATAAATCCTGAGACTAACTTAGCGTAAGAGCTAAGTTCATCAGGAGATACAAGGAAGAATAAAGGTGGATTAGAGCACATCAGCACAACTTCCTCAACTTACTGAGCTAGATCTCACTTTACATATGGCAAGAAACAACACTGTGCAGTTAGATCAAACATAGGAGCAGTACAACAAAAAAAAAGTTAGACATTATTAAATTTCAAAATAAGGAGGACCAAGGAAAAATTAATCCTGCTGAGAATAAATAACAAAGCTAGTGCAAAGCTAATAGACTCACAGCAACGAGGAAGAGAAGTAATAAGAGGAGAATCTGCCATGGAAAAAAGCAGTGCAGTGATATATAGGATATTTTTTAGATGGCACATATAGGACAATTTAGATCAATGCCACTTAATTTTACTTAATTTTTTAATTGTATTACTTGCCTTACTTGAGGTCGTCTCATTTAAAGAATTTGCATATAAGGATCCCCCCTTCCCTAAATAATCTGCCTCAAACCCAATTTTCCCCATTCTATTATCATGTATTTTGCCAGTTATATACTGCTACAAGTTTTTTTGACAATCCTAATGGAGACTGACAATAAACAACAAAGGAAAATTTTCAAGTCCCATAAGAGTCAACCTATGGGAGTTGGTTTCTCGTCCCGTAAACAACATGAGCAAATGAAAATTTACACAAGGCTTATAAAAAAATAAAAAATAAATAAAAAATTAAAGTAGTCGACCATCACAGTCGTAAGTTCGAACAAAATCAAATATTAAACTTCTTCTAATGTGTACACTTGGTAAAGGTAACGTATGCTCAAAGTACCATTTGTAAAACTTAAATTAAATTACATTGTGAGCACCAAAAAAAATCAAATACGTTTTATTAGACAATTAGTATGCTTGTTTTGACTAAGGCTGTCAAAAGCTGATCCGACATGATTACCGACCTGAATCGAACTCGAAATTAGGCGGGTTTGGGTACAAATTTTCAACCCGTTTAATTAAACGGGTCGACACGACTAACCCGTTTAATTAAACGGGTTAGGTTCATGTTGAGATTTTCTACACGAAAAAAAACTTATTTAACTCGTTTAATTAAATGGGTTAATAGGTCAACCTGTTTAATCCGTTTAATTATAACCCGTTTAATTCGTTTAACCTGCTTAACCCATTTATTGTGAAGGGCGGGTGGGGGCGGACTGAAATTTTAAAATTTTTTAGTTTTGATTTTTGAAGTTACCCGTTAGTCACAGTGTTAATACCCAGTGACCCAGTCAGGCTCTCTGTGAGACCCGAAGTTTTATCGTATTCGCTTAATGAATATTGTGTCTGATGGGTTGGAAAATTTTACTTGAATACCTGTCAACCTTAGAAGTAGTTTGATGTTACTAAATCGAAGCTAGACAGATTTGGGAACGAATAATCGATGAAGGATTATATTATCGATTTGGGTTTAGAAATCGGTTTACGAATTAGACTAGCGGTGTTAAGTATGATATGTCGAATAAATGAAAGAGAGAGGGGAAGGGCAAAATGGTCATTTCGCGCCCCACCTTATTTCTCCTCCCCCTTGCCTGCGTGACCCCCCCCCCCATGCACCTGCTTCTTCCTCCTCTGCTGAAGGCCGAGCTCTCTCTCTCCTCTTTCTTCTTCTTCCTGTCCCATCCTCACTGTTCCTCGCCGCCACGCCGTGCGACCGGACCCCAAGCGACGCCGGCGTCCTCCCCTGTGCTTGGCCGAGCCCATCTCAGCGCAAATCAGAGCCAACCCCCGATGAATTCGGTGCATGCAAGGTGGTTTCGAACTCCTCCTTTACCTATAAATTGCATTCTTGACCTAGATTCTTCCTAATTGCGTTTAATTTCATCAGAAATTGTAAGTTAGGGTTTCGGTTTGGTGGAGTCCGAACCCCCACGCGAAGGCAAACGGGATTCTTGGGTGTGTGGAGCTCGAATTCGTCTTCAATCTAGCCAAATTGCACGCAAATAGCTTGAATTCGAGGTGGGTAATCCTTTAATCCCACTTATTTTAAGAATTTCGAATGATAATCATATGAATAAGTTTATGGATTTGCTAGTTATAAGTAGTTATGCCTAAAGAGTATGAATTATGCTAGAGATATGTATTTGAAGTGAATTATATGCGTTTAGTTTCGATTCGAATCAAATTGGGTAAATTATGCTTAAGATGTTAATTCGAAGTGAATTATATATGTTTAGCTTCAATTTGAATCAATTTGGGTGAATTCGAAGTGAGTTATATGTGTTTAGCTTCGATTCGAATAATTTTGGGTGAATTATGCTTAAGATGTTAATTCGGAGTGAATTATATACGTTTAGCTTCGATTCGAATCAAATTGGGTGAATTCGAAGTGAGTTATATGTGTTTAGCTTCGATTCGAATCAATTTGTTTGAATTATGCTTAAGATGTTAATTCGGAGTGAATTATATACGTTTAG
>JACYFF010031957.1:85644378-85685577 GCA_017589665.1 Selenicereus undatus | reverse complement strand
ATAATAATAATAATAATAATAATAATAATGATAATAATAATAATAACCAGCCAAATTATCCTAAATTCTCAATCCAGAACCCTAATTCCTCAATTCATTATAGTACATCACAAAATTCACTGATAATCTAAGATAAATTTGATAAAATAAGCAAACTAATAATAATAATAATAATAATAATAATAATAATAATAATAATAATAATAATAATAATAATAATAATAGTAATAATAATAATAATAATAATAGTAATAATAATAATAATAATAATAGTAATAATGAAATTTAAGCGACCTACAACTTAAAGGGGCAGAGAAATTAAAAATAGAAATGAATAGATGAAGCAGTTTGGATTCAAAGACGCGACCACACAAGGCAAGGGGGAAGAGGTTGGCACAGAAACCACTTAGCTATCTCACACCTTGTGATATGTACGGTAATTACTTCGTATATATTCTTTTGATTTTCAGAATTTCTATAATACAATTTTTTTTCCTCCCAAATCAAAGGGTGTCAATTGACATCCCTTGGGCTAATGCGGCCCTGCTGCTGATTTGTATTCCAATATACCTGCAAATAAAACTGTAAAGCTTCTCGTAGAACTACAAATCAAACCAGTACTTGATTTATAAATAAGATTTATAGTAAAGGAAAGTAGGGATCGATCACAGGAGGAAAGATTATGATAGTGAGCTAGTTTGAATCTAATTAGATTTACTACTCTAATATATTTTATGTTTTCTTTAAATTTCAAAGACAAACCAAATTAAACAAATAAAAATATGGAAAATTACTTACTAATACCAATAAATATTTAAGCCTAATTTCGTAAAGAAAAATAGTAAATACCTAACCTAAATATTCTGGAAGAATAAAAACAGAAATAATCACATAATATTAAACAGAAAATTAAAACAGAAAATAAGAAGCAGAAAATTAATATCAAAAAGTATAGAAAATAATATCAATTACTATTCTACATATTTATAAATTTATACCCCCATAATTATATGTAATTAATTTTAGAAAAATAAAAATTGATAATAACTGTAGAAAATTAAAATAGAAAATAAAATATGAGATTAGAAAAATAATAAACTGCACTTAATTAAATACAAAAATGAATAATAAATTTACCCAGATTGTAAAATATAATTTTATAGACTTAATAAAACCCTTAAAACTGAAGTTAAAAATTAAAAACATAATTTTCATGTTTATTAAACTGAAAATCTGTACGTATTCAATTCACAAAATAATTCTGAAAAATTATCAAATAATTGTCAAAAATTTCAAATTTAAATACCAGCAGATTAGGATAATAACTAAACACTAAAATTGAATAAAACACAAAAAAACATAAAACAACCTATTTTGAGCCAAATTTCTAACAAACCAGTAAATAATGACAAAATAGAATAGAAAATAAATATGAGAATTTAACCACTCTAAAAATCAAAATATAACTGATCTAAAATTACTAAGATACTCCCAAAAGACTACTCTTTTAGGGGGTTTAAACAAAATTAATATTAAAATCTATATGTTTAAAAATTAAAATTCACAAAGTAAAGAAATTAGCTAAAAAAGCAACAAATTATTGTTAAAGATACCAAATTTATGAAAAACACTTAGCATAATCTATATCCACCATGCAAATTAATATTTATCATCAACACATAAATCGATTTATCCATGAGTTAAACTATAGAAGACACCCACCGGCGGATCTTCCCTATTTTTTCTTATATTATAGTTTATTTAGGTCCAGTTCTAATATAAACCCTACTAGTTTTGATAACTCTAACACCAACGCAAGAATTCAATCAATTAGAGCATTAAATATTAGAAAAACATCACCTAATGCCTTGTAACCAATTTACTAGTAAATTGGTTTAACAAAGATCTATCATAATTACCTAATTAAAAGAGATGGGTTTGAATCATCCATGATCAATTAGGGTGATACTTGTGCCTAAAAGACTACAGTTTTTACGTACTAAAACCTTTTAAACTATCATATGATTTCATATTGAACTTAATTAGCATGCATTCTAATTAATCTAACACAAATATCATAAACAACAAATAAAAACTCATTATAGAATAATGGAATAAAAATCAATTAGACAATAAAGCATAAAACTTGTTTCAAAATAATCAATTTAACATGGTTTCAAGTATGTTATACTAAGTATATAAAAACTACTCACACATATTATCAATTAAAGTACATAATTTACCAAAATAATTCATGTTTAATAACAAATAAATTATTAAATGAAAAACCAATATTACTTTGATCAATACTGTGACAATATTGATGATGAAAGCCACTGATGCTGGAGGTGATGATCAAGATGATGAAGATGGTGACGCATAGCGGTGCTGACGATGATGCTATTTTTGATTGATGAAGGTTGGCGAGATGATTTGGAGGGATGATTGACACTGAAGAGAAGAAGACGATATGTAAGATGATATGTGATGAATGATAGGGGTAGGCGTGCCTCTCATGGGAGGCTGATGGTGTGGCTTTTATGGAGGAGGATGGAGTCATGTATTTGGAGGATGTTGGTGATCAGTGGCGTGAAGATAGGAAGTTGTTGGTGAGTGGGTTGTGACGTTGGGGAGTGAGTGGGGAGTTGTAGAACAAGTAGGATGGCGAGTCTTGGGGGTCAATCCGAGAGTTTTGGCCACTTTGACTATTTCTCTAGCTTCTTGATGGTACATCAATTCTTCAGCCTTCTTTGACTTGATATTTCCCCTTTTTTGGCTTAATTTCTCTACTTTTTTTTGCATGAGTTTGGACTTAAACATTTATTTCCTAAATAATGTAAAAACAATGAATATTAGACAAATTAATAACATAAAATAAATTAATAAAACATAAAAGATATGATAAAATGAGACTTAATAAATTCCCCCACACTTGGTGTTAAGTCTTATTTTATTCATATTTTTTATGTGTTATTAATTTATTTTATGTTATTTATTTGTGTAATATTCGTTGTTTTTACATTATTTAGGAAATAATTATTATTTTTGGACTTTAATTTGTTTCTATTTTGGTTTTGTAGGCAATGAATAATTCGAAAACATTCGGGAAAAAGATGAAGAGATGTTGGAAATGAAGAATTGAGCCAAGTTAGTATATGATGGTATGAATTGGTTAATTTGATTAGAACAGTTTAAGTCCAGGGCTGGTCTTAGAAGTTAAACTGAAAATCAGGAAAGAACAGCTGGTGGGTCTTTTCTAGTCTCTAGCTATTAAAATGAATGATGTATAATATCAATGATAGATGTAAATTATGGCATGATGAATCATAATTAGGTCAAGTGATTTATTTGATTTAGTTACTCTTGATTAATATTTTCTTGTTATTCTCTTAATTAATTGTTTATATTTTCACTTGTTAATTTATTAAGTGTTCCTTGCTCAATTTAAATTTCTTCAACACCCGCCCAAATAGTTTAGTATTTAAGTTGCGATTTAATAATTTTGGAATTATCATAATCCTAGGTATAAAATTTGGTTCAAATAAAATAAATATTATTTTTATTTTCTAGAGTAATTTTGTTAGTTCAATTTTAAGTTTAAAATTAGTAGTTGTTTTTACAGTTTAGATCATTTTATTAAATAATATGAGGTAGCAACTTTTTAGATTTTTTTTTGGGATCAATATTAGATATTAAGTAAACTTAAAATTTTTTTTATCTCTCTCTGTGGGATTGACCCCTACTTTCCTATATTATAAATCTTATTTAAAAATAAATTAGTTGTTTAATTTGTGAGCTCTACGTATACGACAAGCTCTACAAATTTTGGCGTTGTTGCCGGGGAGAGATTTGTTTGCTTTTATCTTTTATTAAGTGATATATTCTAACGTTTATATTTTCTTTTTTCAGTTTGTTAGTTGATGAAAGCTACACGCAGTAGGAAAGTAGGACCAAACAAAGAAGAGCTATCGCTAGAAGACCAAATCGTAAGCGATACAGAAAGTGAAAAGTGTGTAAGTCTTTCTGATAGCTCGACAGCTTCTATTGATAAATTGGCTAATAATGCTACTTTGCGTGAGCTTGCTGCCCCTAACTTGGTTGTGCAACCCTTATCAATTTCATATCCTTCCTTAGATAGACCTTTAAAACTGAATTCTGAATTTTTGAACTTATTGCCTAAATTTCACGGATTGCCTGGTGAGGACCCATATAGATTTATTAATGAATTCATTATTTCTTGTTCCACCATGCAACCAAAGGGAATTCCTAAGGACCAGATTAGACTGAGGGCATTTCCTTTTGCACTTTAGGATAGGGTTAAAGACTGGTTATATTATCTTCCCCTTACATCATTTATCACTTGGACTCAAGTTCACAAAGCTTTTTTGGAAAAATTCTTTCCTGCATCTAGGATAGGGTCAATTAGAAAAGAGATTTGTGGAATAAAACAAATGAATGGGGAGTCTTTGTATGGATATTGGGAACGCTCTAACAGGTTGTGTGCTAGTTGTCTTCAGCACCAAATCACTGATAAATTATTAATCCAGTATTTTTACGAAGGACTACTGCCATTAGACAGGAGCATAGTAGATGCTGCAAGTGGGGGGGGGGGGCGTTAGTGAGCAAAACTCCAGTTGCAACAAGGGAGTTAATTAATAACATGGCCCAAAACACCGACCAATTTGGGACTAGAGAAAACCAACTTAGGAGAGTCAACGAAATTTCACATGGATCATTTGTCGAGACTTAGTTGTCTCAAATTACAAATATGCTGAACAAGTTAGTTACTGGTTGGGTTCAAACTACTGTTATTTGTAATATTTGCTGCTTAGAAGGTCATGTTTCTGATGCTTGTCCTAATTTGCAAGGGGGAATGTTAATGTTGTGTTTCCTAATTGGGGCCAAAGAAGATATGACCCTTATTCCTATACCTATAATGAGGGATGGAGGAATCATCCTAACCTTAGGTATGGACCTAGACCCAATCCCGCTGGCTTTAACCAACCATCAAACCAACCTTCTGCTCAAGATAAGACTAACTTCCTTCTTAAACAGATGATCGGAAAAATGGATGAATAGAAGAAGGAAACAGACCTTAAGTTACAGAACTTAGAGATGACTATGAAGCAGATGCAACAAAGAGAAGCCGCTTCCGACACCTTAGTTAGCAATCTACAGGCTCAAGTGCACCAAAGAATACCATCTCAACCTTACCCAAACCCTAAGGATAGTGTTAATGCCACAACACTTTGGAGTGGGAAAGAGTTAAAAGAGCCTCAATGGAGTAGAGAGGTAGAGTCTAAAAAAGAAATTGAGGTTAAGGAATCTGAAAATGAGCAAAAAGAGGAGTCTACTATTGTTTCTAAACATGAACCATCAAAACCAGTTCCACCTTTTCCTAGTAGATTGAGGAAGTACAATTACAAGGTAGAAGAGGCCAACCAGGGCATTCTAGATGTATTTAAAAAGGTTGAGGTTAACATTCCTCTTCTGGATACACTTAAATAGGTACCTCGCTACGCTAAGTTCCTAAAGGAGTTGTGCACTTCAAGGCCCAAAATGAAAGGAAATGAAAAGGTAAGTATGGGGGAGAATGTTTCTGCTGTTCTCCAAAAGAAATTACCTACTAAATGCAAGGATCCATGTATGTTCTCAATTTCCTGTAAAATAGGGAACATGACACTTGATAAAGCTATGCTTGACTTGGATTCTTCCATTAATGTGATGTCAAGATCTCTTTTTGAACAACTAAAAGTAGGAGACTTGAAAAGAGCGAGTTTGGTAATTCACCTAGCTGATAGAAGTTGTGCATACCCTGATGGTGTAATTGAAGATGTCTTAGTTCAAGTAGATAAACTAATATTTCCTGCTAATTTCTTTATCTTGGACATGGGTAATGCTTCTAATGATGCCCCTATACTGTTAGGTAGACCATTCTTAAAAATAGCTAGGACAAAAATAGATGTGCACACTAGAACTTTGTCTATGGAATTTGATGGAGATGTAATTAAATTTGATATATTTGATGCCATGAAATTTCCATATGATGAGAACCATATATGTGCACTTGATGTTATAGATGAATTGTCCCAAGATGTTCATGACTTGTCGCATAAAGATGAGTTAGAAATTATGCTGACCATGAGTTTAGATGCATTAGAACATATGCCATATGTTTCGCATGATAAGTTAGTGGCTATGATAGAGTCTTTCTGTCTAGTGAGTTCAATTGAGGAGTCTGATGAAATTTGTTTGACTACTGAACATGATAAATTTCCACCCTCACTTATCTCAGCCCCTAAGTTAGATTTTAAACCTTTGCCTGAGAATTTGAAATATGTCTATTTAGGGGATGATGAGACACTGCCTGTAATTATCTCCAACACACTAAAGCCTGAACAAGAAGAAAAATTGGTTAGGGTGCTTAGAGAACATAGGGAAGCATTTGGATGGACTTTAGCAGACCTTAAAGGACTTAGCCCAACATTTTGTACTCACACGATCACTCTGGAGTCAGAGGCTAGCCCATGATGGGAGTTGTGTAGAAAGAGATCCTTAAATGGTTAGATGTTGGGGTGATTTATCCGATAGCAGATTCTGATTGAGTGAGTCCTATACATGTGGTACCAAAGAAAGGGGGGACAACCATTGTCCAGAACAAAGAGGGGGAGTTAGTTCCTACTCGAGTTCAAAGTGGCTGGAGAGTTTGTATAGGTTATAGAAAACTGAACAAAGCCACCAAGAAAGACCACTTTCCTTTACCTTTCATGGACCAAATGTTAGAGAGGCTGGCCGGTAGGTCTAATTATTTCTTCCTAGATGGGTATTCAGGATATATCCAGGTCCCAATAGCCCCTGAGGATCACGAAAAGACCACCTTCACTTGCCCATTTGGCACTTATGCATTTAGGAGAATGTCGTTTGGTTTTTGTAATGCACCAGCCACATTTCAAAGATGTATGATGAGCATTTTTTATGACTTTATCACCAAAATTATGGAAGTTTTCATGGATGATTTTACTATTCATGGTGATGCGTTTGATTAGTGCTCGCATCATCTCACTTTAGTGTTTAGGCGATGTATAGAAACCAATTTGGTTTTGAATTTTGAAAAATGTCACTTCGTGGTTGAGCATGGCGTCGTATTAGGGCATGTTGTTTCTGCTATGGGATTAGAGGTAGACAAAGCAAAAGTGGAAATCGTTCAATCTCTACCTTACCCTCGAACTATTAGAGAAGTCAGGTCCTTTTTTGGACATGTTGGATTTTATCGTAGATTTATCAAAAACTTTTCTAAAATTGATTCTCCTTTGTGTGATCTACTTGCTAAGGATGCTTGTTTTGATTTTAATGAAGATTGAATGAAAGCATTTGATGAATTGAAACTGAAACTGACCACCCCTATAGTGCAACCTCCAAACTGGGCCCCACCCTTCGAAATAATGTGCGATGCTAGTGATAAAGCTGTAGGGGTAGTTTTAGGTCAAAGAGTGGGAAGAGTACCCCATGTAATATGCTATGCTTCTCGAACTCTTGACCATGCCCAGAGAAATTACACCACAACCGAGAAAGAATTGTATGCTATTGTGTTTGCTCTTGAGAAATTTTGTTCTTATTTGCTTGATGTGAAAGTTATTGTCTTTTCTAATCATGCTGCTCTCAAAGCTTTGTTATAAAAGAATGACTCTAAACCTAGGTTGATAAGATAGGTTTTATTACTCCAAGAGTTTGACGTTGAGATAGTAGAGAAGCTTGGAGCACAGAATTTAGTAGCTGCCCATTTGAGTAGCTAGAGAATGGAGAAAAAGGAAACTCACTTAGTGACCAGTTCCTAGATGAGACCTTATATGCTATTACTGGTAGTCTCCCTTGGTATGCAGACATAGTCAATTACCTAGTGACCAAGGAATTCCCCACAGACTCGTCTCGAGTAGAGAAGGAGAAAATTAGAGCCCAAGCTAAATACTACCTATGGGATGAGCCATACTTGTGGAAATTTTACAGCGATCAGATTATTAGACGATGTGTAGATGACAATGAAATTCATTCCATTCTTACCTTTTGTCATTCTTCTAAGAGTGGCGGACACTTTGGTCCCAAGAGAACGGGTCACAAAATCTTAGAGTGTGGTCTTTACTGGCCTTCGATCTTTAAAGATGCTTATGAATTCTGCAGGCGATGTGAACTTTGTCAGAGAACAGGTAATCTATCTTGGAGAAATCAAATGTCCTTACATAACATTTATGTTTGTGAACTTTTTGATGTGTGGGGTGTTGATTTCATGGGACCCTTTCCCCCTTTGTGTGGTTATACTTATATTCTATTATTTGTGGATTACGTTTCTAAATGGATCGAGGCTATGCCTACTAGAACTAATGATGCTAAAACTGTGGTTCAAAATGTCAAATCACATATTCTGCATAGATATGGAGTTCCTAAAGCACTCATTAGTGATAGGGGTACACATTTCTGCAACAAAACCTTAGGCGCCTTGTTAGCTAAATATCATGTCACTCATAAGGTGTCTACTGGTTATCACCCCTAACAAATGGCCAAGCTGAGATTTCAAATAGGGAGATTAAAAGTATTTTAGAGAAAGTGGTCAACCCAGATAAAAAAGATTGGACCCTTAGGTTAGAGGAAGCTCTTTGGGCTTATCGGACTGCATACAAGACGCCTATAGGTATGTCACCTTACCGATTAGTTTTTAGGAAGCCCTGTCGTCTACATGTGGAATTAGAGCATAAATCTTATTGGGCTATTAAGCAGTGCAACTTAGCCTATGACTTAGTAGGTAAAGAAAGAAAATTACAGTTGCAGGAATTAGAGGAATTGAGATTAGAGGGCTATGACAATTTTGTGATCCATAAGGGTAAGGCCAAGGCATTTCATGATGCTAAGCTATCCAGGAAAGAATTTCAAGTAGGTGAAAAAGTTCTGCTATTCAATTTCCAAATTGAGACTCTTCCTGGGCAAGCTTAACTCTAGATAGCTAGGACCTTTTATAGTGACCAGTGTCCATCCTTACGATGCTGTTGAGATTCAAAGCTTATCCACCAACAAAATTTTCAAAGTGGGTGGACCTAAGTTGAAACATTTCAAAGATGGAGACTTTGTGAATGTCATTGAAGAAATCACTCTAGAGAATCCATGAGCTTCATGACGTCGAGCCAACGACTGTAAATAAAGGCGCTAGTTGGGATGCAACCCAACATTTTTCAAGGGAGTTTTTAATTCGCTTTCAGTACCTTCTTTTTTTTTCTTTTATTATTTCGCATGCATTAGGGACAGTGCATAAACTAAGTGTGGGGGTGCAACCTACATTTGATTTAGGTTGTGTTGCATTTTATTTGTTTTTATTCCATTTGTTCAAAATATTCATTCCATTTGTTCTATTAAAAAAAATATTCTTTTGTTTTCCATTTCTTTTGTTTTGAGGAAAAGCATACTATTTTGACTAGATGTACGTACTTGTAACTTAGTATTAGGTTGTACATAAATGGGGCGTGCATGACAAACCGAACCTTAGATGTGATATTCTATAACCCGAGTCTAACCTCATTACTCCATGATAACTGTGAGTCCAATCCTTATTTTGCACATCACCATTGTCTTAGAGTCTTAGGCTTCCAGGCTTGAGTCTCCCACTTGCATTTGTTTTTGCTTTAATTCGGATTCACAAAAAAAAAAGAAGAAGAAAGAAAAGAAGTCAAAGTCAGGAATGACAAGTATTTCTTTGAGGCATGCGCTACTGGGTGCTATCATTTGAGGCAATACTGCTACTGGAAAGCTTGCTTCTCATGTCAGTGAGTCAAGAAAGTACTATACATATTGTCAGGTGAGAATGAGTCAAACTCTAATTAGCTCGATCTCTGGGGTGATGGTACACTCACACACTATGCACTAGGATGGATACATAGTTATATAGGCTTATGGGGTAAAAAGTGGAGTGTAGATGTCACCTATGAAGACTTAGAGTTTTGAAGTGTACGCCTTGTTCACATACAACATAATATCTTGGTTTAAAAGGTGATGTGTCTAGTTGAAATTTTATATTGTTTCCTTATGTAAATTATTCAAAAAAAAACAAAAAAAAAACCAAAAAAAAATAATCTCCGTCTCCTCTTTTTCCTTTTAAAAGATTTTGGGGGTACATCTTCTACAAACCCTCACGAGACATGCTCATCCACTAAGGGAAACTTAGGGGTCCAAAGGGCTTGTTGCAAATGCTAAATGCAACGATGATTCCTACAAAAGTGAGTTAGAATTTTCTTTTTCTTATTTTTTATTTTCTGTTTTAGGTAATTTATGCACGAGGACATCCAAAGTCTAAGTGTGGGGGAATTTGTTAAGTCTTATTTTATGCATATTTTTTTATGTGTTATTAATTTATTTTATGTTATTTATTTGTGTAATATGTGTTGTTTTTATATTATTTAGGAAATAATAATTATTTTTAGACTTTAATTTGTTTTTATTTTGGTTTTGTAGGCAATGAATAATTCGAAAAAATTCGGAAAAAAGATGAAGAGATGTTGGAAATGAAGAATTGAGCCAAGTTAAATTATGCTGGTATGAATTGGTTAATTTGATTAGAAGGGTTTAAATGCAGGGCTGGTCTTAGAAGTTAAAAATAAAAAAAAAAACCACTGGTGGGTCTTTTCTAGTGTCTAGCTATTGAAATGAATGATGTATAATATCAATGATAGATGTAAATCATGGCATGGTGAATCATAATTAGGTCAAGTGATTTGTTTGATTTAGTTACTCTTGATTAATATTTTCTTGTTATTCTCTTAATTAATTGTTTATATTTTCAGTTGTTAATTTATTATGTGTTCCTTGCTCAATTTAAATTTCTTCAACACTCCCACAATAGTTTAGTATTTAAGTTGTGATTTAATAATTTTGGAATTATCATAATCCTAGATATAAAATTTGGTTCAAATAAAATAAATCTTATTTTTATTTTCTAGAGTAATTTTGTTAGTTCAATTTTAAGTTTAAAATTATTAGTTGTTTTTATAGTTTAGATCATTTTATTAAATAATCTGAGGTAGTAACTTTCCATATTTTTTTTGGGATCAATATTAGATATTAAGTAAACATAATTTTTTTTAATCTCTCTCCGTGGGATCGACCCCTACTTTCCTATATTATAAATCTTATTTAAAAATAAAGTAGTTGTTTAATTTGTGACTCTACCACAAGCTGTATACTTGGCCTTTAGACATCCTCTTGTAACAGTATCCTAAATTATCTAATGATCTACGCTTAAACCCTCCTTATAAATCCTACATAAAATCTAACTTGGCTCAACTTGCTTAAGAAAACAATTTTATGAATATTTATAATCTAACTCCTTGTAGGTCAAGAAAATAAACATGCAGCTATCACTTAGAGTTTAAAACTCTAATTTCCTTTCTCAAGATAAAGAATCCGACTATTTACCTCATTTACCCTAATATATGCCAATCAAGAGGACTTTTAATGGGATTTTGGCTTAAGGTGAGAGGCTAGGAATATTTGGATAAGTAGTGGTATGGTGGTTTTCCATGCCTGAAAAAGCATCATCCTTCACTTTACTTTGAATTCGTGCTTTGCATCTCACTTTGACCATGCTCTTTGCTTCAAATATCTTCTTCCTTTGGGAGTGTGGTTGCACTTCTTCTCCTTGAGCCATCCTTAGGCAAGATAGTAATATAAATTATGTTTAATTGATTTTCCTATCTTGCTTAACACATCAGTACCTCAAAATTTTGGATTGAAAGTACTTGCAACTTTGAATTAGAAAAAACCACTTGATATCACGAATACTCCACTTGATAACTATTTCATTGCTTGCACTGAGGATACCTCCTAACCAGTTAACCCAGGGTTTAGGCATGTGGACTTTTGGCTATTTAGAGTTTATTCAATGACGTTTCCCAAGAATATAGCAATTAGGCTTAAATTGGGCTTCTAGTAGAATAACGTTAGGTAGGCAATATTTGGCTCATGTGGTGCGTTATTCTTAATGGCTCTATCCTTTTTAGCATGCAACAAGGGTAAATTAAACTAAACAGTCAAGATTGATCACCCTTCTAAAAGAAATTAGTAAAAGCAACTTCACTATTTTCCCAAAAAATTTAAAATCCTCCTAAGTGACAATCAACAGCGTGTAGACTTACCCTACTCACAGAAAGATTCAAAACAAGTTTTGAAAAATACACGAGCAAGAAGTAATCTAGAAGGATCACACTCATGTAATATTTATAAGAAGGACTCGAAAATGAGTCTTTTTTTTTTTTGCAAAACAAATAAATTGCAAGACAATCTAAATTAAATGTAGGATGCACCCTCCAACACTTAGTTAATGCATTTTCCCTAATGCATGCAAAATAATAAAAGAAAAGAAGGTGCTGAAAGTGAATTAAAACTTCACTGAAAAATGTTGGGTTATCTCCCAACCAGCGCCTTTATTTAAATTAGTTGGCTCGACGTCATGAAGCTCATGGATCCTCTAAAGTGATTTCTTTAATGACGTTCACAGAGTCTCCATCTCTGAAATGTTTCAACATCTGTCCATTCACTTTGAAAATTTTGTTAGTGGATAAGCTTCGAATCTTATCAACACTGTGAGGATGGATGCTGGTTACTACAAAAGGTCCTAACCATCTAGATTTAAGCTTGCCCGGGAAGAGTCTCAATTTTGAATTGAATAGTAGAACTTTTTCACCCACTTGAAATTCTTTCCTAGACAACTTAGCATCATGAAATGCCTTGGCCTTACCCTTATAGATCACTGAATTGTTGTAAGCCTCTAATCTCAATTCGTCTAATTCCTGTGACTGTAATTTTCTTTCCTTACCTACCAAGTCATAAGCTAGGTTGCACTGCTTAACAACCTAGTAAGATTTATGCTCTAATTCAACAGGTATATGATAAGACTTCCCAAAACTAATCGGTAAGGTGACATGCCTATAGGTGTCTTGTATGCAGTCTGGTAAGCCCAAAGAGCTTCCCATAACCTAAGGCTCCAATCTTTCCTATCTGCATTGACTAGTTTCTCTAAAATACTTGTAATCTCCCTATTTGAATTCTCAACTTGGTCATTTGTTTGGGGGTGATAACCAGAAGACACCTTATGAGTGACGTGATATTTAGCTAACATGGCACCTAAGGTTTTGTTGCAGAAATGTGTCCCCCTATCAGTAATAAGTGCTTTAGGTACTACATATCTATGCAAAATATGAGATTTGACATTTTTAACCATAGTCTTAGCATCATCAGTTCTAGTAGCCACAACTTCAACCCATTTAGAAATGTAATCCACAAACAAGGAAATGTAAGTATAATGACATGAAGGGGGAAATGGTCCCATGAAATCAACACCCCACACATCGCTTGCAGAATTCATAAGCATCTTTAAAGATCGAAGGCCAGTAAAGACTACACTCTAACACTTTGTGAGCAATTCACTTGGGACCAAAGTGTCCCCCAGTCTTAGAAGAATGACAAAAGGTAAGAATGGAATGAATTTCATTATCATCTACGCATTGTCTAATAATCTGATCACTGTAAAATTTCCACAAGTAGGGTTCATCCCATAAGTAGTACTTAGCGTGGGCTCTAATTTTCTCCTTCTTTGCTCAAGATGAGTTGTGGGGAGTTCCTTGGTCAATTGGTAATTGACTACGTCTGTACACCAATGGAGACTACTATTAGTCACAACATATAAAGTCTCATATGGGAGCTGGTCACTAAGTGAGTTTCCCTTTTCCCCATTCTCTAGCCTACTCAAATGGTCAGCTAGTAAATTCTGTGCTCCAGGCTTGTCTACTATCTCAATGTCAAACTCTTGGAGTAATAAAACCCATATGATCATCCTGGATTTATAGTCATTCTTTTGCAACAAAGCTTTGAGAGCAGTATGATAAAAAAAGACAATACTTTCACACCAAGCAAATAAGGGCGAAATTTCTCAAGAGCAAACACAACAACATACAACTTTTTCTCAGTGGTGGTGTAATTTCTCTGTGCATGGTCAAGAGTTTGAGAAGCATAGCACATTAAGTGGGGTGCTCTTCCTGCTCTTTGACCAAAAACTGCCCCTGTAGCTTTATCACTAGCATTGCACATCAATTCAAAGGGTAGGGCCCGGTTTGGGGGTTGCACTGTAGGAGTGGTGGTTAGTTTCATTTTTAATTCATTGAATGCTTTCATACAATCTGCATTAAAGTCAAAACAAGCATCCTTAGTGAGCACATCACACAAAGGAGAAGCAATTTTAGAAAAGTCTTTGATAAATCTACAATAAAATCCAATCTGTCCTAAAAAGGATATGACTTCTCTAACAGTTTGGGAGTAAGGCCAAGACTGAATAATTTCAACTTTTGCTTTGTCTACCTGTAATCCCTTAGCTGAAACATGTCCTAAGACTACACGATGCTCAACCATGAAATGACACTTTTTAAAACTCAAAACCAAATTGGTTTCAATGCATTGCCTAAGCACCAAAGTAAGATGATACAAGCACTCATTAAAAGAATCACCATGAACAGTGAAATTATCCATGAAAACCTCCATAATTTTGGTGATCAAGTCAGAAAAAATGCTCATTATGCATCTTTGAAATGTGGTCGATGCATTATATAAACCAAACGACATCCTCCTAAAAGCATAAGTGCCAAATGGGCAAGGGAATGTGGTCTTTTCCTGATCCTCAGGGGCTATTGGGGCTTGAATATACCCTGAATACCCATCTAGAAAACAATAATGAGACTTAACAGCTAGCCTTTTTAACATTTGGTCCATGAAAGGTAAAGAAAAATGGTCTTTGTTGGTGGCCTTGTTCAGTTTCCTATAATCTATATAGACTCTCCAGCCACTCTGAACTCAAGTAGGAATTAGCTCCCCCTCTTTGTTCTAAACTACGGTTGTCCCCCCTTTCTTTAGTACCACATGTATAGGGCCCACCCAATCAGAATCAACTATAGTATAAATCACCCCAGCATCTAACTACTTAAGGATCTCTTTCTACACAACTTCCATAATAGGTGGGTTAAGTCTCCGTTGAGGGTCTCTCCTAGGCCTAGCCTCTGACTCCAACGTGATCGTATGAGTACAAAGTGTTGGGCTAAGTCCTTTAAGGTCGGCTAGAGCCCATCCAAATGCTCCCCTATGTTCTCTAAGCACCCTAGCCAATTTTTCTTCTTGTTCAGGCTCAAGTGCTCTGGAGATAATCACAGGTAGTGTCTCATCATCCCTTAAATAGACATATTTAAAATTCTTCGGCAAAGGTTTAAGATCTAACTTAAGGGGTGAGATAAGTGAGGGTAGCAATTTATCATGTTCAGTAGTCAAACAAATTCCCTCAGGCTCCTTAGTTGAACTCACTACACAGAAAGACTCTATCATAGCCACAAACTCATCATGCAAAACGTATGGCATATGTTCAGATGCATCTAAAGTCATGGTCAGCATAGTTTCTAACTCATCTTTATGTGAGAAGTCATGGACATCTTGGGACAATTCATCAATGACATTAAGTGCACATATATGATTCTCATCATATGGAAATTTCATCGCATCAAATATATCAAATTTAATTATATCTCCATCAAATTCCACAAACAAAGTTCCAGTCTGCACATCTAATTTTGTCCTAGCTGTTTTTAAAAACGATATACCTAACAATATAGGAACATCATTAGAAGCATCGCCTATGTCCAAGATAAAGAAATAAGTACGAAAAACCAGTTTATCTACTTGGACTAAGACATCTTCTATTGCACTATTAGGGTATGCACAATTTCTATCAGCTAAGTGAATTACCAAATGAGTTCTTTTCAACTCTGCTACTTTTAGTTGTTCAAACAGAGATCTGGACATCACATTAATAGAAGAGCCTAGGTCAAGAATGGCTTTATCAAATTCTATGTTCCCTATTTTACAGGAAACTGAGAACATACTTGGATCCTTCCATTTAATAGGGAGCTTCTTTTGGAGAACAGCAGAAACATTCTCCCCCATACTTACTTTTCCATTTCCTTTCATCTTGCGCTTTGAAGTGCACAACTCCTTTAGGAACTTAGCGTAGCGAGGTACCTGCTTAAGTGTATCCAGAAGAGGAATGTTAATCTCAACCTTTCTAAATACATCTAGAATATGCTAGTTAGTCTCTTCTACCTTAGAATTGTAATTCATCAATCTACTAGGAAAAGATGGCGCTGGTTTTGATGGTTCATGTTTAGAAACAGTGGAAAACTCCCTCTTTTGGTCATTTTCAGGTTCCTTAGCCTCAATGTTTGCTTCAAACTCTACCTCTTTACTCCATTTAGGCTCTTTTAACTCTTTCCCGCTCCTTAGTGTTATGCCACTAACACTATCCTTAGGGTTCGGGTAAGGTTGAGATGGTATTTTTGGTTGTACTTGAGCATGTAGATTGCTAACTAAGGTGTCAGAAGCGGTTTGTCTTTGTTGCATCTACTTCATAGTCATCTATAAGTTCTGTAGCTTAAGGTATGTTTCCTTCTTCTGTTCATCCATCTTTTTCATCAGTTGTTCTAAAAAGAAGTTAGTCTTATCTTGAGCAGAGGGTTGGTTCGATGGTTGGTTAAAGCTAGGGGGATTAGGTCTAGGTCCATACCTAAGGTTAGGGTGACCCCTCCATCCCTCGTTATATGTATTGGAATAGGGTCATAGTTTCTTTGGCTCTGATTAGGAAACACAGCATTAACATTCCCCCCTTCCAACTTAGGATAAGCATAAAAAATATAACCTTCTAATCAGTAAATATTATAAGTAATAGCAGATTGAACCCCACCAGTGACTAACTTGTTCAGCATATTAGTAATTTGACACAATTGAGTCTCGACAGACGATCCTCGTGAAATTTCATTAACTCTCCTAAGTTGGTTTTTTCTAATCCCAAATTGTTGAGTGTTTTGAGCCATGTTGTTAATTAACTCCTGAGCTTCAGCTAGAGTTTTGTTCACTAACGTCCCCCACTTGTGGCATCTACTATGCTCATGTTAGATAGTAAAAATCCTTCATAAAATATTGTATTAATAATTGATCAGTGATTTGGTGATGAGGACAACTAGCACACAACCTATTAAAGTGTTCCCAATATTCATACAAAGACTCCCCATTCATTTTTTTTTATTCCACAAATCTCTTTTCTAGTTGACCCTATCCTAGAAGTAGGAAAGAACTTTTCTAAAAAAGTTTTGTGGACTTGAGTCCAACTAGTAAATGATGGAGGGGAAAGAGAATATAACCAGTCATTAACCCTATCCTGAAGTGTAAAAGAAAATGCCCTGAATCTAATCTGGTCCTCAAGAATCCCCTCAGGTTGCAAGGTGGAAAAAGTAATAATAAATTCATTAATAAATGTATATGGATCCTCACCAGGCAATCCATGAAATTTAGGCAATAAGTTCAAAAAGCCAAAATTCAGTTTTAAAGGCCTGTCTAAGCCAAGATATGTGATTGATAAGGGTTGTACAACCAGGTTAGGGGCAGCAACCTCACGCAAAGTAGCATTATTAGCCATTTTATTGATAGAAGATTCTGAACTAACAAAAAGACTTACTGAATTTTCACTTTTAGTATCGCTTATTTTTTGGTCTTCTAGTGGTAGCTCTTCTTTGTTTGGTCATACTTTCCTACTACGTGTAGCTTTCATCAACTAACAAGCTTAAAAAAGAAAATCTAAATGTTGGAACAAATCAATCAAATTAGTAAAATTGACAGATAAAAGCAAACAAATCTTCCTCCGACAACGTCGCCAAAATTTGTAAAGCTCGTCTTAGAGCTACAAATTAAACCACTACTTGATTTATAAATAAGATTTATAGCATAAGATCCCGTGAGGAAAGACTATGCCAGTGGGCTAGTTTAAATCTAATTAAATTTACTATTCTAATGTATTTTATTTTTTCTTTAAATTTTAAAAACAAACCAAATTTAACAAGTAAAAATATGGAAAATTACTTACTAATACCACTAAATATTTAAGCCTAATTCTGAAAAAAAAAAACAGTAAATACCTAACCTAAATATTCTTGAAAAATAAAAACAAAAATAATCACACAATATTAAACTAAAAATTAAAACAGAAAATAAAAACCAGAAAATTAATGTCAAAAAGCACAAAAAATAATATCAATTAATATTCTACAGAATCATAAATTTATACCCCTATAGTTATATGTAATTAATTTCAAAAAAATAAAAATAGATAATAATTGGAGAAAATTAAAATAGAAAATAACATCTATTTTTAGAAAAATAATAAACTACACTTATTTTAATACAAAAATAAATAATAAATTTGCCTAAATTGTAAAATATAATTTTCTAGACTTAATAAAACCCTAAACACCAAAATTAAAAATTAAAAACATAGTTTTTAGATTTATTAAACTAAAAACCTACATGTATTCAATTCACGAAATAATTCTAAAAAATTATCAAATAATTTCCAAAAATTCTGAAATTAAATATTAGAAGATTAGGATAGTAACTAAACCCTAAAAGTGAGTAAAATAACAAAAAAAACAAAAGGAACTATTTTTAGCCTAATTTCAAACAAGCCGATAAATGATGGCAAAATAGAATAGAAAATAAAAATGAGAATTTAACTATACTAAAAATCAAAACATAACTGATCTAGAATTAAAATTCACAAACTAAAAAAATTAACTAAAAAAGCAGCAAATAATTATTAAGGATACTAGATTCATGAAAAACACTTAGCATGATCTATATCCACCTTGCAAATTAATATTTATCATCAACACACAAAATCGATTTATCTATAAGTTAAATTGTAGAAGACACCTACGAGCGGATCTTCTCCGTTTTTCTTTATATTATAGTTTATTTAGGTATAACCCTAATATAAACCGTACTAGTTTTGATAGCCCCAGCACCATCGCAAGAATTTAATCAACTAGAGCATTAAGTAATAGAAAAACATCATCTAACACCTGGTAACCAATTCACCAGCAAATTAATTTAACTAAGATCTATCATGATTATCTAATTAAAAGAGATGGGTTTGAGCCATCCATGACCAATTAGGGTGATACTTGTGCCTAAAGACTATAGCTTTTACATACTAAAGCCATTGAAACTATTATATGAATTCGTATTAAACTTAATTAGCGTGCATTCTAATTAACCTAATGTGAATATCACAAATAATAAATAAAAATAATTATAGAATCATGGAATAAAAATCAATTATACAATAAAGTATAAAACTTGTTTCAAAATAATTAATTTAGCATGGTTTCAAGTAGATTATACTAAGTATATAAAAACTACATACTCACACATATTATCAATTAAAATACATAATTTACCCAAATAATTCAATTTTAATAACAACTAAACTTATAAAAATAAAAAAACAATGTTGCTTTGATCAATAATGTGACAATGGGGATGATGAAAGCCACTGATGTTGAAGGTGATGATCAAGGTGATGAAGATGGTGACGCATAGAGGTGCTGATGATGACATTGTTTTTGATTGATGAAGGTTGGCGAGATGATTTAGAGGGATGATCGACACTAAGGAGATGAAGATGATATGTGATGAATGATGGGGGAGGTGTGCCTCTCCTGGGAGGCTGATGATGTGGCTGTTATGGAGGAGGATGGCGTCGTCTATTTGAAGGATGTCATTGATGAGTGGCGTGAAGATAGGAAGCTATTGGTGAGTGGGTATTGGCGTTGGAGAGTGAGTAGGGAGCTGTACAGCAAGGAGGATGGCGAGTCTTAGAGGTCACTTTGAGATTCTTGACCCCTTTGACTATTTCTCTAGCTTCATGGTAGTACATCAATTCTTCAGCCTTCTTTTAATTGATATTTTCTCTCTTTTAGCTTAATTTCTCCACTTTTTTCATGATTTTTGACTTAAACCTTTATTTTTAAAATAATGTAAAAACAACGAATATTAGACAAGTTAATAATATAGAATAAATTAATAAAACATAAAAGATATGCATAAAATGAGACTAAACAAGAACGTATCCTCAAGAAATGGAGACAAGGTTGAGAACTGGATTCCTAACCGTGCGTGAGCCGAGCTTAGAGCGTGTGAAACTCATATATATGATGATAAGTGTAGGTAGATTACAGACTAACCTTTAGGAGTGCAGAAGCTTAGGATACAAATGCTTGGTAATTGCCTACAGGAGATCAAATGAAGTCCAAGGTGGATACTAGAGTCGTTGAAGAAGTGACGATCGAAACCCAAAATCTAACAATGGTAGGGCTTCCATGAGAAAAGGGCGAAGATTGGGGGCTACTGCTTAGGTTTGGCGTTGATAAATCAATTACGCCCCTAAAGCCCTTATTCATAGTTTTAGTGTCCTAGTGGATGTCTTCCACTTAGGTAAGAATTGTAGCCGCTTAACCCTAATCAATTAGGACCGAGTAATAGCTCCCACTTGGCTACGTAAGCTACAAGTTATATGTCTTTCCACGAATCACAACTCTTTAAGCTTCACACTAGAAATGGGGCGTGTGGTCAAAAAGTAATTAATAGTGTTATGTTAAGTTATCATCCAACTAACATAACACTTTCACGTAACATGCTACCCTATATCATTCAAACATCACCGGTAGCATAACAAGTCCCTTTATGTTATACAATATATCATGTGATTATTCACTTTATATAATAACCCGAACTGATATGGTGAAGATGGATATTTTTCCTTAAGTACTCATGATATTTCATCTTAGCTTAACTATTTTCCTATCATAATCTGGTTGAACTATATACATCTTGGCCCTTAAGGAATACATTAAAATAGCATCATCAAGCATTGACTTCATAACATACCTTTAGGTCAAATGGTCATTGTTGATATAGGGTCATATAATGAAAAAAGATAGAGAATGCAATTGTGACTCCTTTGTGTGGGTCATTTTATAAGCACACAAAGTATGAAATGTGTGTCATGAAATATCTCCCACTCAACTGGGCATCCCATTCTATATGCAATATGAATTGCCAATTTAGTTTCTATTGGAATATCCAACCTGAGCCACTAAATTAATATACTCATTGTCGATCTTCCTGACAATTAAGATTCAACTTTTAAAACTTCAATGTGAAATCCAATATTTCATAATTGACTCCCTCGAGTCTCATATTTGGCTTACTAAGGTGATTGTAGTTTGTCATTCATACATTACTAGCATGATGAATTACTATTGCACCACAAGTGCTAGTATTATTCAGTCTCATCCTACATGCTACCCAAATGTCAGGGCAATTGCCTTTATGACTAGGTCAATCAGAAGCATGTGATATTTCAATGTGCCTAACATGCGATAATAAATCATGACTACTATGCTTATTAAAAAAGAAATATGTTCATCACATAACAAGGTCATCCAAGCATTAAACATTACAAATTGCTAAACTTAGTATATTCACGTTAAACGCATCACTAGGAATAGGTTTAGTCAAGGGAAAATCAATCATCTTATTAATGTATATATACTTAATGGCAATACCCTTTGACTTCATGGTAACAAGTAACATACTCTGCCACAATAGTCAATAGTACTATGCAGTTTTGCATCTTACTGAACTATGATATGGCTTCCTACTCTTGGGTGAAAAAGTATCCTACGATTGATCTAGACTCGTCTGGGTTAACACCCCAACTGGCATTTGAGTATCCCATCATCCTTAGATCCTTACCATAATAGTAAAGGACTAGGTTGGTAGTACCATGAAGGTAGTGCGTGGCTTATTTTGATGGCTAGTCATTGAGCAGGCACAAGGTTACTTTGGCAATGATTTACCAAACTAACTACAAAAACAATGTCAGGCCGTGTGCATGACATGGGGTAAATTAAGCTTGCTATGGTAGTAGTGCACGAGACATTGCTCATCATCGATTTTAAGGCATTGATTATGTAATGCCCCTAATACCCAACACCTGATTATCATAACTTAATGTAACACCCCGGATTTCTAATTTCATATCTTTGTTATTAATCCTTATTCTACGTGGCAGCGGAACCTGAATTGGAGTATTATCGCCGTATTTCCTTATTAGAAATACCAGGCTGGATATTAAGAGTAAATAATACAACGTTCCTTAATAACACATCAACTTAACAAGGGTTAAAACTTTGATGTCACAACTAATTTAAAACAACTATTAATCAAATGTCTTTGTCAAATAAAACTATTAAGCTTTCTTCTTCTTCAACTCAAGTGTCAAGGCCTGGCTCTACTTTCAGTCCCCCAATCCTATGCATAACTAAATCACCTGAAAAGAAAATATTTTATAGAAGTGAGATAAACTCAGTAAATAATCATCACTAACAGTCAACTACGCACACAAATTCATTTTGAAAGCATTTTAAGGGGTTGGGGAATCAGCAAGACTTTTAGGACACACTTCTCATTAGCATAGTCTTTCATGGTTACTAAACCTCAGTGATGTACATTTATAATCTATGATCCAGATCACGACAGTCAAATTTAGAGTGAGCGACCCCACTGGGTCTCATGGCTTGCTTACTATGGCGGTTATCGCTTAACCCTTTCCTGGCCTACCATCGTTAGGGATGGTCACCGCTAATCTGGCCCACGTCTTAGTAGGGCACGTGGCCACTCACATGCATGCACTAGTTTCTCGGGGAAGGCTAATGGCCTTCAATCAACACGGTCAAATTAAATCTCACCCAACTCAGCTTTTATAGTTATTGTTACCTTTCTCTTTATTAAAGGTCAATTTAACATGAAAGGATCATTCAGTCACAACCCACTTTCCCAAGGACATAACATAGCAATTAATCTTGAATTTCCAACACAGCTTTACCAAGTCACAATTTCTTAACATATCCCATCAGGCATATTCTGCTACGCAACAACATTCAATTACTCATGCTGTTATTTCATTCAATTAGAAAACAGGACAATTCTTACCATGTTCAAGGCGCACATGATTTCAAACAACTCGGGAAAAGGTTATGGCATGATTGTTACCTGGTTACCGTACAAAGTTATGGGCTCGGTTACTATCTCGAATTTACTGCTCCGCACCTGGGCCAACACATAGCCCACACTCAGTCCAAACTCAAATAGATTGCACCCTTAGCACTGGCCTTCTAAAATTTTTCTAGAATTTTTACTCCTACTTTTAAGGCCCCCAACCAGAAGCCGAAACAGGATCCAGATTCGACCATAAACTGGGTCCCATTGCAGAACCCATAGCTTTTGCCCCTAATGCTCGAATTCCAATTTCTATCCCAATATAGAAATTTTGGCCTGTCCTCTACACTTGTATTGTTCGGGGTTTCGCCTTGCTCTAGCCTGAATTAGGCAGTTTTCTTATTTCTTTTAGCAGTGTCTTTGACTGTCTCGGTTTGGACCTTCTTTGGTAAATTGGCCATAACTTGGGCCACGTTACCCCAATTCGCTCGATTCATAAATGAGATTATACGGCCCATCCAAACGCATTTACTCCAAAAGTTTCACAATTTTTGAAAAACTAACCCGTCCTGACAGAATTTCCAAAGTTAACGTCAGTGCAGTCCTCTTTCCAGATTAGCAGGTTCTGCCCCGATTTCCTAACTTGAATTTCCAACCCCAGAACTTTAACACCCGACATCCAGAGTTCAACTTCTTACCCATTGAAGAAAGATGTACTCATCTAGTTCAACTTTTATGTTTAGTGATGTCATTATTTCCCACTGTAGCTAGGTTACAAAATTCTAAAACATGCCAACTATCCCTGACTGTCCCGGTTTTGATAGTCTCTGGTAAACAGGCGATAACTCATTCCAAACAAGTTGAAACTAGGTGATTCAAAAGGCTCAGAGCAGAAGATGCCTTGGCCCATTGACGTCCAATTGTTTACGATTTTTAGACCAGTAGGTCAGCAGGAATAAATTTTTAAAGATCTGTCAATTTTCTGCCCTTAACCAATGGCTTGTTCTCACTAATTTCAACCCAAGACCCGATATTTTCACCTCGATATCTACGTTGCTTATTCTCGTGACAACCCAACGTGAAACCTAGTAACCCTTCCATTAGCCAAAGTCATCTAAGTCAAGGAAAAATCTAAAATTGGTATCAAGAATGCAAGAAAACCGTTGCACACTCACCTTAATGTAAATTTGGGAGAGAAGCAATTTGAACGTCGAACTCTTTGTGCTTTAAGTCTGAGAAAAACAAACATAAAAACGGAATTCAATGCTTCATATTCGAATCCACATAAAACCATGAAATCCTTGAAAGAACTACAAAAGTTTTGGAGTGTTCATGCATGGGGTGTATGGGGGTGCACCCCACTTAACACCAAGGAAGAGGGAATGTGGGCTGGCCGGTGGGGGGCAGTGGTGTGAGGCGGCAGGGCTCACAGCTGAGGGGGTGGGAGAGCGAGAGAGAACAAGAGAGAGTTAGCGTGGTGGGGGGAATTTTGGTTAGGGTTTTAGTGGGGGAACTGGGTAGTGGGGAAAGAAAAAGGAAAGGGAAAAGGAAAGAAAAACAAAAAAGAAAGGAAAATGAAAGAAAGGAACAGAAATAATATATATTCTAGGGTTTGATTTGGGTGAACTTGGGAGGGAAAAATTGAATTTCAAAATAATGTACATGGGAGGGAAAAATAAATGGGAGAAATAAATATTTGGGTTATGATGCAAAATACGCAAATAATTAACTCGAAGAAAGAACACAAATAGCCCGGTCGAAAAAATAATTAAATTTTTTTTCGTGTAAAAATTTTGAAAGAAGCACAACCCGTGGCAAAAGAGATTTAGAACGACTTGGATTATGAAGGTTGGTCCACGTCACATGATCTCCCAATTTAATTTTCCGGTGTTCTACATACTACCCCACTTAAGAATGTTTCGTCCTCGAAACTTCACTAAGCTGCGACACACTTACCATTACGAAAATGAATTTCCACTACTATTACGAAAATGAATTTTTGGGGTTTTACATACTACCCCACTTAAGAAAGTTTCGTCCTCGAAACTTATATGCACTTGGTCATAGGAACAAGTGAGGGTATTTGTCTCGCATCTCCTACTGTGGCTCCCAAGTGGCTTCAGACATCTCATGATTAGCCCAAATGACCTTCACCAGGGGCACCATCTTCCTACGGAGGCGCTTTTCCCGCTTATCCAGAATCTATACAGGCTGTTCCTCGTACAACAGGTCTTCCTGGAGCCGTATAGGATTAGGCTTGATTAGGTGTGAGGGATCTGGAATGTGCTTCCATAACTGTGATACATGGAACACATTATGTACTCTTGGAAGTTCGGGCGGTAGCTTTCATCGATATGCTACTTCCCTAACTCTCTGTATGACTGGGTACGACTCGATGTACCTCAGGCTAAGCTTTCCCGCCATCCCAAATCTTGCGACTCCCTTGGTTGGGGAAACTCAGAGAAATACCCGATCTCCTACTTGGAACTTAAGGGGCCTACACCTCCGGTCGGCATAACTTTTCTGGCTGCTCTAGGCTACCCTCATTTGTTCTTGGATCACTCTTATTTTTTCCGTGGTGGCTTGGATTAACTCCGGTCCAATAGTCAGAGCTTCATCGATCTCCTGCCAACAGAGCGGAGTTCTGCATCTCCTCCCATATAGTGCCTCGTACAGGGTCATGCCAATACTCACATGGTAACTGTTGTTGTAGGAGAACTCAATCAGCGCCAGTTGTTCGTCCCATGCGCTCTTAAAGTCCAAGGCTGAAGCCTTTAGCATATCTTCCAATGTTTGAATGGTGCGTTTCGTCTGCCCGTCTATCGCTGGGTGGAAGGCAGTATTAAAGCGTAATAGCATCCCAAATGCTTCTTGTAGCTTCTACTAGAATCCTGACTGGAATCTAGTGTCCCGATCCAACACTATGGAACTGGGTACCCCGTGCAACCGTACTATCTCCTCGAGGTATGCTCAAGCTAACTGATCCAGGGTCCAAGTATTCCTCATGGCTATAAAATGTGCTGTCTTTGTGAGTCTATCCACTATGACCCAAATTGCATTGTTCTTCAGGTAAGTCAACGGTAAGCCTACACTTAGGGATATCTAGGGGTTGTAGAAGTCCTGCTGGCCGTTGGTGTTCGATTTTCACTTGCTAATAGGTTAGGCACTTTGCCACATACTCTGCCACTTCTTGTTTCATGTTACTCCACCAAAATGTTCGATTCAGGTCCTTATATAGCTTATTTCCCCTAGGGCGCACTGAGTGTGGAGTACTGTGACCCTCATATAGGATTTTCTTCTTAAGTGCTTCGACTACTGGGACACACACCCGATTATGAAAACGTATGGTACCATCTTCATGGATTACGAACCCGGGTGCCTTCCCCACCAATATTTCTTCCCTGATCCGTTTGAGTTGAGGGTCCGTAGCTTGGGTTACTCGAATTTCCTCTATGAGGGTCAACTGCGCTTCCAAGGCGCAAAGCATAGGTTTGGCCTTCGGGGTAACTACATTAAGTTCTAACTTCCGAAATTCCTCACATAACTCGTTCAGAAGTGCTATTAAGCATCTCAGTGCTGGGTACGGTTGGCGACTCAACGCATCCGCCACCACATTAGCCTTTCCCGGATGATACTGGAAGTGAACATTGTAGTCCTTCAGGAATTCCAACAACCTCGTTTGTCTCAGATTTAGATCCTTTTGTGAAAAGAGGTATTTCAAACTCTGGTGATTGGTGAAAACCTTACAATACACCCCGTATAGGTAATGCCTCCAGATCTTAAGCGCAAACACGACAACTGCTAGCTCCAAGTCATGAGTCGGGTAGTTTGGCTCATGAGTCTTCAATTGTCGTGAGATATAAGCTATAACACGACCGTCTTGCATTAGTACACATCCCAATATGCTCCTCGAGGCATCACTATACACCACAAAATCCTTGTCGCTAGTAGCTAAGGCCAGTATCGGCGCGCTCGTCAGTCACTTCTTAAGCTCCTGGAACACTTCTTCACACTATTCCGTTCATTCATACTTAGTGACCTTCCTGGTTAAGTTGGTCAGCAGGCTGGCAATCTTTGAGAAATTTTGGACAAATTTGCGATAGTACGTTGCCAAACCTAAGAAACTCCTTACTTTCGTTGGGTTCTTAGGTTTAGGCCAGTTCATCACAGATTCTATCTTTTGGGGGTCCACACACACTCCCTCGTTGGACACTATGTGTCCCAAAAATGCCACCTTACTCAACCAAAACTCACACTTCGAAACTTTAGCATACAACTCATTTCTCCTCAAGACTTCCAGGGGTGTCTGTAGGTGGTGGGTATGCTCCTCTTACGTCCTCGAGTAAATTAGAATGCCGTCTAAGAATACCACCACGAATTGATCCAAGTAGGGTTTGAAGACCCTATTCATGAGAACCATAAATGCTGACGGGGCATTGATGAGGCCAAAAAGGATCATCACGAACTCTTAGTGTCTATACCGGGTGCAGAAGGCAGTTTTGGGTATATCTTCATGCTTGATTCGGAGTTGGTGGTACCCCGAGCGAAGGTCTATTGTAGAAAAAGTCCCTGCACCTCTTGACTAGTTGAAGAGGTCATCTATCCTGGGCAATGGGTAATAGTTCTTGATCGTTATTTTGTTCATCTCTCCGTAGTCTATACACAACCTTAGGGTCTCATCCTTCTTCTTCACAAACAACACCGGGGCTCCACACTTGGATGTACTCGGGCGGATATAGCCCTTCTCCAAGAGTTCTTCCGACTGTGTCTTTAATTCTTTATGTTCTGCCGGTGTTATCCGATAAGGTGCCCTAGAGATAGAGGTGGTTCTAGGGCTAGTTCAATACAAACTCCACTTCTGTAAGGGGTGGCATACCGGGGATCTCATATGGAAACACATTTGGGAACTCCCTCACTACTGGAATGTCCTCAAGGGAGGATCCTGTACCCTCTATTTTCACTACGTTACACAGGAATCCCTTACATCCTCTACCTAACAACCTGTAGGCTTTCATCACGGAAATCAATTTCACTCCCGTTCTCGGTCTCTGGCCCTTATGCACTACCTTCTCCCGATTAGGTCCCTTCAGGGTGATTTTTCATCTTGGACAATCTATTTGAGCCTGATGCTTAGCTAACCAGTCCATTCCTAAGATAACAACAAAGTCAGTTAGCTCAAACCCATATAAGTCTGCCAAGAACTCATACTCATACATTCTAAGTGGGCAATCCTCATATAGCTCTTCACACGTCATGGTCTTTCCATCTGGGAGAATTACAGACAACAATGAAGATTTACGAGTGGGAACTAGTCCTAATGACTCAACCAGTTTAATAGAAATAAAGGACTGCGTGGCACTCAAATCAAACAAAATGTCTACAGGCTAAGTTAGGATAGAGAAATTACCCATCACAACATTGGGAACATCGTCTGCTTCCTCCTTGCGCATCACATAACTCTACCCCCATTGTTCCGGGGCGGTTGGTTGGGAGGTCGGGCCTAAACTTATTCAGGTGCCTGATTCTGCTGGTTGGGGTTGACCGCCTGCCCACCCCTGTACTGATATGGTTACTGAGCTCGACATGGGAATGTCCAGGTTCGCAGGGACCCTTGTAATAGGGTGGGGTCCAGTTTCGCATTCATCATTGTTTCCCGCGATCCTGTTCGGAAAATAAGTTGTGTTTAGTTCCTCTCCTAATAGTTCGTTTCCTAGCATGCTACTAGAGTTTAATATGCATAACATGCTAATGCATCATGCAACATTTGACAGGTGTTCGATCATAGCACATTACCATACTCACGTGGTACAACCACTACATCACATGCTCATACATTTCACATTATATAGGGATCACGTTCATGTGATTCACACACTTTATAAACAAAGAACGTTGGTATTTAGATAATCTAAAAGATTTCATTGCATATAAGTTCAAAGTCATAAGTGGTTTACACTAGTACTTTCCATTACATCACAGTTGAAATTTTTATTGGCCTACAACGGCTTCATAACATGACATACAAGAAACTAAACAACATAGTCCCGGGAAACATCACTCTTAAGCAACTATTAGCTTCTACTGGTCGGGGGCATCTAGTGGACAGGTACCCCTAAACATTTGACCACACCTGCCCTGCTTCCAACGGGGAACCTCAGGCTTGGATTGGTCCTCGTCTAGGCCTTCTTCCTGTTCCTTCTCCATTAGCTGTTCTTCCTCTGGGTCCTCGCCCTCCACGGGGTCGTCATTGGGTTCTTCATCCTCTAAAGGATGTACCTCAGGCTCTCCTTTGGGGTCCTCTCCCTCTATGGGGTCCTCCTCAGGGTCATTCTCCTCCAAAGGTTCCTCCATAGGGTCTTCCTCCTCCATTGGGTCCTCTTTGGGTTCATACTCAGCTGAGCGTTCCTCACCACCTGGGTCTTCCTCGGGCTCATATTCCACTGAAGGTTCTTCTCCAGGGTCTCCCTCCACAATGGGTTCTACCTCTAGCTCATCCTCACTGCCTCTAAGCTCATTCTCCCCAACAGACTCATCATCCTCAATGTCCTCCTCTGGTGGTGGGGGTGGGGTGTCATCATTAGTGTCAAGGGTAGGAGGCTCATCATAGGGACCTATGTCTCTAAGGTAGTCCACCTATCTATCCATAGTCATCCCCATAGGCTCCTACTCACACAGGCAGCACCCTCTAGCAAAGTGAAATGACATGTCCTTAGGGTGTAATTCCCTAACCCTGTAACACCACAACGGGTTAGGAAGGAGGGTCTTAAGGTAGAACAAGGCTTGGTTGTGGTCAAACCTCAAGCAATCATTTGGGATTTCAGCTAGTTTCTCCTACAGAAAAGTGTGGATCCATCCTAAGTGGCTTTCTAGGCTAACTCTGGGCAGCTTCCCTATCCTCTCATAGTGGCAACGCCGCCCCACATATCCACAGTGGCGGGTCGGGTTCATCCTAGACATTAGTAGGTTCACATTAGTTACACGGTAGCAGGTAGATAATTAAACATATGCAAACATGCTCCCATCCCCACCCTACACTCGCACTCTGAGTAGTCCTTAGGTCTACCAGTTTTAGTTCTTAGCTTCTTATAGTCTTTTAGGTGATTCTTCAAGTCAGTTAACCTGAGCTCTGATACCACTTTGTAATACCCAGGATTTCTAATTTCCTTTCTTTATTACTGATCCTTATCCTACGTGGTAGTGGAACCTGAATTGGGGTGTTACCATCGTATTTCCTTGGAAATACCAGGCTGGATATCGAGAGTAAATAATACAATGTTCCTTAATAACACATCAACTTGATAAGGGTTTAAACTTTGATGTCACAACTAATTTAAAACAACTGTTAATCAAATGTCTTAGTTAAAGAAAACTATTAAGCTTTCTTCTTCTTTAACCCAAGCGTCAGTGCCTCGCTCTACTTTCAGTCCCCTAGTCCCATGCATAACTGAATGTAAAGCCTGTCGAGAGTTACAAATTTAACCACTACTTCGGTTATTAAATACTTTTGATAGCATAGGAAAGTAGGGATCGATCCACGAGGAAAGATTTTGTAAGAAGGCTAGCTTAATCCTAATGATTTTACTAATCCAATTTATTAAGTCTAATCTTAATAATTCTAAAATAATTAAAATATAACGAATAAAAATCTAGAAAAATACCCAATGATGCTCCTAAATATTCTGAATCATATTCTAGAAATAAAACAGTAAAAAGATTTCCTAAATAATCTAGAAAAATAAAATCAGAATAGTAACTGAAATTCTAATTAAAAATCAAAACAACGAATAATAATTAGAAAATAAATATTAAAAATTTCAAACAGTAACCAAAAATTCAATTGTTCCCAAATAATTTCAGAGAAATCAAATCAGAAAATTACCACAGAATATCAATGCAGAATATTAGATATGAAATTAGAAATAAAATAATCTGCATAAATAAAAATACGAAAATAATTAAGAAAATTACCCTAATTGTAGTACACAATTTTCTGGACTTCACAGTACCTAATAATCGTGAATTAAAATTAAAAATCGAAATTTTCAAAATTAATTACCTAAAAACCTGCACATACCAATTTCACAAAATAATTCTGAAAAATTATCAAATAATTTCCAAAAATTAAGAAATTGAATATGAGCAGACTAGGGCACTATATAAACCCTAGGAATTAATGAAAATTGAAAAATAACAAAAGTAACTATTTTTAGTCTAAGTTCTAACAAACTGGTAACTAAATACTAGAACTGAATATAAATCAATCTAACATTATAAGCACTCTAAAAATCAAAATCTAAGCTATCTAAAATTACCTAGACACTCCTAAAAGACTATACTTTGGGGGGGTCAATTGAAATTATATTGAAGCCAATAAAACTAGAACAGAGATCAACAAACTAATCAAATTAATTCTAAGCAATAAATAATAATCAAAAGTTATCAAATTTATGAAGAATTCTTAGTATAATCTCAATCCGCCATGCAAAATAATATTTATCGTTAACGCACAAGTTAATTTCATTCATGAGTTAAACTGTAGAAGATATCCACCAACAGTTCTTCCCCGTTTTTCCTTAGAGTTTAGTTTACTTAAGTCCAGCCGTAATATAAACCCTACTCATTTGATAATCTTCACAGCAACGCAAATATTTAACCAAATTAGAGCATTAAGAATTAGAAAAACATCATTTAACACTTTGTAACCAATTTACCAGCAAATCGATTTAACAAAGATCTAAAGCGATTACCTAATTAAAAGATATGGGTTTGAGTCATCCATGATTAATTAGGGTGATATCTAGGCCTAAAAGATGATAACTTTTACGTATTATAATCTTCTAAACTATCAATCGAAATTGTATTTAATGTACTAGCATGCATTCTAATTGATTTAACACAAATTTCATAAACGATGAATGTTAATCGCTAAAGAATCATGAATAGAAATCAACTAGGCATTAAAGCATAAAACTTGTTTCAAAATAATTAATTTAGCATGGCTTCAAGAAGATTATACTAAGCAAAAAAAAATTACTCACACATATTAAAAATAACATCACAAAATTCACCCAAATAAATCATGTTTTAATAATTAACTAAATAAAAAATAAGACAAAATAGAACTAATGTAATACACCAAAAAAAAAAAAAATTAAACAAAGGCTAAGAGGAAATAAAGATTAATTGAAGAAGATGGAGGCCGTGGGGTGGTGGACGATGACGATGATCGATGATGATAATCACGGTGAGATGATGCGTGGGAGATGATGGTGACGTGCTAATGATCGATGATGATGGAGCTGATGATTGATGATGATGGAGCTGGTGACGATGGTGAAGATGGCTGATGGCGATGAAGATGGGGCTATGGAGATGGTGAAGATGGTTGATGGCGATGATGGAGCTGATGACGATGGTGAAGATGGTTGATGGCGATGAAGATGGGGCTATGGAGATGGTGAAGATGGCTGATGGCGATGATCGAGCTGATGATGATGGTGAAGATGGCTGATGGCGATGAAGATGGGGCTATGGAGATGGGCTAGTGTTGTGTTGAAGGAGATGGTCATGTGTGTGAAGAGGGAGCAGCAGCCGTGGGAGGAAGATGTTGTGTGGTGAAGAAGAAGAAGTGTGATGGTAATCAAAAAGATGGGTTAGGTGTGGGTAATATTAATAAGGTGAGGGTTTAGGGTTTTTGCTTAGGATTTTCTTCTTCTTTCTTCCTTAGGTTTCTTCTTCCTCAAGACTTGTAGCTTTTTACCAACTCTTGAAACCCAAACCCAATATAATAATTATGAAAATAATAATTTTCATAATTATTATTTTTGGACCGTCTTATAGCCAAGTGTGTAAAACCCAAGCTTCTACGCCCTCTCTTCTTCTCTTTATTAAATTGATACTAACCCTCAAAAATTTATAAAACAAAACAAATTAAACGAAATAATATATATAATATACTCGAAATAATTATAAAAATAATGATGATTTTTGCCTTAACACTAAATTACCTGAAAACAAAACATTTTACAAAAGTGAGATGAACTTAATAAACAATCACCCTTAACAGTCAACTATACACATAAATTCATTTTGAAGACATTTTAAGGGGTGGGGGAATCAACAAGACTTCCAGGACACACTTCTCACTAGCGTAGTCTTTCATGGTTACTAGATCTCAATGATGTACATTTAAAATCTATGATCCAGATCACAACAGTCAGATTTAAGGTAAGCGACCCCACTGGGTCTCATGGCCTACGCTTCGGTTCAACGCAACTGCTTAACTTGATCCTGGTCTACCGCTTACTATGGTGGTTACCGCCTAACCCTTTCCTGGCCTACCATAATTAGGGATGGTTACCGCTAACCTGGCACCCACGTCCCAATAGGGTACGTGGCCGCTCACATGCATACACTAGTTTCCCGGGGAAGGCTAATGGCCTTCAATCAACGCGGTCAAATTAAATCTCACCCAGCTCAGCCTTTGCAGTTACTGTTACCTTTCTCTTTATTAAAGATCGATTTAACATGAAAGGTTCTTTCAGTCGCAACCCACTTTCCCAAGGACATCACACAACAATTAATCTTGAATTTCCAACACAGCCTTACCTAGTCACAATTTCTTAACATAACCCATCAGGCAGATTCTGCTACGCAGCCACATTCAATTACTCATGTTGTTATTTCATTCAATCAGAAAATAGGACAGTTCTTATCATGTTCAAGGCACACACGAGTTCAAACAACTCAGGAAAAGGTTAGGGCATGATTGTTACCTGATTACCGTACAAAGTTACGGGCTCGGTTACTATCTCAAATTTACTGCTTTCCACCTGGGCTAACACATAGTCCACTCTCAGCCCAAACACAAATAGATTGTACCCCTAGCCCTAGCCTTACTTCCAAAATTTTTCTAGAATTTTTACTCCTAGTTTTAGGGACCCTAACCCGAAGCTCAAATAGGATCCAAATTCGGTCAGAAACTGGGTCCCTTTGCAAAACCCATAACTTCTGCCCATAATGCTTGAATTCCAATTTCTAGCCCAATATAGAAAGTATCCTCTACACTTGTCTTGTTCAAGGTTTCTCCCGGTTGTAGCTCGAACTAAACCGTTTTCTTATTTCTTTTAGCGGTGTCTTTGACTGTCTTGGTCTGGACAGTCCGTGGTAAATTGACCATAACATGGGCCACGCTACCTCAATTTGCTCGATTCAAAAACGAGACTATACGGCACATCCCAACGCATCCACCACAAAAGTTTCATAATTTTTGAAAAATTAACTCGTCTTGAGCGAATTTACAAAGCTAACGTCAATGCCATAACTTTAACATCCGACATCCAAAATTTAACTTCTCGCCCTTTAAAGAATGACGTGCTTGTCTACTCTAACTTTCATGTTTAGTGATGTCGCTATTTCCCACTACAACTAGGTTACAAAATCCTAAAACATGCCAACTATCCCTGACTGTCCCAATTTTGACAATCTCCTCTAAACATGCCATAACTCATTCCATACAAGTTGAAACCCCGTGATTCAAAAGGCATAGCATAAAAGACGCCTTGGCCCATCTACCATCTAATTGTTTACAATTTTTAGACTAGCAGGTCAGCAGGAATAAATTTTTAAAGATCCATCAATTTTCTGCCCTTAACCAGTGGCTTGTTCTCACTAATTTCAACCCAAGACCTAATCTTTTCACCTCGATATCCACATTAATAATTCTTGTGATAACCCAATGTGAAACCTGCTCACCGTTCCCTTAAACCAAGTCGTCTAAGTTAGGAAATAATCTAAAATTGGTATCAAGAACGCAAGAAAACCATTGCACACTCACCTTGATGTAAATTAGGGAGAGAAGCGATTTGAACATCGAACACTTTGTGCTTTAAATATGAGAAAACAAACATAAAAACAAAATTCAATGGTTCATACTTAAATCCACATAAAACCATGAAATTTTTGAAAGAACTACAAAATTTTTGGAATGTTCATGCATGGGGTGCATGGGGGTGTACCCCAGTTACCACCAGGAAGGAGGGAATCTGGGTTGGCCGATGGGGGACGGTGGTGTGAGGCGGCGGGGCTCACGACTGAGGGGGGGAAGAGAGAATGAGATAGAGTTAGCATCAAAGGGGAAAATTTCGATTAGGGCTTTAGGGGGGAACCGGGTAGTGGGGAAAGAACAAGGAAATGGAAAAAGAAAGAAAAAAAAAAGAAAGGAAAGAAAATGACAAAAAAGGAAGGGAAATAAAATACATGCTAAAGTTTGATTTGGGTTAATTTGGAGGAAAAAAAATTGAATTTCAAAATAATGTAGATGTGAGAGAAAAATAAATGGGAGAAATAAATAGTTGGGTTGTGAAGCAAAATACGCAAATAACTAACGTGAGGAAAGAACAAAAATAGCCTGGTCAAATAAATAATTAAAATTTTCTCGTCTAAAATTTTAAAAGAAGCACAACCCGTGGTGAAAGAGATTTAGAACGACTTGGATTACGAAGGTTAGACCACGTCACATGATCTGCTAATTTTATTTTCCGAGGTTTTACATATTACCCCACTTAAGAAAGTTTGGTCCTCGAAACTTCACTAAGATGCGACGCACTTACCATTACGATAATGAATTTCCGCTACCATTACGAAAATGAATTTCTGGAGTTTATTTACGATTGCAGCGGAAGTCCTTTAACTGGAAGCACTGTCGTCGTCCCGCAACGGGCTAAGGTTATCTAGAACTACCTATATCGCTTTATCACTCACACATTCACCAAGTTAACCATGCATTGGAAAGGAAATTGTACTTTTGACACCTTGTCTAATCTGTGACACAATTAGCAACCCAGCACAGAATGACTAAACAATTAGCAAATATATTGTCCAAAAGTTTGTACAAAGAGCGTATTTCTAGGAGTGCTAGCCTATAAATAACTATGAGCATCTAGCTATCTAACCTTTAGCAAAATACTGCAACTGCTGTTTAGTTCTTGTTACCTTCTGACTTGCTAGGAGGAGGGTTGTTCACTAATCCCTTACCTAAAAATAGAAAGCATAAAAACATTAGAATAATAAGCCAACGCTTAGCATGTACATCCCTATGTTGTAAAATAAGTTTTGTATTTAGTTTAGCTGGGCGCCCGTATTTCAGAATATTTTATTCGAAAACAGGAGATGCAAAGTGTAAGTAAAGTTGTTTTGCTGGTTTTTATTTGAAACCTATTGATGTTTGAAGCAATCTTGAGATAGGTGCGCACTGCTTGGGCTGAAGTTGCAGCCGCATAGGTGCTCTGATAAATGATAATTGATATGGCCACTTATTTAGGTGAAAAAACATTGCGTGAAATGATGCATTATATGACCTTTTCATATATTTTGTATAGTTTGAGAAACATGTGAGTTTTCGAAGGGGCAATATAAGTACCTGACTCTTGAAATCTCTCTTCTTTGCAATGAAAATTGTTTGTTGGCACCTTGAAGTAGCAGAGATGACTTTGCTTCTAGTCCAAACTTGTATTTTCAAAGTCGGTGTAAGTTTAGAAAAATTTATTAAATTTTCTGGTTGAATAGGTAATTCAAAATCCTCTACCTCCTCTTTGATTATCAACATGTTCATTATTATTTACTTAACTTGATTCTATGTCATCTTGTCTCTATTCTTTTCTTTTGATATTGCTGACGTTCATTTTATTAATGCTATAATGGCATAATGATGTGACCCGCCTCATTTTTATCAACATCAATGTTATTATTGTTACCATTATAGTTATTGTTATAAGTTTGTTAATATCATCATCATATTTACTAGTATTAATGTTTATTATCATCAAGGTTATTTTCGTCATGGTTGTCATTATGATCATTGTTATTACTACTACTGCTACTACTGCTGCTGCTGCAGCAGTTGCTACTATTACTATCATTAGTGTGTTTATCATTAAAACCTTATAAATATTACTCTTTTTGTTACACCTATTGGTGTTAACGTTCATTAATATTGTTATTATTAGAATTATGGTTACTTTTTTATTCTGACTATTATTATTCTCATTATTATCATTGTTTTCAATCTATTTGATAGCACATCATTATTAATCGTCGTCATGATTTAGATGAGCCAGTCACAGCCCGGTTTAGTGGCGCAATTAGCTTGGTTTTGGGTTCAAATAGAGAGGTATTCACTTCATTTCTCTTTGCTAGTTCCAATCATGCACGTATTCATTTGTTCCCTCATAATCAACTAGTTTAACATTTAAGCCAACTACAAATCTCAAACTTTGCAAATGTCTTAGTTAACCTCAAGGGATTAAAATCCCTTAAACGCCCAAATAATTGTCAAAATATCATTCCAAAAAATCTACCCTAGCTATGTCAGGCAACCATGTTAATTTTAAATACTTCTCCATATATGCATTAGCTTACTTTTACTTCCCCAAACCTTTTTCGTTAACTTACTTCCCTACTAATGACCATTCCATAATTTGAAATACGTCCACATGTGCATATTAATTTAGTGAGCTTCAAACTCTCAAAATCACATATTCCCTCATTCCTTCCTTTGCTACAGCTCACCAACTCTGTAGGCATTAAGCTTATAGCCCACACCCACACGAAACATCATACATATTTACATCACATTATTTTCATTCAATTGTCATTGAAATTCACTTAAACATCACTAAATCAACACTATCAAGCTTGAATTCTATCTAACTCTCAAACCCTAACCTACCTTCACCGATTCAAAAACCTCAAAACTAAAAAAAACCTACAAATTATCTTTCATTTAACCCAAATACAACACTAAATACAGAAATCAAATAATGAAGTAATAAAAAATTATCTATGGGGGTTAGGGTTTTTTGCCTTCACCACATAGTAGAGCAATCCAATGAGAGGAGAAGAGGTAGTGGTTGTGGTGACTAGCGGATGTTGTCTGGGCGGTGGACGGATGGCTGGGGCAACGCATGTGGCTAGTCGATAAGCGAGAGAGGCATGAGCATGGGCTGGTGGGCATTTGGGTAGATTAATTAGGTTTATTTATATTTTGTTTGGGTAGACAATTATCCACATATTCTGCAATCTCTTTCTTCATATTGTCCCATCGTAAGAATTGACTCAAATCTTTATACATTTTTGTTCCTCCTCGATTAACTGAGTAACGTGTATTATAAGCTTATCCTAAAATTTTTCTCTTGAACTCCTCCTCATTCGGTATGCACAATCTGTTTTGAAACCTCAAGGTTCTATCCTCATGTATGATGAAGCCAAGCAACTTTCCCCATGGAAATTTCTATCTAAGCCTCTTTAACTTAGCATCTTGCTTTGGGCTCGCCTTAATCTCTTCTATTATCAAAGGTTGCAGCTCTTATGCTAAGAACTACCCATCTGTAAACCCTGGTAACACAAGTTCAATACCCATATTTTCAAGATCTCTTAGAATGTCAGATTGGGTACTTATCATTGTGTTTAAACCATGCTGGGTTTTCCTACTTAGTGTGCATTTGCTACCACATTTGCCTTCCCAGGATGATATTGAATTTGCATATCATAATCCTTAAGCAACTCCAACCATCATTGTTGTCCTAAGTTGATCTCTTTTTCAATGAAGACATATGTTAGGATCTGATGGTCGTTGTAGATCTTGCACAACACCCTGTACAGGTAGTGTCACCAAACTTTGAAGGTAAAAACCACTGCAGCTAACTCCAGATTATGAGTTGGATAGTTCTTTTCATAGCTTTGAGTTCTTTCCATAGTTTTAGATGGGAAAAACCTATCTGCTAAGGAGAACCATCCTTAGATTAAGGATTGTTCTTAGTGTTCAAGACCTGATCATTAGGTTAGCCGATTATGGATCCCACATATCGAAGGGATAGTGGGATTGATTCTTTATATGTTTAGGATCTCACATCTTAAAGGAAAAAGGGAAAGGATCCACCTTTTGATCAAACAAGTAATGGAAGTCCGAAAATACGAGGGAGTCAATGTGGAAGAATTTGTTAATGTTTGGTTTTTTAAATCTAAGAGAAAATATTCTTGTGCACCCTTTTGAAAATAGAAGAACCTGCCTCTTTTATAGAGGCTGTTAATTCACTAAATCAACAAGACTAGACGAATGCTATAAGATAGATATAATTGCTACTATGAAGTGGTTGTCCTTCGCCTTTGAGATAAGGAACGTAGGTGAAGTTATATATGTTCTAGCTTTAGTCTTAAATATTTTTCTAAAACATATACAAAAAAGGGAAAAATAAGCAGTGTTCCCTATGTTACTACCATAAGGAGTTTAATGTATGTCATATTGTGTATACGGTTAGAAATTTGCGTTGTGATTTTTCTGGTAACTCATCACTAGAATAATCCTAGACTTTCTTACTAGCAAGCCATCAAGAAAAGAAAGTTACCATTAAGTATATATGTAACACCCCCAGATTTCTAATTCATTAATTTTAAACTATTATTAACCCACATGGCGGCAGAAGTTCCTAACGGGGGGGTTACCGCTGTATTCCCTTCTTGGAAATACCAAGAAGGATACCAAACAAACAATCAACACCATAAGTCTTCACAAATAATTAAAAATTTTACATCTTTCGGAATTTTAGTGATACCAAATAATCAAACTACTGTCTATCGATAACAATGCTCAATCATAAATTTTCTACGTTCGCGCCTCGCCCTACTTTCATGTCCCCAGCCCCGAGCATGACTAGATTACCTAAAAACAAAACATTTTATAAAAGTGACATAAACTCTGTAACAAACACCCCTAATAGTGAACTACGTACACCAATTCATTTTTAAAACATTTTAAGGGGCAGGGAAAACAGTAAGACTTCCAAGGCACACATCTCATTATTACAGTCTCTTCTGGTTACCCAATTCAGGAATATAATTATAATTCAGGGTTCAGCAGTTTGATCTTAGTTGAGCGACCCTAGTAGGTCTCATGGCCTGCGCTCCCATTTAGCGCAGCCGCTTAACTCTTTCCTGACCTACCGCTACTCAGGTGGTTACCGCTTATCCATTTCCTGGCCTACCATCAATAAGGATGGTTCCCGTTAATCCTGGCCCATGCCTCAGCAGAGCACGTGGCTGCTCCCATGCATGCACTAGTTTCTCGGGGAAGGCTAATGACCTTCAATCAACATAGTCTAATTAAAACTCACCATATTCAGCCCTTTTTAGTTAATGATTAATGATTTCATTTCACTGTACCGACGATCAATTTAACATGTTAAGTTCATTCAAACTCAGTCACTTCCCCTGATAATGACAACACAGTAGTAATTCAAGAGTTTCCACTAACATAAGTAGTTTCGAGTTCATATCATACCATGTCATGCAGATTCCGATGAGTAAACACATTTAGATTCACATATTATTGTTCCTTAAGGATAGTAAACAGAGCAGTTGTTACTGTATTCAAAACACCCAGCCCCGCAGTAGGTGACAGATTTTCTAACCCGAATTTCCGACCTCACAAATCTCGCACCCGACCTCGAAAAATCAACTTCTAGCCCAATACAGAAAGGTAATTGTGTCTACTACAACTTCCATGTTTGGTGTTCACCCAAATTCACACAATAGCTAGGTCAAAAATTCGAAAATTTACCGACTATACCCGCTGACCTGATTTCGACAGCGCCCAGTAAACAGCCCACAACTTGTTCGTTTAAACTCCAATTTGTTTGATTCAAAAACTCACGTACTTAGATGAACCAGATATGCCTACCATAAACATTTCACCATTTTTGGACGTTCAGAAAAATTTCACCAAATTTTTAAAATTTGGGTACTTCAGTGCATATTCTGCCCAGTCCATCACTCCACTTTGGGGTCGGTTTTTACGTGTCGGGTCACCAAAAATTTTAACTCTCCCGATACTGACCCCTAGACCCTCGTCCCATCCCAAGCAAGCTAAAAGAATAATGTTTTAACCACAAAGAAATTCAAAACGACATCAAAGTTTATACCTTTGCTCGGTTTTGGTCCTAAGCTAGTGGAGTCGCCTTCTCCGCCCAAGTTCAATGTCGAGAACGCTTAAAAACACAATAGATTGTGTATTAGAAAATGCTTTAGTTCATAAATCAAGATTAACACTCAAGAAAGTGGCAAAAATTTAGGTTTCATGGCTCTCTACCTTCCCGAGAGAGAGGGAGAAAGAGAGAGAGAGAGAGAGAGAGAGAGAGAGAGGAGTGTGAAAGGTAGAGAGAGGATGAGAAGATGTGGGGGGGGGGG
>JACYFF010031957.1:85618880-85644278 GCA_017589665.1 Selenicereus undatus | reverse complement strand
CCCCCCCCCCCCCCCCCCCCCCCCCCCCCCCCCCCCCCCGGAAGAAGGAGATTATGTACAAATCTAGGGTTTGATTTGGGGGGAAAATTTAAATTTCAAAGTAAAGATAGCTTGGAGGAAAAATAATCGAAAAAGGTAATTAGTTGAGTTGTGAGACAAAATATGATATTATTTATATCACAGAAGGAGGAACAAAATAACCCGGATTGGAAAATAAGTATATATTTTTTTTTATCGTTGAAATAAAGTTTTAAAGGACAACTTGTAGTGAAAGAAAAAAAAATTCTTTATAATGACTTGGATTCCGAAGGTTGGCCTGCGTCACTAAGTCCCTCAATTTGATTTTCTGGGGTCTTACATACAACCCCACTTAAGAAAGTTTCGTCCTCGAAACTTCACTAAGCTGCGACAAAGTACCATTGCGAATACGAATTTCTGGGTTTTACCTACTACCCCACTTAAGAAAGTTTCGTCCCCGAAATTCACACGCACCTGGTTATAGGAAAAAGTGAGGGTATTTGTCTCGTATTTCCTGCTCCGGCTCCCAGGTGGCTTCAGACGTCTCATTATTGGCCCAAAGGACCTTCACCAGGGGCACCGTCTTCCTACGAAGGTGCTATTCCTGCCGATCTAGGATCTGTACATGCTGTTCCTCATATGATAAGTCCTCTCAGAGCTGTATAGGGTCGGGCTCGATCATGTACGAACGATCTAGAATGTATTTTTGCAATTGCGACACATGAAATAAATTTTGTACTTTTGGAAGTTTGGGCGACAATTCCAGTCAGTGAGCTACTTCCCCAATTCTCTGTATGACTAGATACAGTCTAATGTACCATGGGCTATGTTTTCTTGCCATCCCAAATCGTGCAATTCCCTTGGTCGGAGAAACTCAGAGGAACACTTGCTCCCCTACTTGAAACTCAAGGGGGCTACGCCTCCGGTTGGCATAGCCCTTCTGGTGGCTCTCATACGCTCTTGGATTACTCTTATTTTATCCATGGTGGTTTGGATTAACTCTGGCCTAATGGTAAGAGCTTCAACAATCTCCTGCCAATAGAGTAGGGTCCTGTATCTCCTCCCATACAGTGCCTCGTACGGGGCCATGCCAACACTCGCGTAGTAGCTGTTGTTGTAGGAGAACTCGATCAATGCCAACTGTTCATCCCACGCACTTTTAAAGTCCAAGGTGCAAGCCCGTAGCATATCTTCCAAGGTTTGAATAGTACGTTCCGTCTGCCCATCCATGGCAGGGTGGAAGTGTTAGATCTTAGAGTATCCTACCACAAGAGGGGGGGGGGTGAATTGTGGTGTCTGATTTTCGCGTTATATATGACAAACACCTCTGTGACTTGTTTGCAGAGGGTGTTTTCAGATGTAGCAAGAGCGAAAATTATCAAGATAGATGCGGAAATTAAAGCACACACAATTTTTCACGTGAAAAACACCTCTAGCCCAACTGAGGTGTGAAAAACCACGACCTACCTCGTGTAGGATTTAACCACTTCACTAAATCGGGCTTAACACGTTACAATTGTAACACACCTTGTTACAACCTTGCAACCACGTAATCTCCTTCTCAAGGCAGATTACACCACGTCCAAATCTCACCAGATTGGACACGTCCAAAGTCCACACGACTAGGACACACTCACTCACTTTTGACTCATCTGAGATCAAGGTCAAAAACACCTTACTGGGGTGCTTCTCACTAAGCAGATGTAAGGTACAAATGAAGATCCTATTATGCCAATATCTTGAAAACACACTTTTAACACAACTTGTCTCGGTTTTCTCTTTTCTCAAGAATAGCTCAAAGCACTTTTATTTTTCTAGAAAACCTCCTTTTTGAATCTCGTTTTGTGTTGTGTTCTCTCCTTTTTGTGTTTTCCTTTGTGTCAGTCTGTGTCCGTGTGTTTTCATCTCAAATGCTTCTCCCTTTTTATGCTCAAAAACCAACGGTAAAAACCAGGGAGAGAGGAGAGAAAATCAACTAAGTTTGGTAAAGATGATTTTCTTTTTCAAATAAAAATCCCAACGGCTCTTCAAGAAAATCTTCCCAAAATTATAGCATTCTAAGAAGATTATTTTTAGCCATAATAACCGTGGAAAATCTTGTGAAGGTATTTTGAAAAGCTTTCCAAGAGATGAGAGAGAGAGAGAAAGAGATAACATTTCGATTTAAAAGTTTTCCAAAAATAGGTTTTGCAATCTCCCATAATATTTTCAAGAATTATCCTTTCCAAGAAAATAGCAATCTTGAGTTTAAGGAATTATTCTGGAGATCTTGGCCAACCGAAAATAAGTTTTCAAAGATAACCGGGTAAGGCCAGTTTAGGTCAGAAACACCCTAGGCACCCTGTTCACAGGGTTGTTCGCAACTGGTGTTCTGAAGCGTTTAGCACAAACACCGATTCAAGAGGTGTTTTATAAGGTGTTTTCAGTATTGGCATATTAACAAGAGTCTAAATAAATAAAATCTATATACCCCAGACTTCTTGTTTTAAACTAGTCATCTTGTCCAAGATCTGTATAGATACCGTGAATACCAAGGTCACCTTGTTTGCTGGGATTGTTCTTTGTCTTGCTAGAGTTCATGAATTGCTTCTCGTACGATCAACTCAATCATCTCATGGAGGTGGTGATCTTGAGAGTGAACCATTAGGTATGAGACCTGTTCTCAAGGTGTGTTCTCAACATTCAACAAACAGGTTAATGCGTATTGTTGAAAACATGTTCTCAGCACATTGTTGAAAACATGTTCTCAGGACTTGTTCTCAACAATCAACAAGTTAAAGCACATGTTGAAAACATCTTTTTTGGAGCAACATTGCTTTAGGTTTGTTATCATCAAAACATAATAATGGTTTCAACAGGAAGGCAGTACTAAAACGGAGCAACATTCCAAACACTTTCTGCAGCTTTTGCCAAAACCCCGACTGGAACCTGGTGTCCTGATCCTACACTATGGAACTGGGTACCCCGTGCAATCGTACTATCTTCTCAAGGTAGGCTCGACCTAACTGATCTAGGGTCCAAGTATTCCTCATGGCTATAAAATGCGCTGATTTTGTGAGTCTATCCACTATCACCCAAATGACATTGTTTTTCCGTTGAGTCAACGACAAACCTATGACGAAATCCATGGACACAGAGTCCCATTTCCACTTAGGGACATCCAGCGATTGTAAAAGTTCCGTTGGCCGTTAGTGTTTTATTTTCACTCACTGGCAGGTCAAGCAGTTTGCCACATAGTCAGCCACTTCCTATTTTATGTTACTCCACCAGAACGTCTGCCTTAGGTCCCTATATAACTTGTTACCCCCAGGATGTACCGAGTGTGGAGTAATGTGCCCCTCGTCTAGGATCTTCTTCTTAAGTGCCTTTACGGCTGGAACACACACATGATTATGGAATCGTATGGTCCCATCCTCATGAATTACGAACTCAGGTGCTTTACCCACTAGTTTCTCTTCCCTGATCCGCTTGAGTTGGGGGTCTGTGGTCTGGGCTACTCGGATTTCCTCTATGAGAGTCGATTGCTTCTCCAGGGTGCAAAGTATAGGTTTGGACCTCGGGGTAATCACATTAAGCTCCAACTTGCAAAATTCCTCACATAACTCGCTTGGGAGTGCCAGTAAACAGCTTAGTGCTGGAGACGGTCGGCGACTTAATGCGTCTGCCACTACATTAGCCTTCCCTGGATGGCATTGAAAATGGACATCATAATCTTTTAGAAATTCTAGCCACCTAGTCTGTCTCAAGTTTAGATCCTTTTGTGAGAAAATGTACTTCAAACTCTGGTGGTCGGTGAAAACTTCACAACGTACGCCATACAGGTTATGCCTCCAGATTTTAAGGGCAAACACTACTGTCGCTAACTCCAGGTCATGAGTCGAATAGTTTCGCTCATGTGTCTTCAATTGTCGGGAGGCATAGGCTATGACGCCACCCTCTTGCATTAGCACACACCCCAAACCACTCCTAGAGGCATCGTTGTACACTGCAAAGTCCTTGTTAGCAGTTGGTAAGGCCAATATTGGTGCACTCTTCAATCTCTTTTTGAGCTCCTGGAACGCTTCCTCACATTGCTCCGTCCATTCATACCTAGTGGCCTTCCTGGTCAGGTTCGTAAGCGGGGTGGCAATTTTAGAGAAGTTTTGAACAAATCAGTGATAGTACCCCGCCAAACCCAAGAAACTCCTTACCTCTGTCAGGTTTTTAGGTCTGGGCCAGTTTAACGCAGCCTCGATCTTTTGGGGATCCACCGACACTCCCTTGTTAGATACTACGTGTCCCAGGAATGCTACTTTTCTCAACCAAAATTCACATTTCGATAGCTTGGCATACAACTCGTTTTTCCTCAAAACTTCCAGGGCTGTTCGTAGGTGGTGGGTGTGCTCCTCTGGGGTTCTCGAGTAAATCAGAATATTGTCTATGAACACCACCACGAAGTGATCCAAGTAAGGTTTAAAGACCCAGTTCATAAGGTCCATGAAGGCTGTCGGGGCGTTGGTGAGGCCAAAGGGCATCACCACGAACTCGTAGTGTTCGTATCGGGTACGAAACGCAGTTTTGGGTATATCATCATCCTTGATTCGGAGTTGGTGGTACCCCGAATGAAGGTCAATTTTAGAACAGGAAGTGGCTGACTACGTGGCAAAGTGCCTGACCTGCCAGCGAGTGAAAACTGAACACCAATGGCCAACGGGACTTTCACAACCGCTGGATGTCCCTGAGTGGAAATGGGACTCCATGTCCATGGATTTCGCCATAGGTTTTCCGTTGACTCAACGGAAGAACAATGCAATTTGGGTGATAGTAGATAGACTCACGAAATCAGCGCATTTTATAGCCATGAGGAATACTTGGACCCTGGATCAGCTAGCTCGAGCCTACCTTGAGGAGATAGTACGGTTGCATGGGGTACCCAGTTCCATAGTGTAGGATCGAGACACCAGGTTCTAGCCGAGGTTCTGGCAGAAGTTGCAAGAAGCGTTTGGAATGATGCTACGTTTTAGTACTGCCTTCCACCCTACCACGGATGGGCAGACGGAACGTACTATTCAAACCTTGGAAGATATGCTATGGGCTTGCGCCTTGGACTTTAAAAGTGCATGGGATGAATGGTTGGCACTGATCGAGTTCTCTTACAATAACAACTACCACGCGAGTATTGGCATGGCCTCGTACGAGGCACTATATGGGAGGAGATGCAGGACCCCGTTCTATCGGCAGGAGATTTATGAAGCTCTGACCACTGGGCCAGAGTTAATCCAAGCCACCACGAATAACATAAGAGTAATCCAAGAGCGTATGAGAGCCGCCAGAAGAGCTATGCCGACCGGAGGCGTAGGCCCCTTGAGTTTCAAGTAGGGGGGCAAGTATTCCTCCGAGTTTCTCCGACCAAGGGAATTGCACGATTTGGGATGGCAAGAAAACTTTGCTGAAGGTACATTAGACCGTATGCAGTCATACAGAGAATTGGGGAAGTAGATTACCGACTGGAATTGCTGCCCGAACTTCCAAGAGTACATAATGTATTTCATGTGTCGCAGTTGCAGAAATACATTCCAGATTGTTCGCACGTGATCGAGCCCGGCCCTATACAGCTCCGAGAGGACTTATCATATGAGGAACAACCTGTACAGATCCTAGATCGACGGAAAAGCACCTTCGTAGGAAGACGGTGCCTCTGGTGAAGGTCCTTTGGGCCAATCATGAGATATTTGAAACCACCTGGAAGCCGGAGTAGGAAATGCGAGACAAATACCCTTACTTGTTCCTATAATCAGGTGCGTGTAAGTTTTGGGGACGAAACTTTCTTAAGTGGGGTAGTAGGTAAAACCTAGAAATTCGTATTCGCAATGGTACTATGTCACAGCTTACTGAAGTTTTGAGGACGAAACTTTCTTAACTGGGGTAGTATGTAAGACCCTGGAAAATCAAATTAAGGAACCTAGTGACGTGGCTCAACCTTCGTAATCTAAGTTATTATAAATATATTTTTTTTCTTTCACTACGAGTTGTCCTTTAAAACTTTATTTCAACGATAAAAAAAACATATACTTATTTTCCAATCCGGGTTATTTTTTTCCTCCTTCTTCGATTTAAATAATTTCATATTTTGTCTTACAACTAAACTAATTATCTTTTCGATTATTTTTTCTCCTAGCTATCTTTACTTTTAAATTTAAATTTCCCCCCCAAATCAAACCATAGATTTGTACATAATCCCCTTCTTTTCCCCCCTTATTTTCCTTCCTTTTCCCCTTCTCCTTCCTTCCTTTTTTTCCTTCTCTTTTTTTTTCTTTTCCCGTCCTTTTTCCTCCCCAAAGCCGTGAACCCCCCTCCTAACCCTAACCGTGAAAACAACCCCCACCACATCTTCTCGTCCTCTCTCTACCTCTCACATGTCTCCCCCCTCTCTTTCTCTCTCTCTCTCTCTCGGGAAGGTAGAGAGCCATGAAACCCAAAAATTTTCCACTTTCTTGAGTTTTAATTTTGATTTATGAACTAAAGCACTTTCTAATACACAATCCATTGTGTTTTAAGCATTCTCGACATTGAACTTGGCGGAGAAGGCGACTCCACTAACTTAGGACCAAAACCGAGCAAAGGTATAAACTTTGATGTCGTTTTAATTCTCTTTGTGGTTAAAACATTATTCTTTTGGCTTGCTTAGGGTAGGACAAGGGTCTAGGGGTCACTAGCGGGCGAGTTAAAATTTTTGGTGACCCAACACACGCAAAAACCGACCCCAAAGTGGAGTGCTGGAATGGGCAAAATATGCACTGCAATACCCGAACTTTGAAAATTTGGTGAAAATTTTCTGAACGTCAAAAAATCGTGAAACTTTTATGGTTGGCATATCTAGTTGTGCTAAGTACGTGTCTTTTTGAATTGAACAAATCGGAGTTAAAATGAAAAAAACTTGTGGGTTGTTTACTGGGCGCTGTCGAAATCAGGTCAGCGGGTATAGTCTGTAAATTTTGGGATTTTTGACCTAGCTACTATGTGAATTTGGGCAAACACCAAACATGGAAGTTGTAATAGACAAGATGAACTTTCTGTATTACGCTAGAAGTTGATTTTTGGAGGTCGGGTACGAGATTTATGTGGTCGGGAATTCGGGTTAGAAAATTTGTCAGCTACTGTCGGGCTGGGTGTGGGGATGCTTTGTCCCCAGATTTGAAGAATTCTCTGGGGTAGCTTCGGTTGCTAAAAATTGTAAATTTTTTTGGGTAGTAACCTCTGGATGTTCCGAACCACTTTGGTTTAGAATCGGGCCGGTTGGAGTTGTGTGGCCCTAAGTTAAAATTTACCCATTTAGGGCCATCCAGACTAAAATAGACTCTGACATCGCTAAAAGAAGTAGGAAAACAATCTGGTTCAGGACAAAACCAGGCAAAACTCTTAACATAGAAAAGGTATAGGACGACCTAGAGTTTCTGGATTGAGTTAGAACGTTTAAATTGGATATCGGGATCAAAAGTTACGGTCTCTGGAAATGGGGCCAGATTCTATAGCTGAATCTAGACCCTAACTTAGATTGAGTTGGGGAACCCTGAAAACCTGGGAAAAATTTTATAAAACTTTGTGGGAGGGCCATAGGTGTACCTTATTGAATTTAAACTGATTATGGGTTGTATGGACCTAGGTGCGGAGCAGTAGCCTCAGTTGAGTAACTAAGCTTGTAATTTATACGGTATTCAGGTAACAATCATGCCCTAACCCTTCCCCGCATTGTGGAGCCGCGTGTGCTTTGAATATGGTAAAAACTGCTCTATTTACTGTCCTCAAGGAACAATCATATGTGAATATGAATGTGTCTACTCGTCGGAATTTGCATGACATGGTATGATATAAACTTGAGACTGCTTATATTAGTGGAAACTCTTGAATTACTACTGTGTTGTCATTATTGGGGGAAGTGACTGAGTTTGAATGAACTTACCATGTTAAATTGATCGCCGATAAAGTTAAATGAAATCATTAACTAAAAAGGGCTGAATATGGTGAGTTTTAATTAGACTGTGTTGATTGAAGGCCGTTAGCCTTCCCCGAGAAACTAGTGCATGCATGGGAGCGGCCACGTGCTCTGCTGAAGTGTGGGCTAGGATTAACGGTAACCATCCTTATGGATGGTAGGCCAGGAAACGGATAAGCGGTAATCGCCTGAGTAGCAGTAGGCCAGGAAAGAGTTACGCAGTTACGCTAAATGGGAACGTAGGCTATAAGACCTACTGGGGTCGCTCAACTAAGGTCAAACTGTTGAACCCTGAATTGTAATTATATTCTTCAACTGGGTAACCAGAAGAAACTGTAATAATGAGATGTGTGCCTTGGAAATCTTACGGTTTTCCCCGCCCCTTAAAATGTTTTAAAAATGAATTTGTGTGCGTAGTTGACTGTTAGGGGTGATTGTTACAGAGTTTATGTCACTTTTATAAAATGTTTTGTTTTCAGGTAATCTAGTCATTCTCGGGGCTGGGGACATGAAACTATGGTGAGGCGCGGACACAGAAAATTTATGATTGAACATTGTTATAGATAGACAGTAGTTTGATTATTTGGTATCACTGAAATTCCGAAAGATGTAAAATTTTTAATTATTTGTAAAGACTTATGGTGTTGATTGTTTGTTTCGTATCCAACCTGGTATTTCGAAGAAGGGAATACGGCGGTACCCCCCTCGTTAGGAACTTCCGCTGCCATGCGGGTTACTAATAGTTTAAAATTAATGAATTGGAAATCTGTGGGTGTTACAATATATATGTCGGCGAGGTTGTTGTTGGCACTTGACTAAACCTATTCCTAGAGTTATTATCAAGGCTCATGTGTTAAGTCTAGAATTGCATAGGCTTTTAGATGGATCTTGTTAATTAATGAGCTTGTTCACTTGTGCACTGAGCGTTTGAGGAATAAGACTTGATGTTCTATATTAATTGTTCATAAATGAGCAGTTGACTGATTAGGCATATTGAAAGTTCACTAGGGTTTTTAATCAACCATATCACACGACTAAGCTCCTTGATCGTTGAGTAGTGCTGGTGATGAGATTAAAGAATATTGACACTATGTGTTTGTAATATTGTATGATCCTCATGCTTCTGTTGTATAACCAATGATATATTGTTTATTATTGTCGTCCTAGGAAGTCTAGGATGAGACATCATTGAGTCGAATATGAAATGCCCTATTTCCACACTAAAGTCTTAAAGCTGCATCTTGAGTATTAGGATAACATTAGGTATGTTGGTTTAGTAGCTCGGGTTAAGCTTTTTAGGTAAAATCTAAACATACGATTGGCATGACGTAGAAGAGTGACATGCCCAGTTTAGTAGGAGTTATGCCATGACACACCTATCATAATGTGTGTGCTATGTCAATCTTCTAGGAGTGATAAATGCTTACCTTCTTTGTTATTGTGTGATCCTGTGGACTTCTTGAACCAAATCCTTTGAATTGGAACTATGGTATGTTGTCAAGGTTCGACGTTGCTACTTTAATGTGTGTTGGAACGGCCAAGATAGATATGGTTCAGTGAAACCCACTAGGAAACTAGTTAGGTTCAGTGAAACCCACTAGGAAACTAGTTAGGTTCAGATGCAATATCAAGAGAATCTAAGGAAGAATCTATCCATCTTCACCGCATATGCCCAAGCGATTATATTTAGTATGTAATCATATTGTATCATAGCAAGCATAAAGGAGCAATGTATGCTTCTAATGATTTAGGGTATCGTCAATATGAAAGTGTTACGTAAGTTAGATAGTAAATTAACATAACAGTACTTGTAATTCTTTGGTTGCACACCCTATCCCTATATTAAAAGGAAGGGTGGTGTTGCTATAAAATTGTGTTAGATAAGGCTTGTGTGGTTAAGTGGGAATATTTTAATATATAAGAGATTGGAAGGCCACACACCTACTAAATAGTTGGGACTCACTAAACCAAATCTATTACTATGTCTAATCCCTTTACAATTTTGTCTCCAAATATGATTGGGGTTAGGTCATATAATACTTGTATAAGTAAAGCTAATACGAGGTACTAGTGCTGCAAAGTTCAACAAAATGTTGGGGTTTTTTTTTGTGTGTAGATGATTTACCGATGGGCCTAGATAGACATTTGCTTCATACAAGGTACTAGTGATGCGAAGTTCGACAAAATGTTGGGGTTTTTTTTTTGTGCAGATGGTCCTAGACCTATCTAGTGCAACAATCAGCGGGGAAGAAAACTAAGTGAGCAACATTAGGCCATCCCAAGAGGAGCACCTTGCGAAAGGTCTTACTCGAACGACTAACCAACATGGCATGCCTGAGAATAGTAATGAGCTAGTACTCGGCCCTGTAGATAGGAGAATGACCCATTAGTTATGATAGTAGATCTAGGTAGAGAAAGATAGGCCAAGAAATTGTCGAGCCACTTGTAAGATTCTTCTCGCTGCTAATTGCTGAATCTAAAATTATGTCATTTTATGCCCTTTTATTATCTAATAATTACTCGAAATAAATTATTAATTTAGAATTTTAATGTTGCTTTATTTATTTTGTAGGAATCAAGGAGATTTGGAAAAAATAAATCAAATGCTCAAGTAAGGCCAAAAGTTGGATCAAGAAATGAAGAAAAGGAGTATAAGAGGTTGAACCGAAGCCCATTTCTCTCTGGCCCGCGTCTGCCTAGACCAAGATTCCCTTTTCCTCCTTTCTTTTTTTTTTTGTTTCCTAGACAGGCCAGACCTTATTTCCTTTTTCTCTCTAGCTGAGTGCCATTTGCCCTCTTTTCTTTCTTTTTCACTTATGGTCACACGTGCCTTGCACGTGATTCCCAAGCCGCCCCCTCATCTCCTCTCCCTCTTCTTCCTCCTCATCCTATGAAATCCAGGTTGAAACAATCCAGGGCAGCGTTCGTGGCTCTTCACCTTCCTCCATAGCCGTTACTCCCTCTCTCTCTCTTCTTTCATCAATATTCATAGCTTCACTCGAGCATTTCACTCCCCCCTTTCCCTTCCTCTTTATTCTGTCTTTCGGCATCCCGGAGCTCCCATTCCATGAATTCTCGGCTGCCATGGTCTCGTGTTCTTCTTCTTTTTCGTTCATTGCCATAAACTCATGAAACCATTAGTTCTTCTCCCCCTTAATTGCTAATCATCAAGTCATCCGTTGCAAGGGTTGAATTTGAGGAATTTATTGAGGCAACGAGAGGACCGGTTCATCAGTGACTTTAATGGAGTTTGAAGCAAGGCAACGGGGGCAGTGAAGAGTAGCCAGAGACCAAAGTTTTAATCTTCTAGTTACACTTGCGATTCAGTTGGTTTTTGTTTGTCTTTGTTTTAATTCTAGAACTAGGGTTGGAGTTTGAGTTCGATTCCCAGTTCCCATTTCTTGGTGATTCAACTTCTAGTTAGAGGATTCAAAATTTGAAATTGTTCAATCTAAAAGACAATTTTTTTGGTGATTCCTAGTTTCCATTGAGATTGGTCTAATTCGATTCCAAGTTGGTCTTTCGGATCTTGTTTCGCTAATTGATGATGGAGTTGAATCTTGGCCATATTCTCCTCTGTTTGTTTTTTCCTTGCTCGCAGCTGATTCTCAATGATAGCATGGATTTGATTTGCAAAGAGTGTTGAGACGATTATGACTTTTTGGAATCTCATAATCCAGTTGGTGTTGATGTTTAAGAATTTTCCTTAATCATTATTTCTAATAATTTGTAAACTTAGTTCGATAAATTTACAACAAGTTATTTGCTTTGGTTTGGTTTAGCAATGGCAATTTGTACTTCTGGAGTGGCCTAATCTCATACGTCATCCCTGAGGACGACACCCGTAAGTTTTACAACGAAAAACCGTATACTTGCGGGAATTTCTAACAAGTTTTTGGCGACGTTGCCGGGATGGCGTTGAGAAATTAGCTTCCATTGATTCGCAGTTTAGTATCCAAGTCATTCTGATTTTATAGTTGTGATTTTTTAGTTTTAGTTGAGTCGTTATTTCGTTTTAGTAATTTAGTTTTGTTTTAATTTTGAATTGAGTTAGGATTTCAATTGGTTATTTTTGTCGAGATTAGCTTCATTTTGATGTTATTCGCTGCTGAACAAATCAGTACTAACAAATTTTGTTTATGTGCTGCAAAAGAAACAAAGTAGAACTGATCCAGAGAAAAACCACCAGTGCAGATTTTTCGTTCATTTCAGCATCTGTTTGAATTTTTTGTAGGAATTCTAGTGTGATTTTTGCTATGCTGATACTTTTCCTAAATTCAGCATCATTTTTAAAGTTTGTGTGAATTGTTTTGGAGTTTTTGGGACTGTTTGGATTTTTCTATGAATTTTGGACTTAATAATTTGTTTTCATTTTTCTGCACTGTTTGGGGAAAGAAAAAATTCGAGAACAAATATATTTTTGTCCTTTGTGATTGTGTGGAATTTACTGTATATTTATTTTGGACTTTAGGAGTTTTGTTTTTTGTTTTATTTTTATTTTTAGAATTGGGTTGTTTAGGTGTTGTTTATTTTCTAATTTTCTTTTAGTTTGTTTGTGGTTGTGTTTTTTTGTTTTAGATTTGATCATATTCCTTTTGTGTATTGTTTTTAGCTTTGATTCACTCCTTTGTTTTGTTTTGTGGTTTAAAGAAAAAGAAAAGAAAAAAGTAGAAAAATAAAAAAAACCCCAAAAACAAGATCATAAAAAGAAAATGGTGTACAAGCTTTGTGTTTGTGGTCCTCTTTTCTGTTGCGTGTTAGGTCAAGTCTTGTTTGAGTCTTTTGTGTTTTTCTTTTCTTTTTGTAACATAGTTTTATTTATGTTAGTTTATTTTGTTTTGTTCACCTTATTCTTGGAGCCTCTTCCTTTTGTCTTAGTTATTAGTTTGTAAATAGTGTGCTAGATGCATTTTCTTTCCTTAAAAAAGATTAAAAAAATTAAAAACTTGAAAATTCAAAAAAATTGAAAAATTCTTAAAATTGAACAAAAAACACAAGCTTCAAGCATGCTAGTTTTCAATTTCCCCAAATTTGAGCATGAATCTTTTTAGAGCTATCTATCGCGACTTAGTGATTATCGTGCTAAGTCGAATCACAATTTTCAAAAATAGAAAATTTGTGAGGTCGTTGTTGTGGGTTTGAATTCTGCATCTTGGGGTTATATTGGGTTTATTTATCCTGGAGGTGTACTAGGTTTATTATCTAAAACTCAAGATGAGGTATGGGATTTCTTTGAAAAACTAGTTTGGGATACTTATGAGTGTGATCAAGCTAAACAGAATTTTGGATACCCAACTCATGGCGAGTCTATTTTTCCTATTAATCCTTACCACTAGGATCATTTTATGAACTCATATCACCTATTTAGTCTTCTGTGCCTTTGTGTTGTGCGAATATTGTGACTCTTCTGATCATGAAGCTTGTAATTGTCCATATCGCGATTATGTGGATGCTACATGTACAAATGTCGAAAAGAATATTAATGATATGACTGATAAAATGATAGAGAACATGAAAGTGAGAATTGTTGAATATTCTCAATGTTTTAATCAATATAGGGAAAATTGTAATAAGCCTTATTCTAGTTTAGGATCTCCTAAATTTGAAGTTAGTCTTTATGATAATTTTGAACCCTCTTATCAATCTAGGCCTAACTTGAATGATGACATGCCTTTACCTAGCACAGGGCAAGAGAGTGACTTCCCTCTATCTCTATCCCCTGCCCTTGTACCTGAATTTAGCTCACATAAGGATGTCACTGAAGATGTCCTAGTTTATGCCGACCCACCCATCCCTTTTAATGACTCTTGTGAGTTTGTGTTGGATGAACAATTTGACACTGCTAGTGAGATAGATATGAGCATCCGGTCTGACATTGAGCATCATGACTTAAATGAGTCAGAACTTATTTCTTCACAAGAGTCATGTGAGGGGAAAGTTAAGCCCATTGCTTTCGAATTCAATGATGATATTCTTTATATAGAATATGAATCTTTTGCAAGTGGGTTTGATGACAATGAAAGTTTTGATGAGGGTTTCTGTGTTGATTATGAATCTTTTTTTTCTGAACCCATCCTTACTGACCTCCTCCTTGAATCTCACAAGTCTAAATTTGTTGAGTTTGGGGCCATTGTCACTGAACATTTTGATTTAGACTAGACTCATACGAATATCCAACTTAAAAGACTTGTAGACTTACGACCCCCTATTTTGCCTAGACCATTAGTTCATTATGATATAGTTTCTAGGGGAACAACCCACCTACTGGTTGATTTTAGGTATGTCTTCCTGTTTTCTGATTGGGCCCAACTATTTGATAAATTGAAGATGGCCCTTACTTGTGCTGCATTATTGTGGTAGATGTACTCTATTTGGTACCAACTCTTACATGTTCATTGTCTTAATTTTATCAAGAGTTGGTCTTCAGTTTTTGATAAGCTACTTTGCGCTTTATTAGGATTTGATGTGAGTAGCAATGTTGCTTTCGATATGGAGTGGCTGAATTCTTTTGATTTTGTTTTCTTTGTATATATTTGTTGCTTTGTTTTATTTTTATTGACTTTTTTTTTGTTAGCGTTTTGTCATTTTCCTTTCTTTTTGAATCTTCTTTTCGTTTTTGTATATTTATTTTTCTTTTTGGTTGTGTTTTATGTTTCTTTTCATTCCCAATGAGGACATTGTTAGATTTAGGTGTGGGTTGGGGAAACTTTGAAATTTTGAAAATTTCAAAAAATTGAAAAAAAAATTGAAAATTTTTGAAAAATTCAAAAAGAAAACGGAAAAAAATTTTTAAAAAAAGATTTTTGTTTTGTTTTTGGGGAGGCTTTGTGCTATTCTGATCAACTTAAATCCCCTGTGCTTTGATTATTAGTTTGTATGTAAGTGTCATGTGGTTGATAGGTCTCCATCCTCAGTGTGTCATTCTAAGCCTTAATTCTAACCCTAACTATTCATTATCGATGTGTAATCCAATCCTTATTTATCCCTTCATTATTATCTTAAGGTCTTAGTCTTCCATGGTTGGCTCTCCCACTTGTCTTTGAGACGATTACTTTGGTTTTTGTTTGTATTTAGAAAAAACAAAAGAGAAGAGAAAAATGAGAATGAAAAAAAAGAAGAAAGAAAAGCAAAGGAAAAGAAATAAAATTTGGAATGACAAGTATTCATTTGAGACAAACTCTACTGGGCATTACCCTTTGAGGCATGTGCTACTCGGTGTTACCCTTTGAGGCAATATTGCTATTGGGAAAGCTTGCTTCCTATGTTAATAAGTCAATAATGTAATCTGTGTTAGTCAAGTGTGATTGAGTTTGATTCTGGTAAGCCTAAGCCCTAGGATGATGATGCACTTGCACACGAGCACTAGGATGAATTCAAAGTCTTGATGTATAATGGGGTGAAACATTAGTGCTTTGATGTCATTTATGGGGTAGGGAGCCTTGATGAGTACATTATGTTTATATGCAGGCTAATATCTTTGCTACTGGGCGATTGAGTTAGTTAGAATGTACACCGTCCTCTCCCTTGTATATTTATGTTTGTAAATACAAACTATTTTTCTATTTCTATCTCTCTTTTCCTTTTTCAATTTATTTCTTTTAAAGATTTTGTGGGTATATATTCTGTAAACCATCACGAGACCTTACTCGTTTACTAGGGGTTTAAAGGGGTTGTTGCATATGCTAAGTGTAACCGTGATTCCTATAAAAGTGAGTTAGGATTTTATTTTCTTTTCTAGGATTTTTAGTTTTGTTTCACTCAATGACGAGCAAAACTTAGGTGTGGGGGTATTTGACGAACCTAAAATTATGTCATCTTATGCCCTTTTATGATCTAATAATTGCTTGAAATAAATTATTAATTTAGAATTTTAATGTTGTTTTATTTATTTTGTAGGAATTGGGGAGATTTGCAAAAAAATAAATCAAATGCTCAAGTACGGTCAAAAGTTGGATCAAGAAATGAAGAAAAGGAGTATATGAGTTCGAACCGAAGCCCATTTCTCCCTGGCCCGCGTCTGGCCAGACCCAGATTCCCTTTTCCTCCTTTCTTTTTTTTTTTCTAGAAGGGCCAGACCTTTTTTCCTTTTTCTCTCTGGCCGAGTCCTGTTTCCCCTCTTTTCTTTCTTTTTCACTTATGGTCACACGTGCCTTGCACGTGATTCCCATCCCCCCCTCATCCCCTCTCCTTCTTCTTATTCCTCATCCCATGAAATCTAGGCTGAAACAATACAAGGCAGCGTTCGTGCCTCTTCACCTTCCTCCATAGTCGTTACTCCCTCTCTCTCTTCTTTCATCAATATTCATAGCTTCACTTGAGCATTTCACTCCCACATTTCCCTTCTTCTTTCTTCTGTGTTTCAGCATCCCAGAGCTCCCATTCCATGCCTTCTCGGTTGCCATGGTCTCGTGTTCGTCTTCTTCCTTGTTCATTGCCATAAACTCATGAAACCATTAGTTCTTCTCCCCGTTAATTGCTAATCATCAAGTCGTCTGTTGCAAGGGTTGAATTTCAGAAATTTATTGAGGCAACGAGAGGGCCAGTTCATCAGTGGCTTTAATGGAGTTCGAAGCAAAGCAATGAGGGGCAATGGAGAGTAGCTAGAGACCAAAGTTTTAATCTTCCATTTTCACTTGCGATTCAGTTGGTTTTTGTTTGTCTTTGTTTTAATTCTAGAACTAGGGTTGGAGTTTGAGTTCGATTCCCAGTTCCCATTTCTTGGTGATTCAATTTCTAGTTATAGGATTAGAAATTTGTAATTGTTCAATCTAAAAGACACTTTTCTTGGTGATTCCTAGTTTCCTAGTTTCCATTGAGATTGGTCTAATTTGATTCTCAGTTGGTCTTTCGGATCTTCTTCCGCTAATTGATGATGGAGTTGAATCTTGGCCCTATTCTCCTCTGTTTTTTTTCCTTGCTCGTAGCTGATTCTCAATGATAGCATGGATTTGATTTGCAAAGAGTGTTGAGACGAAAGGATTATGACTTTTTGGTGCCTCATAATCCAATTGGTGTTGATGTTTAAGAATTTTCCTTAATCATTATTTCTAATAATTTGTAAATTTAGTTCGATAAATTTACAACAAGTTATTTGCTTTGGTTTGGTTTAGCAATGGTAATTTATATTTCTGAAGTGGCCTAATCTCATACGTCATCCCTGAGGATGACACCCGTAAGTTTTACAACGAAAAACCGTATACTTGCGGGAATCACTAACAAGGTTTTGAAAATCCACTACAAAACGTTTGTTTACGTAATCCTTATCTTATTGCTAATTATGTTATTATGCGTAAAAAAAAATTCTAATACGCAAAGTTATCATCATGCTACTAGTACAAAAATTACGGATCCAACTTTTTCCATGAAGCAATTAAGGAAAGCATAACCACAGAGATTTAGGCTCTAGAGTTTAACAACATATGGACCACTGAAGAGTTACCCTGGAAAGAATCCTATCAACTGTATATGGGTATATAAGGTGAAGTATAATTTAGATGGAGGTATTAGAAGATACAAGGCTCGATTAGTAATCAGAGGAGATGAGCAGATAAAAGTTTTTTATTGTTATGAAACCCTCATGCCAATGGTCAAGATGACAAGTGTAAGATGTTTTCTTGTTGCAAGTGCAAAAGGATGTGATTTGCATCAAATGGATGTCAATAATGTCCTTTTCCATGAAGATCCATATAAAGAGGTATACACGACTCTACCTCCTGGTTTTAGGGCATCTAACCCTAACAAGGTATATAGGCCACCAAAGTCTCTATATGGTCTGAAACAAGCCCTATGGCTGTGGGTTTGCTAAACTATCTTCGAAACTCATGTAGTGATTTGTTAGATCTAATGCTAATTATTCCTTATTCACTTATAGAAAGCATGATAAGTTCATGGCTTTATTGGTTTATAAGGATGACTTGGTTCTTGTAGGCAATGGTTCTAAAACTTGTACTCAACCCAAAGTATTCCTCGATAGATGTTTTCATATCAAAGAATTGGGGTGCCTCAAGCATTTCTTGGGAATTAAAGTTGCAAGAAATTTTGAAGGATCATTTTTATGTCAAAGAAAGTATGCCTAGGGGGCGGATAATGAAAGTGGGCTCTTCTGGCTTGAGCCAATAAATTTTCCCATGCAAACTAATCATAAACTTGCAATAGGCACAAGCAAGTCATTGAAAAATCTCACATAGTCTTGACAGATCGTGGAGAGATTGATGTACCTCACCATCACGTATCCCAAATTGTGTTATTCAATTCACATCTTATCTCAATTCATGACTGGCCCAAAAGAAGAACATCTTGAAGCTGCTCACCGCATATTGAGGAATTTGAAAGGTAATCCTAGATGGGGGATAAAATGATTGTGATTTACAACTTTATTCTTATTGTGATTGAGATTGGGGGGCGGGGGTTGGGTCGTAAAGTTTTTTGTTTATTGTTTTCCATTATATTATGTTATTTCATGCGCAAGGTTGGGTTAGGGGTAGGTTTGAATGGCTTGACCTCACACATATAAGTATTTCGTACGCCAGGATATAATGAATGATATCGAGCAACAATTTCCTTCTTCCTAGTGTTCTTGCTTTATCTTATTTGTTGGTACACTTAGTTTAATGTAATCGCATTAGATGCAAAGCAAGCGCAAAACTTGTGAATTGAGCAAGAGCTACTAATTTCATGTAAGCTAGCAAACTATTAACTGGGAATTGAAACCAATAGTATTAACTTACCAATATACGAGCGTCAAACAATTTTCTATCTTTTTGAGAATAAAAATTTGCACTTTAAATCTTGTTCGTAAAATTGTCTATTAAAATTATAGCAACAAAACAAGTTACCGAAATTTAAAATCCGAATCTTGAGTACTATAGAATAATTCGTTGTATCTCAAGGCATATTCACGATGATATGTATAAGTCATGGTCGACTAGATGATCGTTGGTGTGCGTAATGTATACACGTGTAATTCATGGCCGATCATATGATTGGTGAAAATCAGCAAGAGGGTTGAGGACTAGGGCGCTTGTTTTGGTAGAATTTGTCCACCTTACTCATTAGATGCAAGCAATAGTAAAGTTAGTGAACACATATGTGCGCTCTTTGGTCACGTTGGCTGAGAAACAAGTGTCCCAATTTTTTCCTTTTTTTCTGTGTAGGAAAGAATGAAGATTCTTCATTGCAACCATCAACGCCAAACTTAACAAGATCATACGAGTCCCCATAGTTAGTGATAACTGATAACCCATATTGTAGGAAGAGCTGTCATAACGAGTTATGGACAAGAACAACAGCTAAAGGAATTATATAAGATTTTCAATCCATAATCTAAAGGAATTACATAAGATTTTCAATCCAGGAGGAATTACATGATGATTCGAAAACGAGTCATCTCTTAAGGAACGGAAGCATAGAAGACCAATAGCATATTTCGAGAAGACCAACTGCATATTTTCAGAATCCCAACATCATAATATGCATAGCGCTCAATTTTGGCCTTTGTGAAGTAAGGGCAGAGTGATGGTCAGTGAGGTGGGAAAGGTTTGAGCAAAGGGATCAAGGGGCCCACACGAAGTTCCCTAAAATCGAATTGCGATAGGAGGAGCTCGTCAGCCTCCTCTCCCCCAAGAAAGGGATATCTGTTCTTGGACATTTTAGGCTTTTTCATTTGAATGAATGGAGCCTCAAATCGAGGCAGTGGGCATATTTATGATGCTTCGAGAGGGCAGACTGGGTGAATTTACATCTCATCCGAACACCTCAGGAGGCGTTCCGTTAAGATGTGAGGAGCTAAATTATTGGGATATTTAGTAACCCATTCAATAGGAAGGCAATATGTGGAGCTGACGAAGTCAGCGGGGTTAGAGTTGACCACAAGGAAGGAAGAATCATGCTGGAGGGGTATGATGGTAATTTGATCCCATAAATGGAGAAATTACCATTCTGCCTGGGTGCCAATCTCAAGGCTATAAATACCCTAACATTTCCCATTCGGGGGACTTTTACAATTCGCAACTTGACGACCTCACTAAACGCTCTTCAGAAACAGTAAACACTTTCTCTCTCTCCCTCTCTCTCCCTCTCTCTCTCTCTCTCTCTCTCTCTCCCTCCCTCTCTCTCTCTCTCTCTCTCACACACACACACTACAAAAAAGATTGCTTCCCTCCACATTTAATTTTGCTAATAACCACACTTATAAGTGTAGAAACAGCAGTTGTCCACACTTAGGCTAAGTGTGGGGAAGGTAAGTGTGTGGAAGTGTTCTCCACACTTAATGAAAATGCGGGTAGAGTTATATTTCCCACACTTATAAATGCGGAGTAAGTATTAATTACCCACAATTTATGTATGGCCATTATGTGCTATGCTCACTCTAGAAGATGCAAGAAGTCATAACTTTCCCCACACTTAAAAGTGTTACTAGAATTATCTTAGTTTTTTAAAAAAATGCTGGTAATTAATATAAAACTTATTAAGTTAAAAAAAGAACAATTGTAAACAATGGTTCTTTCTTTAATTAACAAGTTTTATACTAATTATGTACCAGCACGCATCACCCTACATAAATGAATAAAATTAACAAACCGTAACAAATTACAGTAGATCAAACATCAATTAAAAAAATTATACGTACATCAGTGCCTGAAAAAAATTAATTGCAGACATAGCAACAAAGACTAACGTAATCAAAAATAAACATTCTTGCATTGTTTTGAACCTATCCTGCTAATTTTTTTGTAGACTACACTTAGAAATAGCAACAAAGACTAACATAATCAAAAATTAATTGTAGACATAGTTGATTGAATATTTTAGTGCTCTATATACTACCTAACACTACGCTTAGAAAACATGACTAACGTCCAAAAATGTATAAAAAAATCTCCATCTTTGTTTTCTTCACTAAGAGATGTTAATTAGCTCTAGAAATGCAACCTGTTAGACAATTAAAACACACAAAAAAATTAACTGTTAGAAAAGATAACCAAAGAGATTAACTAAGATGTAGGCTCAACAAAATCTAGTCTAAAGACAACAAAATCCTAAATTAAAATGAATGGCATACTCTTACGTGTAGGTTGCTGAATAGTAGCAAACAACTTTTCGTAGAGAATCTTACGCAATAAGTCTTTGTCTACCTTCTTTTTACCCTCAATATAGGCCTATAGTAAATGATGTTTTAATTTTAGACTTAGTTAACTCAAAGTAAACGACAAATCAAACATTAAAAGCAAGAATATACAAGCATTTATATACCATGCCGCCTAGAAAACAATGAGAAAACTCTCTTCTCTTTGGATTCCTAAAACTTCTCACCATGTCCGGATTTTCGGCGATCACCTTATCGACTAAGTTTTCTATCTCAGCACGACCACACTTGAGTTTCATTCAAATAAAATAATTTGGTGAGGATACTTGAAGTAAGAAAAACATACAAAATCACATGCATACACAAGTAGAAATACACGGAAGTATAAAGTCCATACTATCTTTCAACAATTATTTACCTGATTATGCAGTGTCTTGTTTGCTTGCTTTTTAGACAAATTGATACTTGGCTGAAAATTAGAAGTATCTACTTCCTTCCTCTTTTTTCCGTTGATCGGATTTTGTGCTTGTCGATTATGTGTAATTCCTACAAGTCTCCGAGAACCATCTCTAGAAATCTCATCATTCGGGGTGACACCATCATTACAATTCCCAAATTCAACCTGAGTGCTCTTCGAATTTGTAAGGCTACGAGGCAAGCAATTCGTCTCCTCAGATGATGAGTGTTTATGGTGAGTAAAGTTGTCCTTAAAATAATAAAAACAGCAAAATAAGTTGAATAATCTATTTCAATTTAACAAATATCATATTAGGAAAAAAAAAGGCACTTGCGTTGTTGCATATGGATTAATTACCTTAGAGCACATAAGTTCTCTTGAAAGAGGTGAAGGCATAGAAGTTAAACAATCACCCTTACTAACTCCCTGGATGCATTTCAGCTGAATGAAAACAATAGTCAAATAATTACCAAACGCAACGAATTGCTAGAATAATAGGCACTAGAAGTATTTCACTTCCAAGTCTACTCTTTAAAATGCTCAAATGAAAATTAGTTAACATCTTACCTACTCTCTTTGGTCAAAATTCATCCTTCGAGCGATGTTCGATTTATTTGAGCAACCAGAAGTATTCATATTTTCCCCCATAAATGTGTTTTGATCATACAACTGCATAAAATTACAAATTGAAAAGAAACTTCAATTAACGAAAAGCTAGTTGTGCAAGGTTTTTACAATATACTATAATGTTATGTTTACGTGCAGAAAATAATAGGACTTACATGATTTACAAAATTATGGGGTCGTGGCATGCCAATTGTGGAATTTTCCATCCTATTTGTCGGACTTATATGTTTCTTGCCAATTTGAGTTGTACATGACTTGTTAACTAAAAGAGAAGTTGGCAAAATAAAACTCGTCGTCAGATAATGATATGATTTTGTAAGATGAAATAGCTAATAAGAACATAATTGTACCTGTCATGATTGTAGATGTCATCTTTACCAAAGTGGTACAACATGAAACTAAAAACAAGAAAATAAAAAAGGAGTGGTAGTTTTGTTTCATGTGCACCTGTATGTTCTCTTTGCCTCCAGCACTTCGTCTTTGTTGACTCACCAGCAAATAACCAAAATCACGTGCGACAATGTAAAAAAAAAAAGGCTAAACACAAGATTTTATACGAGAAGATCACATTTATACGCATACAGAATGGGAACTCACTTGGTTTAGAACATGAGAAGACCTAGATGTATGAGCAGCTCCACCTTTATCCCTTAACATAGTGGTATTTTCAATTTGACCTGCATCCTTAATATACACCTCCTTATTCTTAGCTAATGTAGGTGTGGCTGTCAAACAATCTCTTATGGGTTCACCAACTAAGGGTGTGTGATTCCTTTTATTCTCTTCAACATCATCACCCTAATCACAAACCAAGTACAAAAATTAACATCGACCTTATCCAAATTGTACATGTATTCATTATTTATGTTTAAGTATGGCAACTCAATACAAAGTAATAAAAATGACTTGAGATGGAACATGCGCATCAACAGTTCGTTGAGACTTCAAGTAAGTGACCTCTTGGCGTAAGGATTGAACCTCTTTTAGCAATAGACTCGCTATGCTGGAATATGAAGGTTCAATTCTGCTTTGACAATTACGTTTGGCATTAAGTTGAGTAGAGGTTACTCCAGATCCAACTCCTCTAACCCTCCCACTACTTTCAGGTCCCATCAACTTATGGTAAGCAAAAGTCTCAATCGACATTGTGGCTTCAGAGAATACCACTTCCGAAGCACCTGTCTTTTGTTTGACAATATCAATAGCAATATCCTATATAAATTATTGGTCATAGATACCAACATTTATCATTACGTTGTTTATACATGTATTAATTAATGACATACTCTATGCAAATTACAATAAGTACATAAGTATATATACCACAAATTTCTTAGTTGCCGGTTCATGATAAGATCCTTCTTTATCCTGATGAGTCTCCATAAACCATTCCAAGAGACCAGGTTCTCTTTGATGCTCCTTCTCCTATAAATTATTATACAGGCACAAACAGAGAATTCTATACATAGCAAAGTATATACTAATGCATATCAAAAGCTTTTGATATGCACAAAGGAACCCTTCATTCACCCAATTTTTTGAACACATAGCACACACCCAGTCACTTCATGAAGGAATTTTGACTTCCAAATCTGGAAAAATGGCAAATAAGGTGCTAAAAGTGAGCCCTTATAGTTGGCTATAGAAAAATTATGCGGGGTGAGGGTAGGTAGCCTGAGGAGTCCACCAATGAAGTCATTGAATGCAGATCGTCACAGAAGCAGCAACAATGCAACATGGGTAACAAAGTAGTAAGGACCAATCAAGTTAACAATGTAGATTGCCAATTCTGGTTGTACTACCAATGTTAACTCTATATCAAACAAAGGAGAACAATAATGATGAATCTTCAGACTTTCTTCTCAGCATAATAATGAAGAATTACGCCATGCTAAAGCATCCATTATTCCTTTACTATGACACATACTCTCAGCCACTCTGTGGCACAGCGAGTTGGCTCCAGAAGCAACCGCCAAAGCAATTCATCTACTAAATAAACATATCTAGACACAAGATAACCCAGTCCCATAAACCACAGCACTCTCAAGTTAAAGACCCCCAGGATCCCCAACCTACCAACTCACCAATTATCCCTCTTCTCCTCCTGAACTCTAGAAGAGAGGAACTATGAAACGATCCTCTCAAGCTTTCTAGTCACACCCATGGGAATTACAAAAACAATGACCAGGCAGATACATAAAAAAAATAAATTTTAGACCGTGTCCCATGCCGAGAAGTATCTCAGGAGGCAAATAAGCAATGCGCAGAGAAGCAAAATCCTTGAGATAGTAATAGCAGATACCAAGTAAGTAAATAACAAACCAATTTAAATGCAATATAAGAAACTGACCAATTTAAATACAGTGTAACACCCTGACCTCAAGGCCAGTGATGTTAGTGATTTCTAGAATTTTGGAAATAAACGGACAGAGTTTTTCCTAAAAACTGACCATAACTTATGCTTATAGCCTTATAATAAGTATCTGTAACAATAGAATATAATCAATATGTCCACCAGGCTCAACGGCTACACGTCGGAGATCACAACTCCATAGCCCACATGGCTGGAGTGCCAACAATATAAAGCAAACTGAATCTATAATAAATTGTCCAACACTGTCATTGTAGAGTGAAAGGAAATTTAAACAAGTCCTTTGCTTGAACAGTAAGCACCGCACTTAATATAAACAAAGTCTACATGACTTACCAAATTATCCCTTTTGACTATAAACTTTGAGAGCTACTTGTATGTGCATATAGTTGCTTCCCTCTTGCTCTTTTTCCATTAGTAGACCATTTCTGCATAACAAAAATTATTATTTTGTTATAAGAGATATTGTTATAATGATGGAGAAGCCAAACAGTCAGCAAGGCAATTAAGAAAGCACCCAAAGCACGTCCTGAATATGTGTTATACCACAAACTGATTATTCCAATTTCAACACATTCAAGTGAACAACCCTAGTCAAAGCTGAATATTATTGCTCACTCACCAGCTGAATATGCTTTATGTATTATGGACTTTTAAGCATGGGTAAACCAATGCCCCTCATTCGTGTTGGAGTTGTTCCACTGGAATCATAAAGACATACCATTATTTTGAATCAGAAGTTATGCAAACAAAAAATTTTTAAAACATTGAAAAAGGAAACATAAAGCTGATAAGGACAATTGGAACCATAAGCTGAGAAAAAGAGTACTAAGAAGAGGATAGAAGTTGTTTTGGGGTGCTGGAGAAGA
>JACYFF010031957.1:85590890-85618480 GCA_017589665.1 Selenicereus undatus | reverse complement strand
ATATATATATATATATATATATATATATATATATATATAAACAACCCTTCACTCACATGCATCCATGATAACCACCCAAGAAAAACAAATGACTTTATGACAAAAGCTTTTTTCAGTCTTCATCATTTTCTTAGGTATGTATTTTCTGGCAAAGCTAGGCATTTGGCTTCTTCTGGAGCCATGAACTTCCCTACCGTTGTCTCCTAAGTGACAAGGCCTTTCCACATGAACCCCTAAAATATGTGTCCCTCCCCTCCCCCCCTCCCCCCAAAAAAATTTAAAACACACATTGTCATTTACAGTCAAGAATGCCCCCATAGTTGTGACCGTGTGAAACCGCACATAGTGCTAAATTAGAGAAAACAAAAACAAGGAAAAAGCGCACATAATGCTAGACCAGAGCAACAAAGTGGAAAAACCACGCAAAGCTACAAGATAAAGAACCAAACTAACTACACTATCCAACATACTAGCAAAATTGCCAAATGCAACCACCTTACAAAGTACTCTTTAACAATGCTAGAAGCAACAAATAGCAATGAAAAATTAACCAAAACAAGAAGATAAAACTGCACATGACAACGTTACTGGGCAGCTCAATTGGTATGTATGATATGATAAGTCCTAATCTCATTATGATAGCTCAATATGGCAAGTCTAGCCTGTCGATGTGAAAAGTGCCCAGAAAAATATGCAAGTACATCAACCTAAAAGTGCATCTCCTTAGTTATAGCATGTTGTTGTAATCAACTTTAGCCTTTATCACACTGGAAGACACTGAACTCATTGCAAATCAACCAAATTCTTCATCGGGAACAACTAGAAGGGTTCCATTCAACAATAGAATAAAACCAACTAACAATAAATATGTATCACAATATGGTAATCCAATTCCCTTTTGCACAATAGGTTAGCTCAACACTAACTCATTGCAATCAATTCATTGCACTGAAAATAAATATGATAGACACTGCAGTGAGATAAAAACTAAATACATTCATATAGAGCAGAGCATACCTAATCGAATCTGGACATAGAATTGGAGGAATTGATTATGAGGGAGATATGCTCTGAATGGAATAATTATGGGCCTCGAATACCAACTTCTTATTTATCTAGATCATTTGAGTTGATATTGAGAAGCAATCGCTATTGTTTCAAGACTGTCATCTAAGAAACAAAATATTTTAGGGTTTGTTGAAATTAATTGATGAATTTAAATGACAAAGGCACATAATTCAGCAGTTTAAAAGGGTTACCATCGAATTTTCAATCAATCATGTAGCACTCAACTTGAGACATATGAATCCTTGGAGTTGTTTACCCAATTGAGATGAATCCAGATGAAGAAAGCGCTAGATTTTGTGGACAGTGAATCACAAACTTCTACAATTCGATTAGGGCACCAAATAATTGAGAATTCAACGTGATAGAATCGTAAAGATGAAAACGGAAGAGATTTTTGGGGGATTTGCTTACCTCGCTATTCCGATGAATGAATCACACAACATTCAGATTGTTCAAATCAATGCCCATAATCTTATTCGATTTTCATGCCTCTTCAATTGAACATCGCTATTCGATCGAATTCAACAATAATTGATCCATATCGCCACAAGAAATCAAGAAGAAAATGCACAGAGCTACCTAGGGTTCCTGCGCGAGGATATACGAGGAAGGAGGGCAATGTCTGGCTTTTTGGGGGGAAGTTGGGAAAATCAAAGCAATTTTTATTTTTACCTAAACGTGTGGCGCTCAAATTGGCACAGTAAAGACCGAAGTGTTTTAATTTTTTGCTGTATTGTTTTAATCTTTTTGGCTAGCTACATATTAAGTTTATACTTAATTAAATCAATGTTTAAATATTTTTAATATTTATACAAAAACCCAGAATTTGCAAGCTAATTAATTAGTAAGTTTAAATATATATACATATATATATATATGTATGAAAATTTTTTAATTCCCCACACTTGATAGGTATAGGAAAATGTTTATGACTTCCCCACACTTATTAAATGTAGAGTTGAGAAAACGATCAAATTTGACATTTTTTCCTCTCCACACTTCATTAAGTGTAGCGGCGCAAATGCGGGAGGATACATTCTTTTTTGTAGTGACACATCTTCTCTCTCTGTCTACTTCTATAATTCTTCCTGAAATTGAGTTGAGCATTAGAGGGGCCTTTATTGGTAAAAACTCACGGGGTTGACCAATGTGTAAGTCACTGCAGGGAATATGCATTAGCTCGCGCAATCAATCGACACGTCAGTCACACATAAGTTCGGGCGTCAACACCACTCAAGTAAGTTTCTTTCAAAACATATGTGTGTGTGTAGAAGATTTAGAACAAGTAGTTCATGCTTCCCATTTTTGTATGTTAATTGTAAGCCTGACATCAGGTCAATAAATATTTATTAGTTTCATAATACTTAAATCTTCTATGTTAAACACCCATGTAAAAGCACACGCACAATGTAGTAAATGATAAGTTCATTGATTGATAGTGGTAGGAGTCTTCTAAAAGGTCTGAAATTCAAATGAGCATAGAATGAAAATAATAGAATAAATCTTTTGTTTGAGAACACAAATTAAACACATTGATTCGTAATGTAGCCTTGTAGAAGGAGATTCGTAGGCTTAGTATAACTTTCTTGTGAGAAGCACTTAATCTTTATTGTAGATTGGATCCGTAGAATCGACGTACATTGAAAGCATACAAATTGACCAATCAACAATTTAACCCATATTTGACGAAAATAAAACTTGCTTTATTAAAAATCCCTTAAAGAGAGAGCTAATAGCACCCATCTAAAGAGTGGGAGAAAAAAACTCTTAGAAGGAGCAGACAAAACTTAACATAAGTAAAAGCACTACGTAGAACACAATAGTTTAAAAGATTAAGGCTTGCAACTTTAGGGGCAGTTTGATTATAGAATGACCGGTTTCTAAAAGGAAGATTAGGGTTCATTTCTTTCTAAGTTTTGTGTGTGCATGAAAATTTATCCATCCTCAAAAATTAAAAAGATTACAGTTTACTATTGTCAATATAATTGTTGCTCCCTTCACCATAGGAAGATTACTAAAGAGATTAAAAATTAACCATTAAAAAGGAAGATTACTATTGCCAAAGGAAGATTAGAGCTTTTTCTAAAGAGAAAAAGAAGGCAGACACAGAGATAGAGGAGGCTAGGGCTTTAGGTCTCCCCATAGTAAGAAGCATAACCTTGCCCTTCATGTCCAAATAAGGTAAGGCTTATCCCTTTAAGAAAACGACATCGTCTTCGAGAAAAAAAGGTAATAGTCAATAATTCCGTAAATTATTATGTACAACCAGTTAGACAACTCATTTGTCCACCCGGTCCCACCTCCCATCTATTATATGCGTTGCCTATTTGAACTTCCACCTTTAAAAAAAAAACATTCTTCTCAATTTTTGAACTTGCGGTTTGCCGTTTTCAACATCTCCCATTCTCGCGCCGAGTGATCGTTGTTACAATTGCTTTAGTATTCTGCTAGTTCTTCACGAAATGGTTGAATTTGATCTGAACGCTGCTGTTGATGTTGAATCTTCATCAAACGCGATTTCGTCGTCAGGTTTGATATCGTTTTTGATTCTCTGCTTTTGTGCTCGTATATTGAAGTTGTATGCCTGGATTTTTCATTAGTTAGTTTCGAGTTGTTTGAACTGGTATGCATTCATTGTTGTGGTGTCGTGATCTGACATTATAATGCGATTGTTATCGAGTGTGTTATTTTGCAATTTGTTGTTCTGCATTTTGGCAGAATGTTTGATTGGTGGTGTTAGTTGTGTTTTGTGTTAATTTCGGTTAATATAGAAGTTTACAGTGATTTTTTGGTTTAATTGTTGAAGATTAGGTGAATTTTGGCTGCTGATATATGACAAGCGATTGCTTACCGTTATGAGTTTTTGGCTCACTAAATATAGTTGTTGACTCACTGGTGGTATATATTTCGCTCACTAAACATAGTAGTTTTTTGTTCAGTAAAAGTAACGTTTAGCTCACCAGGATTAAAGCGTGGGCTCACTGAGTTTGCATTATAGCTTACCACAAATGCTATGGTTGTTTTTCTATATGATATGTTTACTTACATATGAGAAACAACAATTCACCAATATATGTTCTGTGCTCACTTGGCTCACTAACAAAAATACCTTAAGGTCACTGAGGTTCACATTGTACGCATGAATCCATGTATGCAAGAATCATTTATCAGTTTCAATGCACATGACATGTAATTCCTATATTCAATTTTGCCCCTATCATGGAATAGAATTTGTTGCATTCGAGCACGGTACATAGCATTCTGTGCTCACTAAGACAAGATTTTGGCTCACTGGAATGAAGCCTGTGCTCACCAATGTTACATTATAGCTCACCACAAAAAACTTTTTGTTTATGCAGATGATACTTCATTTTACACATCTACATTAGATCGTTGCGTTGCTGAGGCAGTTGATGTTGATGATTATGTTAGGATTTTGTGTAACCGTACTCGTGATTCAAAGGGCAAAGGGTGGCTTTTGATGAATGAGAAGATTGAGAGTTTTTGTGTCGTTATTTGAAACATTATTCGAAGCTATGGGTAATGTTCAACCGAAAACTATAATGACGGCCCAAGCATTTTCTATGGAAACTGCTATTGAGAAGGTGTTCCCATTGGCAAAACATAGGTTGTGTACTTGGCACATCTTGCAGAATTCCAAAAAGAATATTGGTCATCTTAGAGTATTGGGTGGATTTGTTGATAAGTTTGACCATGTTCTTATGAGATGTAATACAGAAGCAGAGTTTAACTTTTGTTAGCAGAGGTAAGCCCTGTCTGTGCTTGCTGATTTTTATTTGTGCTCACCAAGTTATTGCTTTATGCTTACTAATTTTTAGTCTCTACTCACCAAGGTTATATGTTTTGCTCACTGGACTATGCCTTCTGCTCACCAAGGTTACGTTTTCTGCTCGCTAATTTGTTATTTTTTTGGTAACTAGTTTTGTGTGTTAGGTTGGTTGACAAGTATAATTGTGCTGAAAATGCTTGGTTGGTTAGACTATTTCGGTTGAAAGAAAAATGGTGTCCAACCTATTGCAAGGATTTTTTTCTCTTGTGGCATTTTATCATCACAAAGAAGTGAGTCGACAAATGCTTCTTTGTCAAAGAGAGTCAATGCCACTTGTGGGTTGTGTGATTTTTACAATATATTCTGTGATGTTGTTACTAAGTGGAGGATTAAGGAGAGGGACGAGAATGGAAAAAATAAGGATGGATTTCTCGAAATGTACTTGCCACATGTTAGCATTTTGCTGCATGTTTCAAAGATTGATACGAACAACTTGTACAAAGTGTTTGCGAATGAGTACATTAAAGGAAAAGGGTGCTGTCAAGATCTTCTTAGCTTAAGTCAAACGTCGTACGGTGCAGAGCATACATATGTTGTGTATGAGAATCACCTTTCGAAGAAGGTTGGGTTTGTGGTTAGGTTTAATGTACCAGGCCATAACATTGTTTGCGATTGTAAAAAATATAGTGAGAGTGGTATTCTCTGCTGCCACTACTTGCGTATTTTTAATGTTCATTATATGCCTAAAGACCCTTATCAATGTATTTTGAAATGATGGACTAGGTTAGCAAGACCTGTACGAGCTATAGAAGAAGCTGTAAACAGTAGTAATGCATCTGGTGTTCCTGGTTCTATATGGAGGGCTCATATGCATAGGCAGTTTAAGGCTTTGCTTCTTGCAAGTGAATCAAATAGTCCAGCAAGAAAGCTGTGAAGATGCCTTCGCCAAGCGGAAGGGTGACGTTGGTGTTGTTGTTGGTTATGTTTATGTTTGTGAGACTGAAGATGATCAACAGTGCAGTCGTGGTAACAAAATCATTGGTAACCCTAAAGGTTCGAGGAAGAAAGGTGAAAGGAATGTAAGGAGCATGAGTACGATGGAGAAGATAGCAAACATTGTTAGATCAAGGAAGGTGAGGTTTTGTTAAAGAGATGGAGGAGTTGTGTCTCAAGATCAGGTAAAATTCTGTTGATAACATGATTTAATAATGTATATTTCTTATGTTAATATCGTTGTGGAGTTTGCTGATTCTGCTGCTAATAGCAGTTCAATTGATATCTGTATTTGGCTCACTAATTGTTTTACTACACTCACTACTATATGGGTTGCGCTCACTAAATGTTTGGATTGGCTCACTACGTTTTCAGTTCTCACATTGTTACTCTTACACGTTGCACTCACTCTATTTATACGTTGGCTCACTATATGCATATATACGCTCACTACCAATACGTGTTTTGCTGTGGTGGTTTAGGTTGTTACTGCAGGTTTGTATAATGCCCTAGTTGCATCTAATCCAGTGGTAGACTTTAATGAAATGTATGGGGTTTTTAGCTTGATTTTTGATGAAAGGTTGAGGCAAACAAATGGCCATATGATTCGTACCAATTAGTTAAATCAGTAGTATGACTTGAACAAATATTTTAATTGTAAATCTGTTTCTTGATTAACAGTGGTTGAATGTGTATTCTTCATCATCATGATGTGTAGTTCTTTGAATTTTAAGTAAATGATGCTGAATAATTTTGAAGGTTATAGTAGGGTGAATACTATTGACACTCATAATTTGTTGCTTACTGTTGGAAAATCATAGCTCACTAGTTTTATGTGTTAGCTCACTATTTTCCACAAAGTAATGTAATGTTTTTGATGACTTTACATTGTAAAAGAATAGCATTGCACGACAATGACATGTTGAAAACTTTAATATTTTAGTTAACATTACAAAGAAAATATCATTGTAGGTTGATTCTGCATACATTTATAGAATTTAGCATAATAAAAGTTATAGCTCACTGGATTTTGGTACGAGCTTACTACATTTGTATTATAGCTGACTAGAATTTATATAGTAATCGATTAAAGATATCAAATAGTGAATGTTGTGTACTAGTAGTCCACCATCATTAAATGTATGAATGGTAACAGTCTACGTTAAAATTAGTCTAGCTAAAAATTAGGCTGTAAACATAAGTTTCTACAATTATTCTAAAAATAGTCATGATGTTTGCACTTGAGGTTGGGCTGATTTTGCATTCAGTTCCGCTTGTTGTTGATCGTGGAACTCTTTGGCGAGCCTCTTCACCCTATATTTATATATGTTGTCTTCATTCTTGGCGATTTCATAGCAGTACCTTGCTCGCATTACATCAAGCAGATTTTTGTCCTGCAAACGAAACCCCAAAAAAAAAATAAAAATGAACCATTAGTTAGTGTTGTATTTATGTTGAACATATTTCTGCAGAGAACAAATGTTTGGTAAACTTACTTTATTTTTCTTGAAGCTATAATCCCACTTATCTCCTTGTCCCAAATAAGTCTCCATGTGCCTCATGGAAAAAATTCCACAGTTAGTGACATTATCTGTTGTCCTCCATTGCATTCTCATTCGCACTGGTTTCATGTTCTTCACAATTTTATGTTTCGGGTGGCCAACACTCTCTTGAAGAAATCTTCCAAAAGATCTTGTCTGTGTAGAATAAATAATTTTGTTCAGCTCAATGGAAATGGGTATTAGCTCACCACAAAAGTGCGTTGGCTCACCGAATATGGGCGTTAGCTCACAACATATACATTTGAGCTCACCAAATACGTATGTTAGCACACCAATACTATGTGTTAGCTCACCACAAATGTGCGTTGGCTCACCACGTACATGAGATAGCTCACCAATATTATGTGTTAGCTTAGCAATAATATGTGATAGCTCATCACATTTGTAAGCTCACCAGTTTTTTTGTGTTAATGTATTATACAGTAAATGATTCAGTAAGCATTTGAACATACCACTAACAGATGGGTTTGTCCGTATGTGTTTTTGTATGGGGCAGTGATGTGCATGTTGCGGACGATATCAAGCCTATCCTTCTTCAAATCAAAGCAGAAGATAAATAAGTGCTTCCTGTGACATATGGGAAAGAACACCTTGAAATTAGAGAACGATTAGTATAATGCAATGTGATGTGTATTATATACAAATAAAATGTATTACGTTATTGCTTACTAGATGCAATTGCTTTCCTGAGATCAATTTATCACATCTCTGGAATTCCTTTTGAAAAATTGTTTCAAAATCAAGGTACCTTGCGTCCATTGATTTTGCTTGATTTATGGAGGGGTCCAAGGTTGACTGAATGTTTGCAGCAGTATAATTAGTTGGTTGATTATGTGCATTTGTGTGAATGTAAAATAAGTATGTACTTACCATTGCATCCATTGGTGCAAAAAATATTCTTGGAGATCCTTCACTTCTCTTTCTCTCCAAATTGTTGAGGAGAACAGCCCAAACATTGATCACCAAGGTATCATGTATTCTCGTGGACGCATGGTAGACATGTGATAACGATATGCAACATGTATGTTGTTATCAAAGATTTCTTCACTGGTTCAGTAAGAAAAGTAAAAAAACAATGTAAGTTTCAATTCATTTTATTTTAAGTGTTTCGAAGTGTGGTATGTGTTAGAGTTATGTGCTGACTGTGAATCAAGGTCCTGTGACGGATGGAATACATATTCAGCTACCATCCTCTCCTGGGCTGACAAATCCCCTGTAACCTTGGTTATTCTCTCCATAAAAGGAGAGCAGAGGGGTTCTATCATTGGGTCTTTGTCTCTCCTCGGTTGATGTATGGGCTTCTTGCTGTGCTCTTTTCCTGCATACATAATATGAGTAAGTGCTCACCAAAATAGTTGTTGAGCTCACTGAAATACTTGTTGTGCTCACTATCATATATGATCTTTATAGTCACACATGATGACTTGCTGAGTAACACATGTGGTTTGCTCACCAAGTTATACTTTGTGTTCACTAGAATATAAGTTGTGTCCACTAACATATGTATTCTGTTCACCAAGTTATACACAATGCTCACTACAACATAACTACTTCTCACTAACATATGTGTTCTGCTCACCAAGTTATACTTTATGCTCACTAAATTTTATCTTCTGCTCACTAATATATGTTATCTACTCACCAAGTTATTGGTTATGCTCATTAATATATGGGTTATGCTTTCCAACTCACTCACTAACATATGTCTTTTGCTCACCAAGTTATAGAGTATGCTCACTAAAAGTGAAAATGAAAGCATGGTCAATGCAAATCCTTATCATCCTTTTTCCCCTTTTTCTTCTTTCCTTCTTCTCTGTCTTAAAATTTCTACTCTCCTTCAATGATTTTCTATTTTTCTTCCCCATCTGTTTGTGTCTCTCGAATTGGTGGTGGTGGTGGTGTGTGAGATGATTCTTGTGGTGGTTGTGTCTCAAGGGTTTGTGAAGGGTGTTGTGGGTGGGAGGCTGGTGGTGTTTGATGTGCCTTTGGAGGAGGGGAAGGTGGCGGTGTATTATGTGTTTGTGGAGGAGGGAAAGGTGGTGGTGATTGATGTACCTTTGGGGGAGGGGAAGGTGGTGGTGTCTGATGTTCCTTTGGAGGGGGGAAGGTGATGGTGTCTGATGTGTTTGTGGAGGAGGGGAAGGTAGTGGTGACTGTTGTGTCTGTGGATGGCGGGAAGTTGGTGGTGTCTGATATGTCTCTGCCGTGGTGGAGGGTGGTGGTGCTTGATCTACTTTTGCAGCAGGAGATGAAGGTGGTGTGTGAAGTCATGCTGGTGCTGTTGGTGTTGCAGTAGTTGGGCTTTGGCTCTCATCAATGAGCTTAAAAGTTGGCATGTCATTGGCACATTGCCTTGATACAGATGCTTTGCGGCTGGTCTATTGTTGCCTTACAAACGCAATCTCTAATTCAATTATGGCCTCAAGTACAGAAGCTCTATTCCACCATTCATCATCTTGACTGAATGATGGTATCTCAACGGTTTCATCGCGCTTTTCTCTTTGGGTCATTGGTGGGGATTTGGAGATTTGAGCCTCAAAGTAGGAAGTGAACATGCTTATGGCCTTATCTCTTATCTTCCTTAGTGCTTCATTGTTTTGGTACCTTTTGGACAAGTAGTCCGTGAATGTCCTGTACCTCTTGAATGCACTTGCTAAAGCCTTTGTTACTTCAACCACTTCTTCCATATCTTTCTGTAATGTGGACAACATTCGAGTATTTTAAGATATTAGATACATATTTGATGAAAATATTTCATTGTGCTTGATTGTTATAAATGAGACAAAGAAACAAATGTTACCTCTAACTCTGATGGTTCATGATCTTTTGGTAAGATATTTTGATGTTTTTCTTTTTCTGGCTGAGGTTTCTCTGTTAGAGGTGGGCCAACATGTACTTCCTTGGGTATTTGTATTGGAGGCTCCACTTTTCCCTTTCCAAAGCCCTTTGGCACTTCTGTTCTAGCAGGTTGCTTGAGTTTTCTCTCTTGTCTGACTCTTTCCCTTAGCTTTTCTGTTGTCCAGGCCTTGATTGTTGGGAATTGCCTCTGAACAGTCCTTCTTGTCAAGAGAAGCCTGTCAAGATATAGCATCCACAAGAGAAATGTTCTTTATAATCAGTCTGTATAGCTCACCAAAGTTTTCGTATGCTCACTAAAATACACCTTCTGCTCACTACAATGTATGTTGCGCTCACTAGAGTATATCCCATGGTCACCATGACATATGTTAAGCTCACCAAAAGTTTTGGACTGCTGACTAAAATACATCTTCTGCTCACTATAATTTATGTTACCCTCACTGAAGTATATGACAGGCTCATTTGAAATATGTTTAGCTCACCAAAAGTTTTGGACTGCTCACTAAAATACATCGTCTGCTCACTACAATGTATGTGATACTCACTAAAGTATATGCCACGCTCACCATGACATATGTTAAGCTCACCAAAAGTTTTGGATTGCTCACTATAATGTATGTTGTTCTTGCTGAAGTATATGACATGTTCAAAAACTCATATGTTTAGCTCACTAATTATATGTGTGTAGCTCACTAAATATGACATTGTGCTCATTGAAACCATGATACTTTGATATAGTATAAAGAACTTACCATCAAGAATAGAATAGGGCCATCAAAGTTTGAAGCCCTCTTTTTGACAGATTCACATAATCTGTCAATGGTGTACTGACACTAATCAATTGATGTTATGTCCTCAACATGAGCCACATTCTTAGCAAAGTAGGGTGAGCAATGTACGTTCTTTGAACCAGTGAAGAAGCATGATACCATGTATATTACAATGTTTCTTCTGAAACTCTCCTCTGCATAAGCTTGGCTGAGAACGTATTGTGGCATTTGGCTCAATTTAGGGGTCCCATCTTGCAGATTTTAGTCTTAATATTCCTCAACTTTCTTTCCACCAATGGGGAGTGCCAATGTGATATGCACATCCATTGGTGTAATCTCAATCCTTTTGTGTTTTGATATGTACAATGTGATGGAGTATGGATCAAATCTTTTCACTAGCCATTTGCATAAATCCCCTAGCAGTTCTGTGACCTGTAAGTTGAGGAATCCTCCAAACCCCATATGTTGTATTGCCTCTGTCTGTGCCTCATTGAAGTGAGCAATCATGCCAACAAACCCTAACGGTGACATTCTTGATTGGAAGATCTTCTTGTGATTTGTGTCCACCTCTGTAGGCTTTGGCACTGATTGCACGGACTTGGGGCCTTGAACAGGTATAACAGCACTTTTTTGGACATGCTGCTTCTTCTTCAGGGATTTATTTTCCTTTTCATGCTCTGTAACCGAGAGCTGTGCACTCTTTATAGGAGGTTTACGAGTCTTTTTCACATCCTCCTTCTTCCCCGGTTGTGACTTAACACACTTTTTTGCGCTCAGTTGCATTTTCTTTGGCTTGGACTTTGTTTCTTCTTTTATCTTCTTTATTCTCTTAACCAATACTTGATCATCAAAGTCTAATTCATTAACATTTTCAAGGGGAGGCATTTTGTAAGTGGTGTCCTCCACCGTGTCATCTGTTTCCTCAGAAGGTTGTTGATGACCATTAGTAATGGTTTTTTCAAAGCTTTCTTGTGCTGTGTCTTTGCTGTGCATTGTTTTCCTTTTTTTCAGCACAAACTTTAGTTTCTTCCCTGATGCTCTGGTGCCTGGTTGAGGTGGGTTTGCTGGTCTCTGTTGCTGTTGTCCTCCCTCTTCCTGCTGAGTAGGCTGTGATGGTTGTCCTCCCTCTTCCTGGTGTTTTTGTTTCTCCTCTACTGTGGGAGCTTCTGGCTATTCATCTTTTGAAGTTGGTGGAGTACAAATATTTCTATTTTTCCTCGCTTCTTGTTTCAGCCTTCTCTTGGTTGCAATAGTACTTGTTGAACTTGTTTTCCCAGTAGAGGTTGTCTCCATTGCGGTGGATAGGGTTTGCTGATGCTTTGGTTGAGCTGCGTTGGTTGCCTTTGCTGCAGCTGTACATGGTATATTGTATAAGTGAACAAGATGTATAAGTAAATAAATGTGTAGTGTTTAATGTAATGTGTGTCTCAATATATATATTTCAGCTCACTAAAATAAACTATTTGCTCACTAGAATTATAGGTAAGCTCACTAAACATAGTTGTCTGCTCACCAGAATTATATGTGAGCTCACTAAACATAGTTGTCTGCTCACTACAATTATAGGTCAGCTCACTAAACATAGGTGTCAGCTCACTACAATTGCAGGTCAGCTCACTAAATATAGTTGTCTGCTCACTGCATTTGCTTATCATCTCACTAGACATTTGTATTGGCTCACCAGCCCATATGTCAGGGCTCACTATTTGACAGGTATTAACATAGAATATAATGTACAAATACCTTGGCCTGACTTGTGAGGAATATCACCTTGACTTGTTTGATTTCTTTTGTTTTGATCATTTGGGTTGCAATAAAAAAGGAAAAGAAAATGTTAGCGCAGTGGATTGCACTGTGTTTGTTTTTCATGTATTTGAAGTGGTAATTACCTAACGTTCACTTGCTTACTTGAGATGTCTCTGACAATGTTCATGATGATGTCTTCAGGGCTTGTGATAGATGCTTCTGTCTTTGACCTATGTTATGAAATATTGTTGAATATTATGTTAATATTACAGGAAATGTGATAGCGCACTAGAATAAAAGGTACTCTCACTAACAATTTAAGGAAGGTAACACTGGGATGTAAAGTAAAGCTCACTACATTATAAGAGAGAAGTCACAATAGGATGCATATGTTATCATGGCTCACTATGTTCAAGCCATATCTCACTAAAATATATGGCACAACTCACTTGAGCATGCATATGTTGACAGGCATTAGCACATAATATAAAGCTCACTAGATATTTGTCATGGCTCACTATATACAACCATTGGCTCACTAAGCGTGGCTCACTATGGTCTAAAGGAAAGGTGACTATATTATAACATAGATGTTAGTATAGGATACATATGTTGACAGGAACTAGTATATTATTCACAGCTCACTAGAGTTTTGTCATGGCTCACTAAAATATATTGCACAACTCACTTGAGCATGCATATGTTTATAGGCACTAGCCCATAATCCAGAGCTCACCAGATGTTTTTCATTGCTCACTATACACAATTCTTGGCTCACTAAGCATGGCACACTGGGGTGTAAAGAACAGGTGACTATATTATAAGATAGATGTTATTATAGGATCCATATGTTGACAGGAACTAGCATATTATTCACAGCTCACTACAGTTTTGTCATAGCTCACTACATTCAAGCCATAGCTCCCTAAAATATATGGCACAACTCACTGGAGCATGTATATGTTGACAGGCACTAGCACATAACACACAACTAACCAGATTTTTGTTATCGCTCACTACATACAAGCCTTAGCTCACTACATTATAACACACGGCTCACTGTAGCAGACATATGTGTACAAGAACAACCACATAATTCACAGCTCAGTAAAATGAAGTTATGGCTCACCACAATACAAGCTACAACTCAATATTGAACATAACGCTAATAGTTGAGGTAAAAGTGTCTTGGATGTATTAGTGAACATCAAGGTAAACGTGTTCATTGTAAATTTGCAGACAAAATGAAGAACAAGCACATACGGCTCACTAGTTATGCATGTTTGCTCACTAACTTTAGGTTTAAGAAGTTTTCAGGTTGTCAACATACCTCTTCTGACGAGTTTTTAGTAGCACATCTCTTCTTCGATAATGATGATTGTTGAGCTTCCATCTGCAAACATTTGAAAAACGCGATAATGAGTGTGCGATTTTGTTAAAACCTAGAATGCGAAAAGAATTCATCGTTTTCTTTCGATCATCCCAATAAATTTCGAATTTGCTAAAACTTACCTCGATTTTGTTTGCTTGAAACTTCAGTTGCGATTTTGAGAAGGTTTCTTGAGAAAATCTATGCGAACCGGTGAGCAAATGTAGCAAAATTTCTCCAATTGAAGCACGAAGTTGAATGGGTTTTGGGAGAGAGAAAGTGAAGGAAGCTTTAGGGTCGTGGTGTTTTGAACTTGCAGCAGTTACCATGCTCTAGTTTTTTTTGTTTTTTTTAGGTGGTGATTTATTCACTTTTTGCATGTTGGGGCGCCAATTAGGCAGTGGGCGGGCCAGGTTGTACAAATGCAATTGTACAACCAAGTGGACGGTATAATTACTGCAATAGTTCAAATAAGAAGAAATCCTTTTTATATGATAGTGACATATGATTCTCGTGGGCTAATGCTATGATTTCCCATGCCTTCTTGATTTCGCTATGACAAATTGATATCTACGCTCAAGTGATAACATACAAGCATAGACGTTGTACGCGTGTACTTCTTGTTGTGGTCAGATAAAGCATCTACATGATCACTGGTCAATGTAAGAGAACATGCAGTGGTGATCCATAATTTTAGATCACAAGTGGAGGTCCACACCTTTCACATCATCCCACTAGCTAACATTTTTTCTATTCTCAACATCCTATGGATCACCAAACTAAATCACCAAATAAAATAATATTTTATAGACCCTACCACTAACATATTATTGGGTTTTAGACTTTTTAAGGGCTTAGTTGGCAAAAAAACAAGAGAGATATATGGGAGGCGAATCATGGCAGTGAGCTGGACCATCAAAACAAATGCAGAGGGAATTGGATTAACATTGAATGATAACGTAGTAACATCGTATTCAAACAAAGATCACGATGGTATACGTAGCAAATTACCATTTTTATCGTAAATAAATAAAAGAAAAATAAAAAGAAAATATATTCGGCATGTGATCATCTTCTAACTGACATTGTAGCCATAATGAAGGTTGGATTTCAATTAAGGTGCTATTTTCAACGTAATTTTTGAAAACATAAAACCTATCATTCCTAAAGAATGTTAAATTTTAAAATCCAAAATTCTATGCAAATGGATGTGCTTAATACCTTACTATATATGCTGCATGCATACAACTAAAAATTATAACAAAAATAAAACTAATGCCCTTATCTCATGAGCTATCACTCAATTTTTGCCCATATGGATATGCAAGCACCTATTTTTTTGGGAAGAATGAAGGGGGCTCCAATCGGGGATGCATTGTTTACGTATACGATGGACCATATCAAAACTTGTAATTCTCTACTTATATATATGATCACAAATACGCTCTCTAACTAATTTGATGGTAATCAATGGCACATGTGCATGGAGTTTCTATGATGGTCGATATCTATAGATTAAATTCATATTTCATAAATACCAATCGTACGTGTAAACATGGAATAAGCTATCATTGAGGGGAAGATATTAAAATTTTCCTCATCAAGCTAATGTCCTTCACAAGTCTGTAATAATTGCAAATCTTAAAATTCTACCAAAAAAAGATAGTTCACTTCTATAAAATAACAACACGGTTTAAGAATTTGATTATCTCTCCTAGCGAAATCCAACATATGCAAACAGGTAAGTTCTTTTGGAAGTTTCACACTCATCTTTTCAATTCGAAAGTGGCCAATAAAAACAACCACTGCACCTCTGGGCCTTGTAGGAATCAGTCTTATATTCAGCGGTAAGTGCAAACAGTAACTTTATAATGTATATATGCATTATTGATTTTTTTTTGTATTTAAAATTATATACATTGATTAAATATTCTATTAAAAAATATCACATACATTATTAAATCAGTGGTTGACGTTGTAAACACAACTTTCAAGCCTAAAATGAATTAGACAGAAAATTCAGAAACAAATTGAATTTTGTATTGATATTGTATATGGGTACAATCTCTAAATTTAATACAATGAACTAAACCTCTGATTCGATCTCCTAATGACTTGAGTATTCCGAGGGCTTGATGCTTGATCTCGGTTGATACAAATTAGCTAAAGAACTCTGAAGGCTGTTCTTGTTTTTGATATGCAAGTGGCTAATTGTGGTTTCTGAAGCTCTGCAAGTCTTGATCCTTCTGGCTTGGTAGCTAGATGCTTCTTACTGTCTGAACTCTGAATTTTGCAGATGCTGAATGTTAAATGTCGACTGTTGAATATAGTTGACCAGATTAATCGATGCAATGGCGAGGTTGCTTCATCTCGATTAATGAACTGGATGAAGAACTTTGAAGTGGACTTCAATTTGAGGTTGCAGAAGATGTTGAGTTAGCTGACTTTGATCCTTGTTGCTTGATAGCTGGATATCCTTTAAAATGAGGGGAGATGACCTCTATTTATAGGCTTGAAGGCTAGGGTTTGAGTTAGACGTCGAGCCTAGGCCCATATGTTAGTAATTATTCCCTTAATTTTAAAAGAGAAATAATTACTATTTTCTGCATCATCAACGACACATGGCAGCTTTTAACTGGCTGGATTTTAGCCACATTTAATTTTGACCAAGTGGACCCACCGAAGTCAACGTGACACATAGCAATTTGCGATTGGTCATTTTTTTTACACGTGGCATCATTCGATTTGTCGTAGAATTGTTGCGTTCTACAAATGCCCCCTCGAGATTCGGTCGCGCACACGAATTTTTGAATGTTTGAAGCGGTTGAATTTCGAAAACTTGAAACATTGGAGCTCTCTTCTTTTCTTTTCTTTTTTCTTTTTTTTTGTGGGCCGCTTCCCCCCCTTTTTTTTTCTTTGCGTCTTCATGAGCTTCAGGCAAGCAAAATTAGGGTATATTACAATATGTGTATATTTTAGAAGATATCGTTAATATTTTCATGATATTTTTATGATATTTCTTGCTGTAATTAGTACCTAGAATCTCTCTTATTCCTAAAATCATGGGAGTTGCTAGTTCTTCTAAGGATGTATATATGAATGTAATTAATCAGCAAACAAGATTGAAGAGCATGGCTAGCATATCACGTACAATCCAACTCTCTCTCTTCTACATACTTTTGTTCAGGGTAAGGCCTGAATGTTGAGGGGGGTTTCTCTACCTTCTTTAAACTTCCAGAAATCCTTTATCTTTTGGGGTGAGTGAGACAGCTATAGAGGAGTGGGGGAACAAAGAATTGAAATTTTGTAATTCGGGCTTTGGCTCTGTAGTGTGTCAATTATCTGACCAAATTTGCTCGAATCTACTCCCACCTCGAATTGACTGATTTCGAGTGGGCTAGCTTTCACGCACACTCTTTTTTTTTCTTTTTTTTCTACAAAGTGACTCTTTGTCGTGCGGCCATGGCAAAACCCCTACTGCGTTTAATGCAATTTATCGCAAAATTTCTCCAGAGTGTTGGTCTGAACAAGCCCAACACTTCATCGTAATTTCACATGCTTTTGACGCTCAACCACGATCCTACGCTGGGCAACATGTTCCTTAGGCAGCAGCATTCCCATTTTCCTTTTTTTTTTGGAGTTTTCTCTCTCTTTTTTTTTATTTTGAAGTTGCCCGTTTTTTCAAAAATTAGAAAACCCATTTTGCTTTTTTTTTTCTTAGGCCCCCTTTGTTTTTTTAGGACTCTTTTGTCTTTGTTTTTTGGTCTTTTTTTTATTCCCCTTTTTTTAGGGGAGCTTAAACTAATACTTCCTTCTTTTTTTTAAGAAGTTACTGAATCGATTACTACCTCTATTAGATCGCAAGTGAGGTCGACTTTTAAGACAAGGAATCGTTTCTCCCTGTAGATTGGATTCTTCGCAGGAGACTCCCTCACTTGATCTAGCTGGGATCGACTCGGATTTCATGTAGCCACGACTCCACCAATTAGATCGCGAAGTGAGGTTGACTTTTAAGATGATGAGTCATTTCTTCCCGTAGATTCGATTTTTCGCAGGAGACTCCCTTCCCGTAGATTCGATTTTTCGCAGGAGACTCCCTCACTTAATCTAATTGGTGTCGACTTGAATTTCTCTCTTCCAGTCGTGATTCATCCAATTAGATCGCGAAGTGAGTTCGACTTTTAAGCCGAGAATCGTTTCTCGCTATAGATTCGATTCTTCGCAGGAGACTCCCTCACTTAATCTAATTAGGGTCGACTTCCATTTCTTCCATCAGGTTTGCGAAGGCATAGCTTTCTCCACTCAGATAGTGAAGGTAGAACTTCTCTGGTCAGACAGCAAGGACATTACTCATCGGATCAGATAACAAAGATATTCAGACAATGAATGTGTGCCCCCTCCAATCAGATAGTTAAGACATGTTCTTCCAATCAGAAAGCGAAGGTTTGACTCCTTCGTTCAAACAACAAAGGCTTGACTCCTATGATCAGAGAGCGAAGGCATTTAGACTCCTCCTATCAGGCAGTAGAAACTTGACTTCTTCCATCAGGCAAAAAAATGACTCTTCCGATCAGAAAGAGAAGTCTTGACTCATCTAATCAGGCAGCCAACGCAACTATCACGATCGGAAAGTAACAGCTTGACTCCTTCGATCAGACATATGAGGCATGACTTATCTAATCAGAGAACAAAGATGACTAATCCGATCAGACAGTACAGACTTGGCCTCTTTTATCAGACAGTGAAGGTGACTCTTCTAATCAAAAAGAGAAGGCTTGACTCATTCGACTAGACAGTGAACGCAATTATCCCGATCAGAAAGTAACATCTTGGCTCGTTGAATCAGGCAAATAAGGCACGACTCGTCCAATCATACAACAAATGTGTCTTCTCTAATCAGAAAGTGGAGACTTGACTTCTTCGAATAGACAGAGGCTTGACTCTTCCGGTCAAACAGGAAAGACATGACCCTTTCGATCAGACATCGAAAGCTTGGTTTTACACATTGTCAATGCTTGACTTGAATGAAAAGACTGCCAATTTAAAAGAAGATGCCTACATCGCTAATGTGAAGGAGGATGCAACCTTGCTGTTGCATCCAACTTGAAGGTGTTCTAAAAGTTTGTAATAAGTTGGTGACTGTTTGAAGCCTGTTTATATGATTTGAAAATGTGCTTAGTGACTTAGGAGTCAACACCTTTGATGAAATGACTTGATAGTCTTTTACTTTGATGGTTGAGCGTCTTGGACTTGATGACTTGTGAGTCTTTGAGTTTGATAACTTGGAGCCTAAAACTTTCTTGATTTTGGAGTCTAGAGCTTTGATGACTTGGTAGTCTTTTAATTTCGATGTCTTGGGAAACTTGAACTTTGATGACGTGAGAATCCACTTGGTGACTTGGGAGTCAGTAATTTCATTGACTTAAGAGTCTTGAAGAAACAATTTCGAAGTCTTAAGAAAAAATCAACTTGGAGGTCTACGAGATTTGTGACTTGGGAGTCTGCTAGGATTAATTTAGAAGTTAGAAGGTTTTACGACTTAAGGAGTCTTTGCGATTTGATGAGTTAGAGATCTTACATTTTATCGATTGGCCAGTCTATTTCTTTGGTGTCTCCGACTTTGAAGACTTAAGAGTCTATTATATCAATGATTTGAGGGTCTTTAAATATGACTTGAATGTCTTCAATATCTTGAAAGTCAACAACATTGTTTGACTTGTGAGCCTACAACTTAGATGACTTAAGAATCTTTAAGCTTTATTTGAAAGCTTACGTGATTGATGACTTGCGAGTTTACGATGTTGATTATTGAGAGTCATTGAATTCACTTCAAAGTTTACAATCTTATCGACTTGATAGTCTTTAGGCGACTTGAAAGTCTTTGATTTTGATGGCTTAAACATCGTGTGGGTGACTTGATATTCTGTGCTGACTTGAGATTCTAGAAGTTTAAACTTGGTAGTCTTAAGGGTGACTTGAGAGTCAAAGTTGTTTTGTAACTTGACATTCTTGGAGAGTGACAGGACAGTCTTGCGGAATGACTTGAAAGTCTTCATCAACATATAGTTACATTGACTTAGAAGTCTTAGACTTTGTTGAGTTGGAAGTTTAATACAAATGACTTCAGAATCTTCTAATGTGACAACTTGGGAGTTGACAAAATTTGATGACTTAGGAGTCTTGAATTTGAATGACTTGATAGTCTCTTACTTTGCTAACTTAGGATTCTGAAACTTTGATGACTTAGTAGTCCGTGAGAGTTTGCCGACTTCAGAGTCAGAGAGTTCGATGACATAGGTGTTTGTAGAGGCTGACTAAGAAGTCTTCAAGTTTGGATGACTTGAAAGTCTAACATGAGTGACTTGAAAGTCTATAAATTCTTTGATGACTTAGAAGTCTATTAGGGGCTGACTTGGAAGTTTGCCCCCTAACCGCAAATTTTGGGTCACTTCCTTCCAAAGTTTCCAATATGATCTTAATGGACAATCAATCAGATTCTTCGGTGTCCTCTTCGTCTAATGTGATTTTTCCTTCTTTTACAAGTTGCAGAACTTGTCATCTGAATGCTTTGCACTTCTCTGTCGGATGACTGATGATCCTGTTAAGTCAAAAATCATGCATTGTTTTAATAAATATTTCAATTATATTATATATTTTATTTCATCTAATTTACTTTAATTTATATATTTTTCAGGTTTAGCATTAATAAAGTAAATAGGAGAAGAGAGGAAGTCGAAGTTCAGATTTTATATGCTTGACTATTAAGACGGTCCAAGAATAATAATTTATGAAAAATATTATTTTCATAATTATTTACTTTGGCTAGGGATACAAGAGTTGAAGAAAGACTAGAAGTCTTAGGGAAGAAGAAATCTGAAGAGGGAGGATAAGAAAACTCAAGCAAACCCTAAACATAACAAACCCTTCCTCCCCCTCAACCTACCCTCCACGGCAACCCCTTCTCTGTTTTCATCATAAAAGGCCCCCAACCATCTCCACCATCATCGTCCCATCACACCATCAGCATCCCCTCCTCTCTTTCTCTGCTCACGCCATCTTCATCTCCTTCTTCTCTTCTGGCACGGCCCAGCCACGCACACCATCTCCACCTTCATCGTCCCATCATCCCGTCCTCCCTTCTCCCTCAACCTCTCCTGCATGCATACCCCCACGCCATCCCCATCGCATTCATCACCATCATCATCACCTTCCACAAAAACCCACACCTAACCCTCCTTCTTCACCCATCATCATCATCTTCATCCTCATCACCATACCTGGATACCACCAGCCTCCTCACGTTAAAATATCACGGCAACCTTCACATCCATCATCACCATCTTCTTCACATCATCATTTGTCTTCCTCCTCTTCTTCACCCAGCACGCATCACCAGCAGCCTCCATCAGCTTCTCCCTCTTAAACACCCCCACGCCTTGTCCTCACCTCCACGCTTATCCCCAACCTCACGCAGCTCTCTTCTTCAATCTTCTTCCCTCACCATAATCATCAACGCCTCACCTAAGGGAACCTCACGGCCACACCTCCACGCCTAGCTTCATAATCTTGTCACGCCCAGCACAAAGCCACGGCACAACCCTAGCCTCCTTATTTTTGTTGTGTTTCCTTTAGTTTATTTTGTTTTCTTTATTTTTTGTTAGTTAATTATTAAACATGAATTATTTAGGTAAATTTTGTGATTTTATTTTTAATGAGTGAGTGATTTCATTGTGCTTAGTATAATCTTCTTGAAGCCATGCTAAATTAATTATTTTGAAACAAGTTTTATTCTTTAGTGCCTAGTTGATTTATATTCATGATTCTTTAGCGATTAGCGTTTATTGTTTATGAAATTTGTGTTAAATCGATTAGAATGCATGCTAATTGATTAAATACAATTTTGATTGATAGTTTAGAAGATTATAATACGTAAAAGTTATAATCTTTTAGGCCTAAGTATCACCCTAATTAATCATGGATGGCTCAAAACCATCTCTTTTAATTAGGTAATCGCTTTAGATCTTTGTTAAATCGATTTGCTGGTAAATTGGTTACAAAGTGTTAAATGATGTTTTTCTAATTCTTCATGCTCTAGTTTGGTTAAATTTTTGCGCTGGTGTAAAGATTATGAAACTAGTAGGGTTTATATTATGGATGGACCTAAGTAAACTAAAATCTAAGGAAAAACGGGGAAGAACTGCTGGCGGATCTCTTCTACAGTTTAGCTCATGAATAAAAATTAACTTATGTGTTAATGATAAATATTAATTTTCATGGTGGATTGAGATTATACTAAGTATCCTTCATAAATTTGATAACTTTTGATCATTATTTGTTGCGTAGAGTTAATTTGATTTGTTTGTTAATTTTTATTCTATTTTTACTAGCTTGAATATAATTTCAATCAACCCCCCCCAAAAGTATAGTATTTTAGGAGTGTCTAGGTAATTTTAGATAGCTTCGAGTTTGATTTTTGGAGTGGTTATAATTTTAGATTGAGTTTTAGTATTTAATGACCGGTTTGTTTGAATTTAGACTAAAAATAGTTATTTTTGTTATTTTTCATTTTTAATTAATTCCTAGGGTTTATAAAGTGTCCTAGTCTGCTCATATTCAATTTCGTGATTTTTAGAATTTATTTGATAATATTTGAGAATTATTTTGTGAAATTGGTATGTGCAGGTTTTTAGTTCATTAATTCTGAATATTTCGATTTTTAATTTTAATTTGCGAGTATTAAGTATTTTTAGGTTCAGGAAGTTGTGTCCTAGAATTAGGGTAATTTTCTTAATTATTTTCGTGTTTTTATTCATGCAGATTATTTTCTTTTTAATTTCATATTTAATTTTCTGCTTGTTTATTCTGCAGTAAGTTTCTGATTTAATTTCCTAAAATTAATCTGACAGTATTCTGAAGTTATAAACCTGTCCAGTTTAAGTATAATATTTTAGGTTACTGTTTGATAATTTTAATATTTATTTTTCTGATTATTAGTTGTTGTTTTGAGCTTTTATTAAAATTTCAGTTACTATTCTGATTTTATTTTTCTGGAAATATTTTTACTGTTTCATTTCCAGAATATGATTCATTATATTTAGGAGCATTATTGGGTATTTTGCTATATTTTTATTTGTTAGATTTTAATTGTTTTAGAATTATTAAAATTAGACTTAACAAGTTGATTAGTAAAATCACTTGGGATTAAGCTAGCGATTTACAACAATCTTTCCTCGTGGATCGATCCCTACTTCCCTACGCTATAAAAATTATTTAAAAACCGAAGTAGTGGTTAAATTCCTAGCTCTCGACAGGCTTTACAGATCCTATGATACTTGCAATATTTAGGATTATTAGTTCTTCCAATTTCTTCAGGACGACATGACTCTGGAAGTTCCATAAGTCCTTTCTTAAGAAGTTTGTCAAGCATTTCTGGCGCATCAAACTCGGAATAAGGACATTCTTTCTCTTCGGAGTCTCTAAGCACGGAGCTTTCATTTCTTGATGATGCCACTGATTCATTAAGTTGTCTTCCATAGTAGGGAATTGTAAGCTCCATATCATGAGCTCGTGTTGCCAATTCTTGGATTGTTTTGGGCTTATTTACTTGTAAGGCATAAAGTATATCCCAATCAATCCCTTGGGCGCACATCTCAACAGCAGAAGATTCCGAAAAGTGATGCACTTCAATGAGAGGGCACGCCAACGATTAATATAATCTATGACTGGTTCTTTATCCCCTTGCCTAGTGTTACTCAACTCTGTTATGCTGACTACGCGACGCGTGCTATAGAAGCGATTTAAAAATTCATTTTCCATTTGCGCCCAACTATCAATGGATGCAGAAGCGAGGTTTGTGTACCAGTCAAACGCAAGACCTTTAAGAGATCATACGAATTCCTTCACTAAGAGGTCGTCACTTGTGCTAGCGTTACAGCAAGTCTCAATGAAGTGCGTTATATGTTGCTTTGGGTCGCCTTTGCCATCAAATTAATGAAAATTTGGAGGTTGGAATCCCTGAGGCATCCACAGTGCATCAATCCTTTTTGTATAAGGCTTGCTGTAACAATGAGTTTTATGAGAACCTCCTTCTAGATGGGCCTTGACTACATTTGCTATTAAGTTTTGAATCTGCTCAAAAGACATTGAGCCTAAAGAGCGCTCATTCTTTGCCTTACGCTCATCGTCAGATTCTTCACTATGATTAGACTCTTTATCAGAATCTTCAGCGCCTGAACCTTTATTGAAAGCTTCAAAGGATTTCTTTTCTAGCCTCTTCACCAAGTTAGCAATCTGCTCATCTTGACAGTTAATTTGAGCATCCTTTTCTGCGCTTTCCTTTGACAGCTTATTGAGCTTCGCATTCATGTATGCCAGTTGTTCCTCTATGTTTATAGCCTCTATCACCATGACTGGCATGACGACTGTGTTGGAAGACTCAGTCCTGATTGGGAAAAATGCAAATCCCTTGGAGATGTTGCTAAAGAATCACTATCATCATAGTTGTCATCCTCTGCACCGAAAGGCTGAAAGGCAGGACTGATGTAGGTTTGGAATTTATCAATTCCACGAGGTAAAGTCTTCCTAATATTGAAGGTAGTAAGAGGCTTTAGCTTCAAATTAGGGAGGCTAGCAGTTTGATTGACTCCATCAAAAGGCAAGTTGGAACCAATTTTTTGAGTTTTGCGTGACTGCAAAGTTGGAGCCATGACTTGTTCCTTTAAGGTGATGAAGGCAGTGACTTTGGTCATGCTCCTAGTCATCACCTTGGTGCTTCGATTGGCAAATGCAATATTAGCCTTTGCGGATCCTTCAGATGTAGATCCGATATTCTCCCTTTTCGAAGATTGAAGAATGGCATTCTTGAGAGCCATTTCTTCTTTAAAGGAGTTTAGAACTTGTTCGCTTAGAGAAAGAGATGAGAGGTAGAGAGGTCCCACCGAGCGTGCCAAATTTGTAAACACAACTTTCGCGCCTAAAATGAATTAGACAGGAAATTCAGAAACAAATTGAATTTTGTATTGATGTTGTATATGGTTACAATCTCTGAATTTAATACAATGAACTAATCCTCTAATTCGATCTCCTTATGAATTGAGCATTCCGAGGGCTTGATGCTTGATCTCAGTTGATGCAAATCAGCTGAAGAACTTTGAAGGTTGTTCTTGATTTTGTTATGCAAGTGACTAATTGTGGCTTCTGAAGCTCTACAAGTCTTGATCCTTCTCGCTTGGTAGATGGATGCTTCTTGCTGTCTGAGCTCGGAATTTTGTAGATGCTGAATGTTGAATGTCGAATGTTGAATGTAGTTGACCAGATTAATCGATGCGAGGGCGAGGTTACTTGATCTCGATCGATGAACTAGATGAAGAACTTTGAAGTGGACTTCAATTTGAGGTTGCAGAAGATGTTGAGCTAGCTGACTTTGATCCTTGTTGCTTAATAGCTGGATGTCGTTTGTAGTTTGAGTTCTGGAGCCTGTAGGATGTTGAATGTTGAGCTCCTTCAAAATGAGGGGAGATGACCTGTATTCATAGGCTTGAAGGCTAGGGTTTGAGTTAGAAGTCGGGCCTAGGCCCATATCTTAGTAATTATTCCCTTAATTTTAAAATAGAAATAATTACTATTTTCTACATCATCAACGACACATGGCAGCTTTTAACTGGCTGAATTTTAGCCACATTTAATTTTGACCAAGTGGACCCACCGAAGTCAACGTGAGACATGGCAATTTGCGATTGGTCATTTTTTTTTACACGTGGCATCATCCGATTTGTCGTAGAATTTTTGCTTTCTACAGACGTCCTCATGATTTATATACCTAATGGAAAAGCAGTTGCTTGCACGAGCTGTGACGTGCCTACAATGCAATTCTTTGTTGATAATCTGGTGCCACAAAGAGGACAATGCTATCAGATCGCAAATTGTACATGAGAAATTTGCCAACATTGTAGCTTTGGAATAGGCAGATGTCTTGGAGATTCTTGTTGTTGTCATTCTTGATGAATGATATAATGTAATAGTACTAAATAAAAGGTCAAATAACTATCGTCTTTTTTTATTATTGTAATCGAATTTACTCCACCTGCGTTATAACTTGTCTACTTGTTTGCTTGGTTGAATTTTCTCAAAATAAAATTTGTAAAGGCTTTGCTTTTGCTATGTGTTTTTTAGTACGGGAAAATGCATGAAGAAAGAGATCGGTAAATAGATCATGAAGAAAGAGAGCTCAATTAATTTTGCAAACAACGTTTGTTATCAACTTTGAAATTCAGCCGGTTCGCTTATACGATATCTAAATATGATTCTCTCAAGCAAATACTATGATTTCCTTTGTCCTTCTTATTTAGCTGTATGGTATCACGATCTTGAGTTGAATAACCTATATTTATTTATGAATGTTGCATTTATAACTATACTGTCACAAGCATTGCATTTATTAGATTTAAAAAGTGGGATTTATATTGAAATGTTGCACTTTAAAAACTATTATAGTTGAATAAGTAGGTTGTTCTCTAAGAAATTAAGAATAAATATTACCAATAAGAAATCATCTTTAGAAAATTTTTAATAACACATTCTCTGACTAGGTGCCCATAAAGGTGTTCAATTCAATTGAAATGGTAAACGAATAGGTTGTTCTCTAATTATTATGAATACGTATTATACCAAGGATAAATATGAAGAAATTAAAGAAAAAGGAACCCACATTAACATTATAATCACAAATACTCAGTGACCTAAAAGAAGCTCCAGGTAATAATAGTCCCAGCCAAAATGATGGATTAATGTTATATTGGATGTTAAGAAAATCATATTCGATCTATTATATTTAACTACAATTTGATCAAAAAATAGAATACAGTTGATATGAGATATTACTTAATGGTTCAATTATTGAATTGCCCAACATCTCAAAAGAAAATCAGTTTCAATTGAAGGTTGTGTATCATTGAACTACCTAACCTTAATTAGCACAATTACTCATACTTACTCAAACATATAAAAGACAAGCACTTAGAATATGGTAACAAAAATAGTTTGCAATCAGACCTCTAAACTCTTTTGCAGAGGATAGACATACTTTTTTTTTTTTTGTGGTTACAAAAGCTCTACCCTTCACTATATATTTACGTGACTTAAATAAACTATATAATATGTACTCCATTCATCTCATTTTTACATTCCTAAGTGGAAAAAAATGCATCTTTTAAGAAAACTCACATGCAGCCAATGGGTTATTAGTGAGCTAGAAATGATGCAATTTCATTATTTAGCAACATATCTATTAAGTATTTTAGAAGATACTGCTGAGATAAAATAGATGTTGATTAGGAAAAAAAAGGGACGAAGGGAGCACCTTATTGCCATTTAGCTACAGTAACAAAACGGATAATACCAGAAAATAGGAAGATAAAGGTTCGGCGAAAACATAT
>JACYFF010031957.1:85539831-85560890 GCA_017589665.1 Selenicereus undatus | reverse complement strand
CCCCCCCCCCCGCGCGCACTCTGTCTTTTTATAGAGCATGTCGTAGAACTTAAAATTAAACCACTACTTTGATTTATAAATAATATTTATAGCATGGGAAAGTAGAGATCGATCCCACGAGGAAAGATTATGATAATAAATTAGTTTAATTCTAAATAATTTTACTATTCTAATTTATTGTAACTTCTCTTTATATTACTAAAATAAATCAAATGTAATACGTAAAAATATGAAAAAATACTTAATATTGCTCCTAAATATTCTAAATCTAATTCTGGAAATAAAACAGTAAATAGCTATCCTAAATAATCTAAAAAAATAAAAATAGAAATAACAACACAATATTAGACAGAAAATTAAAACAGAAAATAACAAGCAGAAAATTAAAATTACAAATTACAGAAAGTAATCCAAATTAATATTCTGCAAGTTTATAACTTTATAACTTAAAATTATATGTTATTAAATTCAGAAAAATTAAAACAAAAAATTAACTCTAGAAAATTAAACCAGAAAATAAAATCTAAAATTAGAGAAAGAATAAAATGTACTAATATAAATACGAAATTAAATAAAAAAATTTCCCAGATTTTAAGATATAATTTTTTGGACTTAATAAAACACTGAAGACATAAAATAAAAATTAAAATTGTAATTTTCAGAGTTATTAAAATAAAAACCAACCCATATCCAATTCACGAAATAATTTTGAAAAATTATCAAATAATTTCTAAAAATTACAAAATTAAATAGAGGCAGAATAGGATACTATATAAACCCTAAAATGGACTAAAACATGAAAAAACACAAAAAAAACTATTTTAAACCTAATTTCTAACAAACCGTTAAATAAATGGCAAAACAGAATAGAAATTAAATCTGAAAATTATAACCACACTAAAAATAAAAATCTAAATGATCTATTATTTCCAAGAGACTCCTAAAGGACTACTCTTTTGCGGGGGGGGGGGGTAAACGAAATTTATATTAAAGACACAAATCAATTTTATCCATGAGTTAGACTGTAGAAGACACCCACCAGCGGATCTTCCCCGTTTTTCCTTATGTTATAGTTTATTTAGGTCCAGCCCTAATATAAACCCTACTAGTTTTGATAACCCTAACAGCAGCGCAAGAATTTAATCAAACTAGAGCAGTAAGTATTAGAAAAACATCATCTAATGCCTTGTAACTAATTTACCAGCAAATTGATTTAACAAAGATCTATAATGATTATGTAACTAAAAGAGATGGGTTTGACCCATCTATGATCAATTAGGGTGATACTAATACCTAAAAGACTATAACTTTTACGTATTAAAGCCTTTTAAACTATCATATGAATTCGTATTAAACTAATTAGCATGCATTCTAATTAATCTAACGCGAATATCATAAACGATAAATACTAATCGTTATAAAATCATGAATAAAAATCAACTAGAGAACAAAGCATGAAACTTGTTTCAAAATAATTAATCTAGCATGGATTCAAATAGATTATACTAAGTACAAAGAAATTACTTACTCATATTAAAAATAAAATGACCACAACTAACTAAAGCCTTCATGTTCACCAAAAACACAAAGAATTAAAATAAAATAAAAATAAATAAGAATGCTACTACTTTGGCTTTGATGATAATGAGGAGTGATGATGATGATAATCTTGGGTGATGATTGATGATATGGAGGTGAGGAGGCTAGGGTTGGAGATGAAGAAGGTGATGGCATGAAGGTTGGTGAGGCTAAGCGTGAAGGAGGTTAGGGTTTTTGGTGTGTGGGTTTTAGAGGATAAGAGGTAAGTTTTATAGTATCATTCTACTAGGGTTTTCTTCTTTGGGCTCCTTCTCTTTCAAGTCTTCTAATCCCTCTTCAATTAGGAGCAGTAATCCAAGCCCAAATAAATCCTCATGAAAATATTATTTTTCATAATTCATTATTTTTTTCTTTTTTTATAAATTTGCTTATAAAATCTTTCAGTAAATAAAACTCGAACTTCAACGTCTTGTCTTCTCCTCTTTATTTTATTAATGCTTAACCTGAAAAATATATAAAATAAAGTAAATTAGACGAAATAATATATATCATATAATCAGAATAATTATTAAAACATTGCATGATTTATGACTTAACACTCTTCCTCCTGGTTCTCCCTCTCTCTTTCACTCTCTCTTCTCTCTCTTGCTTTCCCTATCCCTCACGCCCTCCCTTCGCTGCCTCTACAGTAGTCGTGCACCGCCACAACCACCGCCGTCCACCTGCCACCGACACAACTCAGCTGTCACCACCACCAACCCCCCTCTTCTCTCTCCTTGCTTGTGGTAAGTGGGTGCACCCCCATGCACCCATGCATGTAAACCCCCAAAAGCTAGAGTTTTCTTATGTTTTGTCACTAATTTATGGTTTTGATTTAGGATTTCAAGTGTGCAACGTTTAATACGAGTTTTCATGATTCTTTTCAGATTGAAACCTCCAAGGGTGTGACGATTCCATTGCTCCTCTCCCAAGATCGAATCGAGGTGAACCTAAAAGTGGTATTCGATAATCGTTTTAGTTAAAGTGAGAAAACTTGGCTTGATTTGGATTAAAGGGGGGCATGAGATCATAGGTTCGATACGGGTAGAGTGATGGTCTGTTATATTTAAAACATGGTCCAAAAAGATTACATTCTACAGCGAAGGCATGGGCAGAATGTCACTAGTTAGGAGGCAGTTTTTTCTTGAATTTAAAATTTTGGCCTCGGAGTTGTAAGAATCTAAAAATCACAAACGTTTTATGGTACATAGGTTGAGATGTGCTAAATAATCTGGTCTTTGAATCTCCAGAATCAGAATAGTATAGAGGGAGCTATGACCTAAAAACCGAGGGTTGTTCAGATTTGGGTAGCCAGTGATAGTGTAGAGTAATTGAGAAAAACGACCTAGTTCGAGTTAGATTCTGAGAAAACACTTAACATAAGAGTGGTAGAGGACGGACTGGCCTTTCCAGAATAAGGAAGAATGTGGAGTTTCAACAACATTGGGAACCAAAGATATGGGCTCTGGAAGTGGAGCCCAGATTCTGACCCGAATCCAGATTAAGGTCGGGCGATGGTTGGGGACTCCTAAAAGTGCCTAAAAATTTTCGAAATATTATCATAAGTAGGAAATGGGTTGTAGTTGTGGCTCGTAAAGATTTGGACTTAATGTGAGCACTGTTTGACCGAGGTGATGATTATTAGGCCCAATCAAGTAAATGTGCCTGCAATTGTATGGATTCCAGCTAACAATCATGCCCTAACCCTTTCCCGAATTCATTTGAAAAATGCATGTATTGAACATGGTAAGGGTTGTCGTTGAATGCTGTTTTGTATGACGTTATGGATTTTACTGGTTGAATGTGGATTGGAATAATTTGTGGCTTGGGTTGGATTATCTTGCTATGTTATGAGCAGGGGCAATTGAACTGATTGTGTTGTAAAGGGAAACATACTTTATGACCTTGGGGTTCGAATTGAGTTAGAATAAAATGTGTACGTTGGTTTATCTTATAAAGGTAAGGAAAAAAAAGGGGATAAGCATGAATGTGTAAATAAACAATTGTACGGGTGAGACTGTGAGCTATGTTATGATGTTGAAGGCCATTAGCCTTCCCCAAGTAAAAGTGCTTGCATGTAAGTGGCCACGTGCCCTGTTGGGACGTGGGCCAGGTTAACGGTAACCGTCCATGTGAACGGTAGGCTGGGGATTGGTTAAGCGGCAACCGTCCACGTCGACGGTAGGCCAGATTGAGGTTAAGCGGTTGCGCTAAATGCAAACGCAGGCCATGATACCTAGTGGGGTCGCTCACCCTTAAGAAATTGAAAATTATAAAAGAGAGTGGTATGGCTGGATACTTCTGCCGTGGATGTCTATGTGTGGTCTATTGCCTTCCCTACCCCTAAAATGTTTTTAAATGAATTTTTGTGCGTGTTTGACTATTAGGGGTGATTGTTAGTGAGTTTATCTCACTTTGTAAAATGTTTTGTCTTCAGGTGAAGTGCATGCACATGGAAATGGGGACATAAAGTTAGAGCGAGGCTCCGTCGCTCAAACTATAGTTAGAACAATAGTTTGTTTTGAGAAGGAACTTGTATTAGATTTTGTTAAGTATAGTAGTTGCCTAAATTGTGGTTGAAATCTTTTAACTAAAGTATTACGGAAGAATATTTTTGCATTAAAGCTTGTTTGATACTCAGCCTGGTGTTTTCCATAAAGGAAACACGGTGGTAACACCACCGTTAGGCTTTCCACTGTCACATAGGTTAATATTAGTAATAAAAAAGGAATTAGAAATTTGAGGTGTTACAAAGTGGTATCAGAGCTCAGGTTAACTGACCTGAAGGCTCGCCTAAAAGATTGCAATTAACTAAGAACTAAAACTTGTAGACCTAAGGATTACTTGGAGTGTAGTGTAGGACGGGAAAAAGGGAAGCATGTCTACATGTCACTAATTATTTATTTGTTATTGTGTATCTGGTGTGAACCTACTAATGTCAAGGATGAACCCGACTCGCCATTGTCGATGTATGGGGAGGCGTTACCATTATGAGAGGATGGGGAAGATGCCTGGAGTTAGCCTAGAAAGCCATTTAGAACGAATCCATACCTTTATCCAGGGGGGACTATTGGGGACCCCAAGTGCCTGCTTAAGAATTGACCACAACCAAGCCATGTTCTTCCTTAAGACCCTTTTAAGTGACTCGCTGTGGCGTTATAGGATTAAGGAGTTACACCTTAAGAATAGGTCGTACCATTTTGCTGGAGTGTGTTGCTTGTGTGAATGGGAACTAATGGGGATGGATATGGATGGGCTGGTGGAATACCTTATAGACATAGGTCATTATGATGAGCCTCCCACCCTAAACACTGAGGATGACACCACACCACCACCACCAGAGGAGGATACTGAAGATGATGAGTTTATTGGGGAGAACGAGCTTAAGGCTAGTGAGGATGAGCTGGAGGCGGAACCCATTGAGGAGGAAAACCCTGGAGAGGAACCCTCAGCCGAGTATAAACCTGAGAAAGATCCTGAGGAAAACCCCAAGGTGGAACCTTTAGAGGAGGACAAGCCCGAGGAGGACCTAATAGAGGAATAAGACCCTGAGGAGGATCCAGAGTAAGACCCTGAGGAGGAACCTTTAGAGGAGAATGACCCCGAGGAAGAACCTGAGGAAAAGCCTCTAGAGGATGACGAACCCGAGGAGGCACCCTTAGAGGGCGAGGACCCGGAAGAGGAACAGCTAATGGGGGAAGATCAAGAGGAAGACCTAGATGAGGGACAACTTGAGCCTGACGGTGCCCGCTGGAAGCGGGGCACATGTGGTCAAATGTATTGGGGAACCTGCCCACTGGACGTTCCCGACTAGTAGAAGCTAGTAGATGATTAAAAGTTTTACTTTCTAGGACTATGTTGTTTAGTTATCTTTCTGCTATTCTATTAAGCCACTGTGGGCTAATAAAGTTATTGATCATTGATGTAACGAAGAATATTAGTATGGAATGTTTGAGGTTTAAAGCAACGTAATTGAAATTTCTTTTAAGACACATGAGTGTAAATGTTATTAATTTTGTATGATGTGAACTTTGTGAATGTGATGCCTATGTGATGTGTATGAGGCATGTGATGAAGTGATTGGACCACGTGATATGGCCAGATTAATATGAATGTGAACCAAAGTATACGTTAAGTTTTGCATTATGCAATAGTATACGATGCCTTACTGAATTATAGTAGTACACATGTCGCGAACTGCTAGGAGAGGAACTAAATTCGACTTATTTCCCAAACAGGATGGCGGAACACAATGAAGAATCTCATATTGGGCCCCACCCCATCTCAAGGAACCCCGTGCACCCGGAGATCCCCCATGTCCCACTTCAGGGAGCAGTTGGAAGCCTTCCGTCCCAAGAATGGGAATGGGTCTCGTAGCCAGGTAGATGAGACCAATCCACCTACTAAAGCATAACTTACCAACTTCCTGCTACTAGAGCTATTGCAAAAGTAAGGGAAATAGGTGTAATGCCAGAACGAGCACCTACAGAAGCTGATGGAGGCTGTGGAGAGAAAGGTTGAGGAGGATAACTCCTATATGTTCAAGAGATTTGTGAGTCACAACGCACCTGTGTACGAAGGCACCCCTGACCCCAAAACCTTCGACGATTGGATTCGGGGCATAGAGAAGTTGTTTGATGCCCTCAAATGCCCTGAGGAGTGGAAAGTGGGCTTTCTGATGTTTTGTCTAAAGGACAAGGCCGACCTGTGGTAGGCCACGATGCGAGAGAGATAGTACGAGCCTGGATTCGGCTGGAGAAATTTGAAGGAGTTCACCAAGGATCACTTGTATTCTGTCTCCCTCCAGAAGGCGAAAGAGAATGAGTTCATGCAGTTGCAACAAGGAGGCATGAGTGTGCTAGAGTATGCCTCCAAGTTTATGGAGCTCTCCCATTTCGCCCCAGCCTTTGCAGGTGACAAGAGGCTCAAGATGAACTGGTTCGAGGTCAGACTCAACCCTGCCATCAAAGAAAGGATGTCGGTACACTAGTACACCTCCTACCTGGACCTGTACGATACCGCCGTCAATGTAGAGAGGGCGATGAAGGAGAGAAGAAATTACTTCAATGACCAACGTGGAATTAAGAGGAAGGGAGATCAGCGAGAAAATTTCCACTTGCAAGAAGCGTACAAGAGGTCTCCTGGAAACCATCACTCCAACACTCGACGTAGGTGACCTGCAATGCTTGCGGGAAGCTGGGACATTATGCCTGGGAGTGTCGTTCAATCAAGAGGCGTTTTCACTGTGGGAGTCCACAACATCATATCCAGGACCGCCCACATCCCCCATCTCTTGCCGGTCAAGGTCACAGGGGACAAGGACAATAGTCCCGTCAGCACTACCAGAACAGGGGTGAGTAGGCAGCCAACCCCAGCCAGCAGGGCCGAGCACCTCCACAGAATCAGGTTCAGCCTCCCAACCAGTCGCCACGAAACAATAGAGGTTGAGTAGATAAGGATGGTCCGAATGTCGTAACGGGTACATTCTCTATCCAAGCTCAACCCGTATATGTTTTGTTTGACTCGGGTGCTACACACTCTTTCATTTCTGTTAAACTGACTGAGACACTAGGGCTAGTATCAACCTATAAATCCTCCCTACTGTCTGTGATCCTCCCTAATGGGAAGACTGTAAGGTGTGAGGAGCTATATGAGAACTGCCCTATTCGAATGTATGAGCATGAGCTTCTAGCCAACCTATATAGGCTCCAGTTAACTGACTTTGGGGTCATCCTGGGGATGGATTGGTTAGCAAAATATCAGGCTCAAATACACTACCCAAAACAAAGAATTACCCTGACGAGGCCTAATGGGGAGAAAGTAGTACACAAAGGTAGGGCTTCAAGGCCTGGAGTGAAGCTGATCACCGTAATACAAGCCCGCAAGCTGTTAAGAAGAGGATGCAAGAGGTTCTTATGTAACATAATAAAAACCAAGGCTCCTGAATCCTCCCTTGCGGACATTCCAGTAGTGAGGGAATTTCCAGATGTATTCCTAGAGGAGATCCTTGGCATGCCACCCCTTACAGAAGTAGAGTTATGCATCAACCTAATACCGGGAGCCACCCCCATCTCTAATGCATCCTATCGAATGGTACCGACGAAGTTTAAGGAGCTCAAGACACAGCTGGACGAGCTATTGGAAAAAGGGTATATCCGACCGAGTACATCTCCATGGGGAGCCCTAATATTATTCGTGAAAAAGAAGGATTGAACTCCAAGGTTGTGCATAGGCTATAGGGAACTCAACAAGATAACGGTCAAAAACCATTACGTTTTGCCCAACTCAAAGGTACGGGGACTTTCTCTAAGATAGACCTTCGATCGGAGTATCACCAAGTTCAAATCAAAGACGAATATATACCTAAGACTGCCTGCCGCACCTGGTATGGGGATTATGAGTTCGTAGTGATGCCCTTTGGGCTAACTAATACCCCAGCAACATTCATAGACCTTATCAATAGAGTCTTCAAACCCTACCTGGACCAGTTTGTGATGGTGTTTGTAGATGATATACTGATCTACTCGAGGACCACAGAAGATCATACCCACTATTTGAGGACCGTCTTACAAGTATTGAGGAAGAACGAACTGTATGCCAAGTTTACAGAGTGTGAATTTTGGTTAAATATAGTGGCTTTTTTGGGGCGCGTGGTATCTAATGAGGGAGTGTCTGTAGACCTTCAAAAGATAGAGGAGGCAACAAACTAGCCAAGACCTAAGAACCCGATAGAGGTGAGGAGTTTCCTGGGCTTGGTAGGGTACTATCGTAGATTTATCCAAAACTTCTCAAAAATCGCCACCCCGCTCACCAATCTGACCAGGAAGGTCGTGAAGTATGAATGGACAGACTAATGTGAGGAAGCATTCCAAGAGCTTAAGAAAAGAGTGACGAGTGCCCTAATATTAGCCTTACCCACCACCGACAAGGACTTTGTGGTTTATAGCGATGCATCTACAAGTGGGTTGAGATGCGTCCTGATCTATGGGGATCGTGTTATAGGCTACACCTCACGACAATTGAAGACTCATGAGCGGAACTACCTGATTCATGACCTAGAGCTAGCAGCCATTGTATTCGCACTTAAGATTTGGCGCCATTACTTGTATCGGGGAACACTGCGAGGTTTTCACTGACCACCAGAGCCTGAAATACCTCTTTTCGCAAAATGACCTGAACCTGAGCTAGACAAGTTAGTTGGAATTATTGAAGGACTACGATGTCCATTTCCAGTACCACCCGGGGAAAGCTAATACAGTGGCAGATACATTAAGTCGCTAGCCGTACCCAGCACTAAACTACTTGCTGAAACTACCCAATGATTTGTGCGAGGAGTTCCGAAAGTTAGAGCTTAACGTAATCACCCCGGAGTCCAAGCCTATGCTTTACGCTTTTGAAGCACATCCAACACTCATAGAGGAAATTTGAGTAGCACAGGCTATGAACCCTCAACAAGAACGGATTAGGGAGGAGCTATTGGTGGGGAAAGCACCTGAGTTCGTGATCCATGAGGATGGCCCTACACGGTTCCATAACCGGATGTTTGTTCCCGTGGTAGAGGCACTTAAGAAGAAAATTCTAGATGAGGGCCACAATACTCCACACTCGGTGCACCTTGGGGGAAATAAACTATACAAAGACCTAAAACAGACATTCCGGTGGAGCAATATGAAGCAAGAAGTAGCTGACTATGTGGTGAAGTGCCTAACGTGTTAGAGGGTAAAGATTGAACATCAATGACCAGTGGGACTTCTGCAACTGCTAAACGTCCCTGAGTGGAAGTGGGATTCAGTGTCCATGGATTTTGTGGTAGGCTTACCATTGACTCAATGAATGAACAATACAATTTGGGCAATAGTGGATCGACTCACAAAAACGGCGCATTTTATACCCATGAGACACACCTAGACCCTAGACCAGTTAGCTCGAGCATACCTTAAAGAGATAGTGTGGCTACATGGAGTCCCCAGCTCCATAGTGTTGGACCGGGACACCAGATTCCAACTGGGTTTCTGGCAGAAACTACAAGAGGCATTTCAAACACTACTGCATTTTAGTACTGCCTTCCATCCAGCCATAGATGGGAAAACTGAGCGCACCATCCAGACACTAGAAGATATACTGAGGACTTGTGCCCTAAACTTCAAGAAAGTGTGGGACGAACAGTTGGCGTTGATCGAGTTCTCCTACAATAATAGCTACTACACAAGTATTGGAATGGCCCCGTGTGAGGCCCTGTATGGGAGGAACTGCAAAACTCTGCTCTACTGGCAGGAATTCGACGAGGCCTTAACCATTGGACCCGAATTGATTCAAGCTACCACCGACAATATTCAAGTGATCCAGGAATGGACGAGAGCTGCTTAGAGCCGCCAGAAGAGTTACGCCGACTGAATGCGTAGGCCCTTGGAATTTGAAGTGGGTGACCAACTATTTCTCAGAGTATCCCCAACCATGGGAATCGCGAGATTCAGTTTGGTAGGAAAACGTAGCCCAAGGTACAACGGGAAATACCCAGTTACACAAAGGGTTAGGCAAGTAGCGTATCGGTTGGAACTACCACCTGAACTTCCAAGGATACACAATGTGTTCCATGTGTCACAGTTACGAAAGTACATCCCAGACCCCTCTCATGTAATCGAACCTAACCCCATACAGCTCTAGGAAGACTTGTCATATGAGGAACAACCTGTGCAGATCTTCGTTCTGCGAGAGAAACACCTTCGTAGGAAGATGGTGCCCTTGGTGAAACTCCTATGGGCCAACCACTAGATGTCAAAAGCAACCTGGGAACCAGAGTAGGAGATGCCAGACAAATACTCTCACTTGTTCCCATAACTCGATGCGTATAAGTTTCGAGGACAAGACTTTGTTAAGTGGGGTAGTATGTAAAACTCCGAAAATTCATTTGCGTAGTGAAAGCGTTTGTCGTAGTTTATCGAAGTTTCGAGGACAAAACTTTCTTAAGGGGGACAGTATCTAAAACCCCGAAAATTTAGTGTGGGTTGAGTTACTATCAATACGAACCGACCTTGGACTTATGGTCTAAGTCAAGTCAAGTAGAAAAAAATATAAAATAAATGTAATTTTATCAAGACTCATCTTACTCCTACTTTGAAAACTTATTTGTATTTTCCTCCAATCCATATTCTTTTCAAAATTTCATAATCTTATTGTGATAAAATGTTGTATTTTCTCCCCAATCTCTACTTTTGAAATTTTTATATTTTCCTTTCTTAAAGAAGAAAAACCCTTGCTAACCTTAAGAACCCTCACCCCCACTCTCTCTCTTCCCCTTGGGCCAAGCCACCCCCCCACCGGAAACCCTAGCCCACAACATGCCTCCCCACCCCCTAAACCCTAGTAGTAGCACTCCCCTCTCCCCCCACTCTTTCTCTGCCTCTCGATTCTCCATCTCTCTTTCGCTCTCTCTTCTTTCTCTTGCTCTCCCTCTCCCTTAAGCTTTCCCTTCGTTGCCTCCACAGCAGCCGTGTGCTACCACAACCACCACCGTCCACCTGCCACCGGCACAACTCAACCGTCGCCACCACCAACCCCCCTCTTCTCTCTCCTTGCTTGTGGTAAGTGAGTGCACCCCCATGTATCCCATGCATACAACCCAAAAAGCTAGATTTTTCTTATGTTTTTTTCACTGATTTATGGATTTGATTTAGGATTTCAAGTTTGCAATGTTTAATACGAGTTTTTGTAGTTCTTTTTCAGATTTAAACCTCCAAGGGTGCGAAAATTCAATCACTCCTCTCCAAAGATCGAATCGAGGTGAGCCTAAAAGTGGTATTTGATAATCGTTTTAGTTAAAGTGAGAAAACTTGGCTTGATTTGGATTAAAGGGGGGCATGGGATCATAGGTTCGATATAGGTAAAGTGAGTGTCTATTATATTTAGAATGTGGTCCAAAAAGAGTATATTCTAGAGCGAAGGTATGGGCAGAATGTCACTGATTAGGATACAGTTTTGTCTTGATTTTAAAAATTTAGTCTCGAAGTTGTACTAATCTAAAATTCACAAACTTTGTGTGGTGCATAGATTGAGATATGCTGAATAATCGGGTCTTTGAATCACCAGAATCAAAGTAGTATAGAGGGAGATATTGCCTAAAGACTAAGGGTTGTTTAGATCTAGGCAGCCAGTGATGGTGTAGAGTGATTGAGAACAACGACCTAGTTCGGATGAAGTTCTAAGAAAACACTAAACATAAGAGTGATAGAAGAAGGACTAACTTCCCAGAATAGGTAAGAACACAGAGTTTTAACATTAGGAACCAAAGATATTGGCTCTGGAAGTGGAGTCCGGATTCTGATCCAAATCTGGATTCAGGTTGGGCTACAGTTGGGGACTCCTAAAAGTGCCTAAAAATTTTAGAAAAATTATCTTTATTAGGAAATGGGCCATAGTTGTGGCTCGTAAGGAGTTGGACTAAGTGTGAGCACTGTTTAATCCAAGTGCTAATTATTAGGCCCAATTAAGTAAGCGAACTCGTAATTATGCGGATTTCATGTAACAATCATACCCTAACCCTTTCCCAAAGTCATTTGAAAAATGTATGTGTTGAACATGGTAGGGGTTGTCGTTGAATGTTGTTTTATGTGAAGTTATAGATTTTACTGGTTGAAGTGGATTGGAATAATTGTGTGGCTTGGGTTGGATTATCTTGCTATGTTAGTGAGTACGGGCAATTGAACTGATTGTGTTATAAATGGAAACATATTTTATGACCTTGGGGTTTGAACTAACTTAGAATAAAATGTGTATGTTGGTTTAACTTATAAAGGTAAGGAAAAAAAGGGGATAAGCTTGAATGTGTAAATAAATGGTTGTATGGCTAAGACCATGAGCTATGTTACTATGTTAAAGGCTATTAGTCTTCCTCGGTGAAAGTGCATGCATGTGAGCGGCCACGTGCCCTGTTGGGATCTGGGCCAGGTTATCGGTAACTGTCCATGTGGATAGTAGGCCAGGGTTTGGTTAAGCAGTAACCGTCCAAGTTGACGGTAATCTGCAGGAGGCCACACCTTAGCTTTGACGGCCATTTGAACTGGCTACTACTAGCCCAGCCTGCAGGAGGATGCCATGACACTAGTGCGGACCTCTAACAAATGCCAAAAGTTCTCCCCCATCCAACGAGTCCCCTCCATCCCCATGACGCCAATCGTCAGCCCTTTGCCGTTCGCCAGACGAGGAATGGATATCCTTAGCTCTTTCCCCAAGGCTACAGGGCAGCGTAAATACCTTTTCGTAGCGGTCGACTACTTCACCAAATAGATAGAGGTTGAGGCCATAGCCTCTATAACCACCGCTGAAGTGCGAAGGTTCATTTGGCGGAACATCACAACCCGCTTTGGCATCCCTCATGCCATCAGTTTTGATAACAGCAGACAGTTCGACACCAGTAGGGTCATTGACTATCTCAGCAACTTAGGCTGCCAAGCTCTGTTCATCGCTGTGGCTCACCCTTAGACCAATGACCAAGCCGAGACCGCCAACGAGTCTATCCTCCATGGCCTACAGAAGAAACTTGACGATGCAATGGAAAAATGGGTAGACGAACTACACGGCGTCCTATGGTCCCTACGTACCACTGAGAAAACCGCTATTGGCGAACCCCTTTCATGTTAGCTTATGGGTCTGAGGCTGTTCTACCCGTGGAGGTCGCCCTCCACACTCATCGGTTGACACCTTTCCAAGAAGAGTTGAACAATGCAGCGCTCCGAGAAGCTCTCGACCTCCTCCCCTCCATCTGTGGCGACGCTCTCCTTCGAGAAGCCCTTTATAAACTCCACATCGCACGCCTGCACAACCGCACAGTGCGATTGCAACTGGTTCATGCGGTCGACTTCATTGTCCAGCGCATGGAGGCCATAGCTCGTGCAGGGGAACATGAAAAACTCACTGTCAATTGGGAAGGCCATACAAAGTTACTTCTCAAGTCCGCCCCAGGACGTATTGCCTCAAGACCATCAGCGACTCTCCCATACCACGAATTTGGCATAGTAGCAACTTGAGAAAGTACTATACCTAGGCTCATGCTTTTCTTTACCTCCAACGAACATGTATTCCTTGATTACAAGTAATAAAATTTGAAGCCCACGACGGCCACGTTTGCACTCAGAAGTAACCTTCCTTTTCTCTAAGCATGACCTTATGATCGGTTGCTACACCCTTAGACCCAGTAGGGGCTAAGGGTCCAAGAGCACGGCCTTATGGCCAGTCGCTACACTCTTAGCCCCAGTGGGAGCTAAGGGTCCAAGAGCACGGGCCTTATGACCGGTCGCTACACTCTCAACCCTAGTGGGGGCTAAGGGTCCATGAGCACGGCCTCATGGCCAGTCGCTACACTCTTAGCCCCAGTAAGGGCTAAGGGTCCATAAGCAAGGCCTTATGGCCGGTTGATACACGCTTAGCCCCAGTGGGGCTAAGGGTCCATGAGCACAGCCTTATGGCCGGTCGCTACACTCTTAGCCCTAGTGCGGGCTAAGGGTCCATAAGCATGGCCTCATGGTCGTTCGCTACACTCTTAGCCCAGTGGGGGCTGAGGGTGGGTCGTAGAGCATGACCTCAAGGTCGGTCGCTACACTCTTAGCCCCAGTAAGGGCTAAGGGTCCATAAGCACGGCCTTATGGTCAATTGCTACACTCTTAGCCTCAATAGGGGCTAAGGGTTCATGAGCACGACCTTATGGACGGTCGTTACACTCCTAGCTCCAGCAAGGGCTTAAGGTCCATAGGCATAGCTTTATGGTTGATTGCTATACTCTTAGCCTCAGTGGGGGCTGAGGGTCCATAACCACGGCCTCCCGCTCGGTCACAAGGCAAGTTGTATATTCCTTAGCCAAATGACACATCACTTGTTCTTTCGCATGGGGGCTGCTGCCCTACGACACATCAAGAACAAAAACACAATCCAAAATGAAAGAACAGGTACGAAGTAAAAGAACGATCAACTAAAGAAGCTGGCTACCAGAAATAAATGTTTTTCCTTAATAAAGTACAAGTACAACCTCTAATTAAAAAAAAGACAAGGAAAAAGAGGGAGTTTACACATCTGGCTCTCCATTATCCTCATGACCCTTCTCCTCAGAAGCCCCGACATCAGCATCCGGGGGGTTAGTTACCTCATCCCCTGCACCCTCACCCTTACCCTCACCCAGAGGAGCAATAAACTCCAGCTCCTTGAGGTCTCAGCCATCATCCTCGGCCCGCTGGTGCTTGTCCACATAGTGGAGGTATGCGTCAAAATGGCTACCCTCATGAAATTTCTGGGCCAACGTCACCAAGACCTTGTGCAAATACCCCCCGGTATCGGCACAACCCTACTAATAGCCTTGCTCCTTCTTGGCTTGTTGGTTATGAGGAAAGGGGGTCGAATAAGGGTCCAAAGTGTACCTTCTTGGCTTGTTGGTTGACGAGGCACTGCATCTCCTCTTCTTGACGGCGCTCGGCGTCGGTTGCCACTTGTTCTAGAGTGGCGTCCCCGATCTGAAAGACTGTCAACCTCACCCTCGCTTGCTCTGGAAAAAAAAAGGGAAGTCAGGTCAGAACCAAATAAAAAAGCTTACTAACATTGGGACGACCAATACCCTTAGAAAAGTTCTTAAGGATCAAAAGGCTCGTTGCGGCAAAGAAGAAGTCGTTTCCAAAAAACTTCAACTTAGGAAGCCAATTCAAATGTTCCATATCACTAGACTTGCTCTTCCTCCTCTTAGGGCCCTTCATAGATTCTATTGTCTGAGCCATAAACTGGGGGATGGTCCGGGGCTTATCGTCCTCCCATATGTAGAATTGGAAGTAACAGGCTACTTTTCTTTCCTCAGCCGTGGGCTCCCTAAAGGGGTTCCTAATAGGCTTAACCCCATTACAGTTAGGAATGTTTCCCCAACTTGACTCTCAGCGGACAAAGAGGAAGTCATATTTCCAATGCTTCACCTTTGACTTCTTCTCGATGGTCGTCATAAATCTCGGCCTATTGTTGAAACAATACCATCCCAAGTCCCCAGTCTCCTTGGGAGCCCTCTGGATGGTATGCACGAGACTAAACACCCGTGCCAAGCAGGTGAGGTCGTGCAGTTCACAAGTTGTGATGAAAGAGCAAATGTTGTGCCATGATGTAGGCACAACGTACGCGGGCGCCAGTTCATACTTGTTCAAAATCTCTTCAAACACCGGGTGAAGAGGAAATTGGAGATTGTAGTTGAGAGTCGCATGATAAACAGCTATACATTTGTTGGGCGCCTCATTCACGGTAGCATCCGCCTCGGGGATTACGAAGGTGTACCCAGCAGGCTGGAGGTATTGCTTCTTGAGGGTCGTCCTCTTTAGTGTAGGGATGACCTTGGGGTTGGGAAAGTAACTGCTTGGACCATACTGCGGCTCTGAGCTTGTTGGGGCCACTCAGAACTCTGGTCCCACTGCCACAATCTCTATAACTAGTCCTATAGGTGAACGACCTTTTCTCTTAAGTACCGACTTACTCGGAGCCAAAGGCCTTCGTGAGATAAAGAGCTAGTCGACGCCCCCCTGAGGACGAACATCTCTACGAACTGTCAGAAGAGGAGGAGGAGGAGGTCTCCCTCGAGGTAGAACTAGTACTGGTGGACGCCACTTCGGCCCCCAGGTTTGATGAGCTCGGGGCAGAACAGAGATTACCTTGTGTACCCTCGGCCAACAACTCGTCTGGAGACCTGATATGGGGGTTAAACTTGGTTTTTATCGTTCTTCATACATGGAAATCAGTGATATAGTTAGCTATGGTGATCTCCCATGGATATGAGACTTCCACCTCAGGACTAAGGACGCTAGGGGTGGAGGAGTACTCGCAGCTAGACCACGAGGGAGTGCCTGGTTCAAAAAGAGGCACCACGTAGGGAATCTTTTTAGGTTCCTTACATTGATTCTATCGGGGGATGCCTGCAACCGCCCGGCCTTTAATAAAGGCCGGGAGGCGAGGAAATTGCGGATGGCAACCCTCCACTTGGGGATTGGCCAACCCTTCAGGAACGTCCCCACTGGATGAGCAAGAAGACAACATAATTTACAAGTACAACAAACGAATGCCTGGAAAGGTACGAGGGTGTACCTGTAGAAGATGAAGGCTCAAGGACGTTGTTTGAAGATGAGGATGAAAACTCAAGCAAAGCCTTTAAAGATACGAAGGGAGAGCTTGAGGCACTACAGTGAAGTTTGAATGCAGAATAGGAATGGGAGTCAGAGCCTTTCGCTTTAGAAATCATTTCTACCTCTAGATGGTTGAAATGTGAGGTGAGAAAATGACCCCTTCTACTGAATCTATACCCTTATATAGAGCGAGGAGGTAGGACACACCTCCCGAGATACCCAGTAGGCGCAACCCTTCCCAACCGGCGCCACGTGGCGCCCTATTATCACCTCGTCATTAGTAAGAAACCCCCGACCTAATGGGGGAACAAGCTTCCGAATGCACTCCCTGATGGCCAGTCGATATATGCTTAGCCCCAGGAGCTGGGGGCCCTCGAGCACGACCCCATGGTCGGCTGCTACACTTTTAGCCACAGTGAAGGCTAAGGGTCCATGAGCACGACCCCATGGCCAGTCGCTACACTCCTAGCCCCAATAGGGGTTAAGGGTCCATGAGTACGGCTTCACGACCGGTCGTTACAGTTTTAACCCCAATAGGGGCTAAGGGCCCATAAGCATGGTCTTATGGCTGGTTTCTGGACTCCTAGCCTCAGTAGGGGTTGAGGATCCATGAGCAGGGCCTTATGGTCGGTCGCTACACTATTAGCCCAAAGGGGCTAAGGGTTTATGAGTACGAGCTTATTGCCGGTCCCTACACTCTTAGCCCCAGTAAGCGCTAAGGGTCTGTAAGCACGACCTTATGGCCGGTCGCTACACTCTTAGCCCCAGTAGGGGCTAAGCATCCATGAGCACGACTCAACGGCTAGTCACTACACTCTTAGGCCCAACAGGGGCTAAGGGTCCATAAGCACGGCCTTGTGGCCGGTCACTACACTCTTAGCCCAAATGGGGGCTAAGGGCCCCAGAGCATGGCCCCATGGCCGGTCACCATACTCTTAGCCTCAGTGGGGGTTAAGGGTCCACACCTATTACCTCACCATCAGTCGCTATATGCCAAGCTCTAGGGGGTCCTAGGGTTCACAGTGTACGGCATTAGGGTCGGTCATAACATGTGCATGCAAACGAACAGTACAAAGAGGGGAGTTACAAAAAGATTTTTTATTACAATAGTTACATCAGTACATAGCTTTCCTGCAAGCACAAAAAGAGAATACAATGGAAGTCCCTATGCGTACTTCTCATTGATCGACAGGGAGGGCACGTCCCTCCGCCTTGAAATGACAGCTATGCGTGGCCAAAGGTCATACACTGTCTCCACCAGACAGGGAAACTTGGGAATCTTTGAGCTTGTCCTCAATAAACAACAGCGACGCTTCAATGACGTCCTATCTCACCTTCCGTAAGCCCAACATCAGGCTCTGCCCGATCTCCCTCCTAATGAGCCTTAGCTTTGTTGCGTCGTTGATCACTATGGCATAAAAGATGGCTTGCACCATCTTAGGGATGTGGGCAGCATGTGTAAACTTGATTGCCACAATATGATCAAACTCGGGGCAGCAGGACGCGAAATGCAAAGGGTGCAAGGTCGAATGAAGGCCTGATGATTCCTTCACGGACCAGTGAAGGTTGTCCCTAACATACTCCGCCGCCTGTGCAGTGTCACAAAAGGAAGCAAAGGAGGTCATCCTCCCCCTTGAGGGACTGCTCGCTAGCACGTGGTTAGTCGGGGGATTGGCTGGACGAGAGGCCTAGGCACTTCAGAGCCTTCGATCGTTGTCCCCAAGCCAGGCTTCCACGGGGCCCCAGTCCAACTTTCGCATGCCCCACTTCACGTAGTCCATGGTACGCCTGTGGGAAAGGCCCAACTCAACGACGTCATCTATAACCATGGCGTAAAAGATTATCTACGCCATCTATGGAGTGTTGGAATCATTAGCATATCGCATAGCCACCCTGAGGTCGAAACGGGGGCAGAGGTCATAGTAGTCTGACGACAGCGGCCTAGGGCCAGGAGCCGAGGGATCCCTCAGTGACCATCGAAAGTGGCCACAGACGTACTTGACCGCCTGCTCTGTGCTGGCAAAATTAGGAAAGAGGTTTATTTCCATTTTCTCTTTCTTCTCTCACTTTTTGTCTGTGAGGGAAAGCATGAAGTTCTATAGGGATTTCACCTTCTTTTATAAAGATATGAGACCGATCTCCAAGGAGGTGCAGCCCTTAAGGAAGCAGCCAGCCACCTCGACCTCGCCACATGGCTCCTGCAACTTGAAATCCTGACCAAAAGTAAAATGCAAACATTTTTGTGGGCCTAGACCAATCATTCAACACAAAGCGCAACGTAAGGCAGGAAGGAAATAATTCTTCATGACAAAGAAATACCAATTTTTTTTATCAAAAGCCCCCACGAGGGGCGGCCTAAGGAAAGAAAAGAGACGATACAAGAGAGAATTCAAGATAAAACTAAGGCCACTCCTCGTCACTAGAGGGGGGCGGGGGGCCTTTTGATCTCGAGCTCTCATCCCGACCGTCCAAAGGACCGCGGACCTCGACTGTGATGGCATGTTACCGATGTTGTGCTTATCTCAGCTTATGATCAGTACGGCTCATCCAAGCCTTAAAACTTGACCACCTCAGACCCACCAGGGCCGACTCCAGGCCTTCGGCCATAAAACCGTGCACTACACCCAACTGTACAGCCTCGTTAAACAACATGGCATAGGTCGTTGCCAGTACCATTTCAGGGAGCTCAAAGTCGGCCATCACTCCCTCGGCCTCGGGCAATGAAAAGCATGGGCATAGGGCATGGTAATCTTCAGGAAGAGGATGAGGCAGACGTGTAGCTCTCCTTCAGCGCCAAATGAAGGACTCCCTCACATAGTCGGCCATCTCCCTAGTGTCGTAGAGGGGAGGAACCGCCATAATGAAAAGGGAAATGGGCAGACCGCGCGTTCTTTGTCTTCCTTCCTCTCCTTTTGTATCACTTCCTCCTGAAGGATGGATACCCGAACATCATGTATAGAAGTACGAAGTTGTATTTATAGAAAAGGCATAGAGAGAGTTGGGGAACAGGGAGATACTCCCAAGGGCCTAATGGCCAACTCATTACAACCACGTGGCCATCTAGTCAACAAAAATTGGGACCAGCACAAATAGAGTAATGACTATTTGGGAAGGTATGAAAGCACGACCTTTTTATTACTGTCAATATAGGCGATACAAAAACAAAAAAAAGGAGAAGAAGACGAGAAAAGAAAAGAAAAGAAAAGCTGGTGGGGGAACACGTCGAGCGTTCAGGGGTTAATAGCCTCACCCCTGCTTGTCATCGTTAGAAGGGAAGGCCGCCCCTAAGTGGCTGAGCCCTCACCCTCCGGCTCCTCCTCATCCTCCGAGTCCTCTTCCTATTGACTGGCCCCTAAACTTTCCTCTGTTGTCTCCTTCGTCCGGAATCGAGCTTCGAAAATTCAGTTACCGTACAGCCATACCCATGACTCAGAGGTACTCCAACGAAGCTCGGTGAGGGCTGACTCCAACATTCGAAGCGCTCGCCCATGCAAGACCCCAAGCCTCTCGGCCTCATTCAGAAGCATCGCATAAAAGATCACCTAGGGTAGCTCTGGGAGTTCATAGTCCTCGGGCATAAGGCTTGAAAGTCCTTCGAGAGAGGCGACGGGGGAAAGGCGACCCCATACCGGTCCCATGCGAAGTGCAGACAACGTACTCATCCATCTCCTTAGTTTTAAAGGAGCATGGGAAAGCCATGGAAGGAAAGCCAGATAACGATCGTTACTGAAAAATGAAGGTAGAACACCCCCTCTTCGGCAGTTGCCCTTTATACTGGTAGAGAAGGCAATTTCTTGAAACCGCCGTCCAAGCCATGAAACTTGCCCAACTATGGTCGGTGGCCACTGGACCGTCCGTTACAAGGGCTCGATTTCCGACGCCACCCGAATGTATGCCGACCATGAGCAGTTCCCACATTTTACTTGACTGCTCACCTGGCTCGACGTGCAGGTAAAATGTGAGGGGCCAAGTGATTAGGCAAAAATCCGATTCCCCGAAGTTATGCTCATCCGAGATAAATCCATAGACAATGCCCATATCCTGTATGGTAGGCCCTAAATGTGACCCCAGGGTCTTCCCCTAGGACCCCTCCTTGCCAAGACTAGTGGTCCATACGGAGTGCTCCAGGTAAAATTACCATTTTACCCATTTCCCAGAGGGACTATAAATAGCCACCGACCTTCCTCGGGAAAGGGGTTGGCAGTCTGATATATTGAACACATATTACACTCTCTTTCTAATGACCTTGGACTTCGATCTTGAGCTGACTTGACCGTCGGAGAAGCGTTCCCAGGTCTACAACCCGGTCGTGCCCTCTTTGCAGGTTGGGCCATTTGGAGAGGAGGGCGT
>JACYFF010031957.1:85509708-85529831 GCA_017589665.1 Selenicereus undatus | reverse complement strand
ACTACTTCATTGCTCTCTTTCCTTGCACTAAATCCATATTTTGAGTACTCAGTCTTTCACCAACGAAATTTAAAACATCTAGACTCTATGGTATGACTCCAACACTCCAACTTGTTGTTAACTCTATCCCTAGTCCCATCGATAGCAACAATATCATTAACAAAAAGCATACACCGTGGTATCTCATCTTGAATTCCTTTCGTATGCTCATCCATAACAATAGTGAAAAGCAACAAACTTAGCGCTGATAGTTGATGGATCCCAATGTAAATGGAAAATTCATCTATATCCCTTTCCTGAAGTCCGAACACTTGCCTTTAATCCCTCGTACATGTGCTTAATAACTCGAATATATACAATCGACTCCTCTTTCTCTTCTAAACACCTCCATGATATCTCACGCCATACTCTATCATGCGCTTTCTCCAAGTTTATGAACTCCACGTGGAGATGCTTTTTTCTATCCCTATATAATTCCATGACGCTTCTTATAAGATGACTTGCTTCTGTGTAGATCTGCCTCATATAAAACTAAACTGATTCTTTGAAATTGATATATCCTTCATCAACCTCTTCTTAATCACCCTTTTCTACAACTTTAAAGTGTGACTAAGCAGTGTTACATTTCTATAATTATTGTAATTTTGAATATTCTCTTATTTTCATAGGGTAGGACGAATGTATTGAGTCTCCATTCATGATGCATCTTTATAGTCCTAAAAATAACATTACAAAGATCAATCAACCAAGTTAGCCCTTCTTCACATAAACATTTCCAAGTGTTCGTTGGCATATAGTCCAGGCCCATAGCCTTTACAATCTACATAATCCTTAAAGGCTGTTTAATCTCATCTTTGCTGATACGATTGTGGAATCTATAGTCTCATCATCTCTCAAGACACCGTTGATCACGACTCTAGGAATTCTCAGTCATCTCACCAGTAAAGAGCTTATAGAAATATCTTGGCCATCTTTCTTTTACTACTAATTCTTCCACCAGGACCTTGTTGTCTTTATGTTTGATGCACCTTCTATTGCCTAATTCTCTTGTTCTTTTCTCCCTAATCCATGCTAGTTTAAGGACTCCTTCTCACCTTCCTTAGTCTCAAGTTTTTGACATAGACATTCTTCTTTGCTATAAGAACAATTCTCTTTCCCATCTTTTTAGTAGTTTTGTGCCTAGCTTTATCAAGCTCTATTTCTTCATAGTAGTGTATACATCCTATTTCTCCTTAATTTTCCCTCTTGCCTGCTTATCCCACCACTAAGCTCTTTTTGCTCTGTTACCACTTCTTCTAGAGGTTCCTCGGATCTGTTTAGCTGACCCCCGAATGTACTCTACCACGGATTCCTATATTATATATGTACTCTTTACTTGTTTTCAATTCCATTCATCTTTAATCATCTCCTATAAATTAGCCACATTATCATCATAAACATTCCACCATCTAATTTGAGAATCCCCAATTCTTAATTTTTTTGTCTTTAAAATCTTAATATCTATGTCCATCACTACACAATCTTTACATAACATCATATTGCCATAACACCCTACCCCTAGCGTTAGTGATATTAGTGATTTCTAAAATTTTAGAACAAAAGGAACAAAGCTATGCCTGATAATTGAGCATAACTTAGGCTTAAGGTCTTACGTTAGGTACCTGTAATAATAAAACGTAAAAGCTCAACGGCTACGCGCTGAGATCGCAACTCTATCGCCACACGCCTGAAATACATAAGCTATAAAGCTGAATAAAAGAAAAAAAATAAAGATAAAGCTCAATGGAACACACGACCGGAGCACTGGGTTACATCCCAAAAGTAAAACTCAACTCTAACAAATATTACGACTAACTATTCGGATGGCTAGCCTACATGGCCATTTAGAGTAACCGCTAGTAGATATTCATTACATGAACTATAGTGATTAACTGTCATATGCTCCAGAACTTACAGATACATCATATTACATCATTTAAATTGTGAACCTAAGTATATTTACATGTGACTTCAAAGCAAAAAAAGGAGCTCAAACTCGATTTACATAAACTAAACACCTCTACCCGTCCTTTCAAGAAATTTGGGGGAAGGGGAATAGAGAGGGGGTGAGCTACCACACACTCAGTGGACAATTCTCATCCAAAAAAGAAATCAATTGCACACAATACTTTTGAGTAGCATTCACAAACAAATTGATATTTAATATCACATAATAAACATACAGGGTCATCCATATCCAACAACACCTTAATAACCCATAGAATTCAAATGGCATCCGTTCCCCTCTTTTTTTCAACGCAGCACAGCCTCTACCATGGCTAACTTACAACTTTGTAGCTTAGCAGTGACGACCACACATTACACTTACTTGATATCAAGTAATAGACATAGACGACCTGATAGTAATCTAGACGTTGAGTTCAGTTAACGTCATTCGGTTAAGACCCAGTAATCTAGATGACCTGATAGATGACCGGATAGTAATCTAGATGACCTGATAGATGACCTGATAGTAATCTAGATGACCTGATAGTAAAAGAACTCATGCTAAGACCTAGACATTGAGGATAGTAGGGCGTTCGGTTCATACATAAATACTTAACATCAAAGAGTTCAGTTAGAGTTCCAGTCGGAGTTCTTTTACTAAGAAAATAGGATTTAATGGATAAAAAAGCTAGAACCCTCACTTAGATCAAATGAAGCTCTTATAAACGAGTACCTGCACAATAAATTCATTTGGGATTCAATAAAAGCCTTTTCGAAGAGTACATGCACTTTTTTGAATATTCACGCTAGCATAGTCCTCAAATGAGGATTTTTCACCTCATGATAAGTAAGAAATCACTTTCAATACATCTGATTCACATGTTAGCGCTCTCTTTAAATGATTCTCACAACTCATGACTCATGGCATTCCTAGGGCCTCTCATGGGCACTAGACTTTTACCCTCATTAGGGCTTACTAGGTTTCCTACTTCTGGGTTCGCTACCTATGAATTAGGGTTCCTCCATACTGGGTTTGCTTAAACTTGTTTCCAAACCATTAGCACTGTCCTCCTAGTTCAAAAGCATTTCAGATGCATCTCATCTGCCACACTTTTAGCATCAAACTTTTCATTATATCACACTAGTGCTGTTTTCATTTTCAAGAAGGCTAAAATGCCTTAATAACGGCAAAAGTTGATTTCTATAAGCATAATAAATACTTAGCTTAACCAAGAAAACTTGTAAACAAGTTATTGGGCAAGTAAACCTTCCATTTCACATAAAAGGGTTATTTAAAACTCATTTCAGAAGCCAACAATTTGCAACCATGAATAAACAGCTCAGTTTTCAACATTTCAAGTGCAAATTTACTACTAAAAGTGTGAAACAGTCCATGCCATATCGAACGACTATAAACATGGTTGCAGGAAAGAGTGGAATCAATTAAGTTATAAAAGAGCCTATAACCTTTAATTACAACTCACTCTTGATACACATGGGAAATTCTAGATTTGTTAAACAACCTTGTCATTACCCATTATTTCTCAAAAAGCACTTCTTGTTAGGTTGACTTTGAAAATGACATAACCCAGTTATCAATCCTGAAAACTTGAACTGATTCAATTTTTAGAATATATGACCCTCTTGTCACAAAGTAATAAAACGAACATGAAATCCAACAATCTAGTGTAATTAGTAGGTCATAACTTATTTGCATGTGATAGAGCATGTTTTAGAGACAAACAAGGAAAAGTTTGATTTGAACGACTTCATGATTCACTAATCATTAACAACGGGGGTTCATTTAAGTACTTAGTAGCTTTGTAATAGCCACGCACAGAGTTCAGTTTTGATTAATTCAATGACAGTTTACAAAAGTACTTATCTCAACTGGAAACGAGACAACAAGTGTACTTTCAGTTTGGTTAAGGTTCAAAATCAATCCCAATTTTGTTTATGTTTGGTTTAATTCGGGTTCAATTTAGGTTGGGCTCGATTCAGGTTTAGTTACAGTTTGATTCAAGTTCAGTTTCTATTCGGTTCAGGTGCAGTTTAGGCTTGTAAAATCCGACTACAATTACACACAAATGACACACATGCCAGCCTCATGCTCGCAATCCAACAAATTAATTAGCAACTATACAAATTCATAGCTCAGCATATGGAGAGAATTGACAACAATCAATCAATAACTCCCTACTCGAATTCCCTTCTCTCCCTCATTTAGCACCGCCCCAAATTGCACCTTAAATTCATATGGACTACAATCTAAAAGTTCATATCATTCCTCCCATCCTTCAAATTCCTACAATCTTGCGTTTATCAATCCCCCCCAAATTTCAGAATTTCAATTAGTAATCACATGGCCAAGCATCAAAACTTTTGGAATTAAATACTAGGTTAGGGCTTGAAGATCACCCACCTTGTTCTGGGCTAAAGGACCCAATTTAGGGTTAATTACAGTGAGGTTGCTGCTACGCTCAAGTCTCATGTTGCCGGTCGCAAGTCCCCCTTCCTAGACCTGCGTTTGCTTGGTCTTCTCCCTTCTTCTCCGCGCTATGCTGCTGCTACTACTCCACGCCCCTTTCTGTCGTTCTTGCCTTCTTTCTCTACCTCTCTCTCACTCTCTTTCTCGCTCTTTCACTACACCACACACCTAATGGCGCCCGGTCACTTGCCTAAGATGATGAGCGCCACTGTCAACATCACCGGCCTGTGCATGGAAGCCTCCCATCCTCGACATCTCTCTCCTTCTCTCTTTGTTCGATGGCCAGAAGGAGGAGCAGGGACTAAGGCCCTGTGTGTCTATCGTGGACCTGAAAGCAACCCCCCTTCCTCAATTTCTTCTTTAAGTCAATGGGCTTCTTCTTTTTTTGTATTTGTTGAACGCAAGAATGAATTTGCCCTAAATAATCCAATCCTAGTTGATGCCGACCTTAAATATCCTAATGAAACTTGCCAATCTCGCATAATCACGCATCGACCTAATTTTTAACGAACTCACTAATTCTACGAAATAGCACAATAAATCAATAAAAATTTATAAAAATTACCTCACATAAATAATTACACTCAATTAGCATGCCAAAATTAGTTCAATATAACTAATACAATAGGACATAATTAATAAAAGTATTATTCCAAAGAGTTGGCCTGAAATTAAAAAACTTTGTCTATTACACTCTCCCTTGGTACGAGATTTTCAAATGTAAAATAAAGGGCCGCAAGTGTACAGCTTTCGTTGTAATACTTGAGGAGTTGAGGGTTATCTCCTCATGGATGAGGATGAAATTAAGGTCACTAACCATGGAACTAACCTCATGCTCTTCTTAACTAACGAAAAATAACCAAGTAAAGCTATTGAATAGAACTAATTCTGAATCATCACTAACTATTCACATGATCTTTTTTCCTCGGATTAAATAACCTCAAATTAGATAAAATGGCAAACCTAAGCATAATTAACCACATTATAAAAGAAATGAAAGTAAAATAAAACTAATTAATCAAGCAAGCTGTAAGGTTAGGGCAGACGAAGTACCAAATGAAGTAACAGGAATTTTAACACACTTAGACCACAAGCAAAATCAAAAAATAAATGAGTTAGAAAGTTTAGCCTAGATAAATTAGTAGGCTAACATTTCCTAAACTAAACATCGGAACAAACAGCCCAGAACAAGTAGAACAAGCAGAACCATAAAACCACTATCCAACAAGCAGAACAAACAGGGAAGACATAGCAAGGAAATGGAGGTTTGCCATACCAATCCACACCAACAAAATCCACATTAGCATCCACAACAACCATAAGCACAACCTAGAAACCATAATCGAACAAATAGAATCGAGGAGAACAGAAATAGATCAAACGAAGGAGACCAACAAGGCAGGAGAAAGCTAAAATTAATCAAAATCGAACCCAAAAACATTGCAATGGCAAATAGAACATCACGAATGTCAACTCCAAATAAAAAAAATCCAGCCAAATTACATGAATTTATAAGCTGAAACTCGGATCTAAAATCGAAATCGAAATGGAAATCGAGAAAACTGAAAATCAAAACCTAAAACAAAACTCCAAATTAACAAAATCAAGCCCAATTACATGAATTTATAAGCTGAAACTCGGATCTAAAATTGAAATGGAAATCGAGAAAACTGAAAATCAAACCCAAAAACAAAACTCGAATTAAACACTAGAAATTATCAAAAAACTTGAATTAAGACTAACTAAAACCCTAAATAGAACCTGGATTACCTAGCTTTTTCCCAATTGCGCCACGGCCTGTCGATATATACTCACAGAACATTGTTCTTGGTCCTTGATTTTGTGCTGTTGTGGATGGTAAAGAAAAGGATATGCTGGCATATGGCGTGGTGTTGGTGGCGTTGATCTGGTGATGAAGGTGGATGAAGATGGTGGAGTTGGATGAGGTTAGGAGTGTTCATCGGTCCATACCCGGATCGGGTTGGACCGAAGACCGAATAAGAGGGAAGTTACGGACCGTAGACCGGACCGAATAAGTCAAGGACCGGTCCGGGACCAGACCGAAAAAAGTAGAACCGGACCGGACTGGACGAAATTGTAAAACTAGTAAATTTTTACAATATGAACATCTTATATTTATTTCAATATGAACAATTTCTACATATTTTCACCATGAAAAACAAATCAATATTCTTGAATGTTTGAAAAATTATAAGTTGCAAAAGAAAATTAAAATTTAGTAAGTAACAAATCGGTTTTTAAATTTTTTTATTCGGTCCTCGGTCTGGACCGGTGGACTCGTGGACCGGACCGGACCGGACCGAAGACCGAATAAAAAAAATTTGTGGACCGTGGACTGGACCGAATTCATTTGATTTGGTCCGGTCTAGGCCGCTCCTCGGTCCGGTCCGGGTTTGGACCGAATAATGAACACCCCTAGATGAGGTGGTGGTCTGAGTGAGTAAAAAGAGAGAGAGAGCTGGAGCTGAAATGAGAAACAGTTGGGCTTGTGTCGGGTTTTATTGTGGAGGAGGGGAGAGAGAGAGAGAGAATTTAGGGAGGGGGAAGTGCTCACATTAGGATTTTGTTAAAATTTTTATTTTTATTTTTATTTTTATTTTGCTTTCGGGCTAGAATAGAGAATGGGCTGAGGTATGTGGTTGGGTTCTTGACTCGATTCTTCTTTTTTAGCATTTATCTTCATCCTTTTCATCTTTTTTTGAATTTTTCCCAACACCCACAAAATCAAATAAAATCAAATAAAATATCTAAATAAAATAATTATTGCAAGCTCAAATCAGGTATAAAGGCAACGGAAAAATATCATATTTTTGTCATAATCAAATACCTCAACTAAGATTTTGCTCGACCTCGAGTAAAACAACCCAACTACCTATAAGAAAATGGAAAACAAACAAAATAAAATCTTAGCTCACTTCTGTATGAATCATGGTTGCATTTAGCATATGCAACAAGCCCTTTAAACCCCTCGGTTTTCCAAATAGACGAGTGAGGTCCCGCATGGATTTCAAGTCAAAAACCCACAAAAATCTTTTCAAAAACAAAACAAAATCTTTTTGGTTTTTTCAAAACATGAACATATATACAATAATTGGGAAATCATGTACATGACTTAGACAATTGCAACACCGTAGTAACCAAATCACCAAATTATATACAAATAGATTGTACAATCAGTAGATAATCTAGTCACAAAATGCATCTCGACTTCCATTTTTCACCCCACACACAACAATGTGCAATGATATGTACACCTTGGTGTATGTGCAAATATGTATCAATCCTTGTGAATCAATGCTACATTGACATGATTCCCGTTTCCTTGCCTAATTGTCTTCTTTGTGCTAGCTTTTTTCTTTTTTTTTCTTTTTTCAACAAGAACAATACCCACTTAACTTTACAAATATTTGGGTCTTCCCTAAAAAGGGGTTTTATTAGAATCTGCAAAGCACTTATTTCATTGTCAAAATAGATGTGTAATCAAGTAAAATAGCACATATTCGAGCTAGTTAAAGATATGAAATAAAGATATAGGCTTTGAACATTGGTGCCCGGATTTTTATTCACCTTTTAGACTTTTTTTACTTTGTTTTTACATTTTTCAAGAGCTTAATAGGCAAATTCGACAAACAAAAAGTTCACATGCCACCTTAACAACAAGACCCTAAGAATTGAAGGACAAGTGAGCAAGGTAGGCACAAAATTACACATATGAGACAGAGTTATTATGAAAAATTGAATTTACATCCTCAAATATACATCTCAACTTGCAAACTTTATTTGCACATAACTCAATAACCTAGCAACATGGGATCACAATCGCCAAAGAATGAACACAAATCCCAAAAGGAAAAGAAAAAAAAAATGGTTTTCAATTTTTTCGAAGTTCTCAAAAAACATATACAAATGGCGCCTCACCCCCTTCGCAGAACGCCACAATGTTCTCATTATGGGAACCAAGGCACTAAAAAGAAATCACATAAGATATACATCTATAAAACTAACATAAATCCACAAGTATATACAAACTAAGACGCCCCAAACATAAAAAAATAAAAATAAAAACATCATCAAAATCAAAATCAAAACTAGAATAGCAAAAGAAAGTAAAACAAAATAAAACATAAAACAAAATCAAATCAAAATTAGTAAAATAAAAACACATCAAAACGAAGAAGCTACTAAATACAAAACAAAACAAAAAGAAACATTAAACAAAACAAGACACAAAAGAAAAACAAAATATAAAACTAATAGAACAAAAAGAAAGCCCTAATCACATATTCACAAAAACATACAACCAATACACAAAAGACAACTAAAACATACTAAAAAAACAAAAATACCCAACATAAATAAGGAACTACCAAATACAAGATAACAACAAAGTAAACCTGAAACAAAACAATACTCCCAAAACAACACAAAAATAAAATGCAAACAAAAACAAAACCACTAAAATAGCAAATATATATATATATATATATATATATATATATATATATATAAACAAACTATTAAACAAAAACAAAACAAAAGAAAAACCAAAACAAAAACTCACAAAACTAGCAGCAAAACACAACTCAAATATACTATAAGATGATGTTGAGGAGGTCCATAGAGCATCAGTCACTCCATCGCAACTCACAAGTTGCTACACATCAAAACCCACCAACACTTGTAATAGCTTATTAAACATGCGGGCACAATCCTCACAGAAATGAAAGTAGTCAGAAACAGGAGGCGTAACCCAAATAAAGTGCATAAATGGAATGCAACTTAATGATCTCTTGAGCTTATCAAAGCTCTTAGCCCAATCAAATGAGAGATATGTCTATAGAAAATCAGACGCACTAGTCAATGGTCTAACAATGATGTGACTATATGAATACATAAACCATCGAGATTGGTTTGAATGATATAAATGAAATCCAACATCTCGAGGGGGGGATGACCAAGGTAAAGCCAATCAGGTGCAATTTGAAAATCAGAGCTCATAGGATGGCCTAAAGTCAATTCCTTCACCTCAAAGTGATTTTCGAGTCTCTCTAGGTAAATATCATCAAGGGTCTAATCTAAACAAGGATTGCCAAGCACAAAAGTCTTAAACTCTATAAAAGCAGAGTCAGGAGGGTCTTAAAAATGAAGAAAAATGGGGACGACAGAAGAAAGGGATGAAATAGGAGGGATGGGAGCTAAGTTAAGGAAAGACTCAACAGAAATGGGACTACTAAGCTCATCAGGAGGTATATCCTCACTAAAATCCACAATAGAAGACTCATTAAGAGAATGCTCCTCAGAAAAGGTATCTTCTGACTCAACTAATATGCCACATCGACCATCAGAACTAGCATCCGTCTCAAATCCATCTTGCTCCTCGAGCACACGTAAGGGTGCCAAAGGAAGATATGAGTCATGAGTAATCAAACTACCCATAAGGGTGTCACTAACTGTGCTAAAATTTAGGAAAGAAGCAACCGCTAAAGGAGATGAGGGATCACTCTCTTCCTCGAGGTCATCACAATATGTATCATGATGAAAACCTTGCCATAAGGGAATCAGTGTCTCACTACTAAAATCAAAGTTCTCGTAAGACCTCACCTCAAGTGTAGAAGAGCCTAAACTAAGGTCAGTCTTCAGTAAACTACGCAAGTAAACCTCCCTATTAAAGGTAACCAATGCCTCTAATCTGTGTGGTCTGCCAAGCAATGGACAAGTATCAACAGCATAGTCAAAGGAATCACAATAATCACATGAAACAAGAGCACAAGGAGTATGAGAGTGCACATAAGATATACCCCAAATCTTAGTCTCATCTAAAGGTGTAGTATGTATCATATAAGGGTCAGGAATTGGGTGACCAAAGTTCCCTCTAGCATTGTCTACTCCCAAGAATCATGAGCCAAATATTTAAAGAAATCTCAAATTTCATACGGAGTTATAGTAATCAAACCCTCGGGGTACGTGGTCTGATCCCAATATTCATCATTAAGACCCTCAAAGATCACTTGAAAACTTTTCCATTTCTCAGAATATCAATCAACACATTGAGCATGAAACTCATTCAATGCACTCAAATATCTCAAACTATATTATGTACAAGTTGAGGGAAATAGAAAATTGCCAATTTATAAAATATTTTTTTCTAGTGTTTTTAGGGATTCTCAATTTTTTTTCAATTTTAGTCTTTTCTAATTTATCTTGGATTTTTTAAGAATTAAACTAAACTAAGTCACAATTAATAACTAAATAAAGAAAGCAAGATAAATTATGTATAACTAATAACAAAGCAGCAAAGAAAAAGAAAATGTGACCAAATCTTATGATGTCATATGCGGCAACGGTGCCAATTTGCTGTACAAAACTTTCGAATGTAAAATAAAGAGCCACAAGCGTACAACTTTTGTTGTAGTACTTGAAGAGCGTCTCCTCGAGGACGAGGACGATATTAAGTTCACTAATTACGGAACTAACCTCATGTCATTCTAAACGAACTAAAAATAACCAGGTAAAGCTATTAAATAGAACTAATTCTGAATCACCACTAACTATTCACATGATCCTTTTTTCCAGATTAAATAACCTCAAATTTGATAAGATGGCAAACCCAAGTATAATCAAGCACATGACAGAAGAAACGAAATTAAAACAAAACTAATTAACCAAGCAAGCTATAAGGTTGGGGAGGAGGTGGTAGCAGATGAAGCAAATAGGAAATATATAACAAGCCTAGATTACCTAAATAGAACCTAGATTACCTAGCTTGTTCCCAATTGCATCATTGCCTCTTGATATATACTTGCCCTAGATTATTCTTCGCCATTGATTATGTGCTGCTGTGGACGGTAAAGATGAGGATGTGCTAGCGTCGGGCAAGGTATTGGCGGCGCTGATATGATGATGAAGGTGGATAAAGATGGTGGAGTTAGATGGGCTGGTGGTTTGCGACAAGAGAGAGAGAGAGATAGAGTTGAGATGAAAAATGGTTGGGCTTTTGAGAAATGTTTGGGCTTTTGACGGCTTCTATCGTGGAATTGGAGAGAGTGAGAATGGGGGGAGTGGTCACGTGAACTGAGGATGGGGAGGGGGGCTAGGTAGGAATTAGGATTTTGTTTAATTTTTTATTTTATTTTATTTCTTTCCCTTTTGGGCTAGAATAGAGAATGGGCTGAGGTATGTGGTTGGTTTTTGACCTAATTCTTCATTTTTAGCATTTTTCTTCATCTTTTTGATATTTTTTTTAATTTTTGCAACACGTACAAAATCAAATAAATTCAAATAGAAAATATAAATAAAATAATTATTTCGAGCTCAAATCGGGTATAAAGGTATCGTAAAAATATCATATTTTTTGTGCAAACAACCCCTTAAAAGAATTTCGTCATCGAAATTCCCTACGTGGCATAATAAAAGATGAGATTCACATGTACATGGCATAATGTAAAGCTTATCGAGAGCTACAAATTTAACTAATACTTTGGTTATTAAATACTTTTTATAGCATAGGGAAGTAGAGATCGATCCATGAGGAAAGATTGTTTTAAAAAAGCTAGCTTAATCCTAAATGATTTTACTAATCCAATTTATTAAATCTAATCTTAATAATTCTAAAATAATTAAAATCTAATGAATGAAAATCTAGAAAAACACCCAATGATGCTCCTAAATATTTTGGGTTATATTCTGGAAATAAAACCGTAAAAAGCTTTCCTAAATAATCTAGAAAAATAAAAACAGAATAGTAACTGAAATTCTAATCAAAACAGCAAATAATAATCAGAAAATAAATATTAAAAATTGCAAAAAGTAACCTAAAATATTATTCTTCAGGTATATAAGCTTATAAATCCTCAATTGCATCCAAATAATTTCAGAAAAATCAAATCAAAAAATTACCACAGAATACCAATGCAGAATATTAAATCTGAAATTAGAAACAAATTAATCTGCATAAATATAAATATGAAAATAATCAAAAAAATTACCCTAATTCTAGGACAGTATTTTCTGGACTTAAAAATACCTAAGAATCGTGAATTAACAATTAAAATCGAAAATTTTAAAATTAATAACCTAAAAACCTGCACATATCAATTTCACAAAATAATTTTGAAAAATTATCAAATAACTTCCAAAAATTATTAAACTAAATATTGGAAGACTAGGACACCCTATAAACTCTAGAAACTAATAAAAATCGAAAAAGAACAAAAATTAATTGTTTTTAGTCTAATTTCTAACAAATCCGTAATTAAATACTAAAACTGAATATAAATCAATCTAAAATTATAACCACTATAAAAATCAAAATCTAAACTATATAAAATTACCTAGACACTCCTAAAAGATTATGCTTTGGGGGGGTCGATTGAATTAATACTGGAGCTAATAAAAATACAAAAACAATTAACAAACTAATCAAATTAACTCTAAGCAACAAATAATGATTAAAAATTGTCAAATTTATGAAGAATACTTAGTATAATCTCAATCGACCATGCCAATTAATATTTATCATTAACACACAAGTTAATTTCATTCATGAGTTAAACTGTAGAAGACATCCACCAGCGGTTTTTCCCCGTTTTTCCTTAGATTCTAGTTTAATTAGGTCAAGCCCTAATGTAAACCCTACTAATTTGATAATCTTTACACCAGTGCAAAACTTTAATCAAACTAGAGCATCACATATTAGAAAAACATCATTTAATATTTTGTAACCAATTTACCAGCAAATCGATTTAACAAAGATCTAAAACGATTACCTAATTAAAAGAGATAAGTTTGAGCCATCCATGATTAATTAGGGTGATACCTACGCATAAAAGACTATAACTTTAATGTATTATAGTCTTCTAAACTATCAATCGAAATCGTATTAAACTAACTAGTATGCATTCTAACTAATTTAACACGAATATCATAAACGATAAACGTTAATCGCTATAGAATCATGAATATGAATCAACTAGGCAATAAAGGATAAGACTTGTTTCAAAATAGTAAATTTAGCATGGCTTCAAGAAGATTATACTAAGCATAAAAAATTTACTAACTCATATTAAAAGTAACATCACCAAATTCACTCAAATAAATCATGTTTAATAATAATCTAAACAACTAAAATAAAACAAAATAAACAAAGTAAAAATAAAAAAAAAGTTGAGGAATGTCGTGGCTCTATTGTGGAAGGTGATTATGATGATGAAAGATGGTGATGAATTATGAGGCTGAAAGGAGGGGATTGAAGAAGGTAGGCGTGGGTGTTGATGAGGATTGATGGTGAGGCGTGGTTTGAGGAGGTGCGAAGATGATTATGAGGAGGAAGAAGGAGGGCGTGAGGAGGAGGGTGATGAAGGTAAAGGAGATGAGAGGGGTAGGTGTGGGGTATGTGGAGAGATGAGGTCGTGGTGATGGGGTGGCGATGAGGGTGGAAGAGCTTGAGAAGAGGGGAAGAGGATGGAGATGCCGTGGAGGGTGTGTATGGAGGTGAGGATCCTTATGGTGATGGTGATGATGATATATATAGGGATGAAAGGAGGGGTGTGATTAGGGTTAGTGACTAGGGTTTCCTTCTTCCTTTCTTCCTTAAACTTCTTCTCCCTTAATACTTCTAGCCCTTCTCCAACTCTTGAAATCCTAGCCCAGATAATATCTTCATAATTATCGTTTTTGGATCGTCTTCTGCCCAAGCATGTAAAATCCGAGCCTCAACGACTCGTCTTCTCCTCTTTATTAAAACAATGCCTAACCTGAAAAATATATGAAAATAACCTAAATTAGATGCAATAATGTGTAAAATATAATCAAAATAATTAATAAAACGATGCATGATTAATGGCTTAACACATAACCGCACACAAACTCAACAAGATGGCTTAAAACCCTACTTACAATTAAATATAAATTTCAAATCAGATAGGAAAATTATATGTTATCCATCCTTCTCCTCGCCAACCTTCTTTAAGCGTCTATTACTCTATAGGCGCCGTCGGCAATTGCATATAAAAGGGGAAAATGAGTTGGCATGGATTACTGTATCAAGACTTATTTTAAGGCTAACACAAAATTTCACTCCTGTATGTAAGCAATAAGCCTGAAAACCATATAATATCCAATGATTCTATGCTTACACATCAACATGAGTTAGCATCAAAAGGCTTTCCATGTATGTAAACTTTAAATGGAACAAAGCAAGGTCATACCAAGGCAGTTAACTAAGAAAGTTCATTCGCAAGCATGTAGAAATCAAAGTATTTTAGAAGTAAGATAATTAACCAGTCGGTTTCCATTTCATAACAGAGTAATAGGGACATCATACAGCATCACTTATAATCACATTAACAATAGACACTCTAAACACGATCTGAAGCCGCAATGACATCAAAGAAAATTAATGACTCAACATCTATAAGACAAGAAGAACAAGCATTATCAACCAACCTCACTAATATATGGTATGCAAACTACTAAGGAAAATACATGGCGTTATTAATTAGCAAGTGAGGAAGCAACTAGGGAAAAAATAGTCCAATAGGAGCATAGGCCAATGGCCAGGGGAGGTTCCCTGCATCTCTTTCACACGACTTGTCTAAAAGAGTTGGTAAGGTTGCTCCGAGATGGAGTTTGACTTGGCATGAGGTCCCCATATTCAATAATGCATTTATAGCGTGGCTACTGATTCAGCTAAATAGGATAACTATTTTAGATGGAGGTTACCACTAAGGAGACTTCTAGTTCTGGTGGTTTACAAAATACAGTATCGCAAGTAGCATAGGGTAGTTACTCACAACTTCTAGGCCAATGCCTCACATTATACCTATGTCTGAAACAAAATAGAAAACCCCTAGCAATGGTGCATAGTTAAAAGGACGATGGATTAGATCGGGTAATTAGCTTAGCTAATGAAAGGTTTTATTCAAGGATCTCCACATGAAACTCATTATCTATAAATCATGGAATGTACGAATAGAATGACACGCTCATAAACATTATAAAAGGCTTTGTGCAACTCTTTTAGAATACCAAACGTGTATACCCCAACACAACTAAGTCGAATCATGTCATATACTTTGATTAATCACGTCGACAATCATATTTTGGAGCTCAAATATCAACATAGACTTTGTTATGACCATGTGTATGTTATCGTGTCTCTTAAGATGCTCATAAGTAAGCACATAGATATGCGAATGCAATTTTCCAAGGTCAAAGAATGGTGATATGTCAACACAACAATAAGAAAAACTAGAATCACCAGAATCACCAGAATGGAAAATGCCTATGCAAAATAACCAAATTATGACAAACAACAATGATAACAAGCATAAAATCTGATGAAAGCACAACTCTAGAGTTTCATATGAGAACTACTATGTGATACCAGAACTTTATCGTGTGAAATATAACACAAGACAACTTAACCATTTCATGCCATTGGACCCGTACGAACCACACCAATTGTTGACTATCCTAACTTGTCCAACAAGCATAGGGTCAAGAATCCAATTATAATAATAAGTACACTAGCAGCCATCTTATTAAACATACAAACTATAAAGGTAAACACATGAAGGCAAGTCCCTATGGCCACAAGATCATGTTGTTGAATATAAGTGCAACCAACCACATAAGTCAACCAATTTGATGCACTCACCCATACTCAGGCTAAGAAAGTAACAAAATTTCATCCACTTAGTCACTTATCAACGAGCACATTTTTTATCCTTCATAGTAAATCTAAATGATCACATAGGTTTCTACGTGCATCGCACTACATGCTATGCTACATGAACACTTATGAGCACGTAAAATCATGACATTATTACATAAGAAGACCGCTGTAATAACCCAACCCTAACTCATATTTATTTATTTAAATCATCTTTATTTATTTCATTAATCATGTTTATTCATTGACTTTACCATGTTTATTGACTTAATCATTCATGGTTATTTGTCTAACCAAATCATATTCATTAAATTCAATTACGCTCCATTTATTTATTTAACGAGTTCCATCATGTTATTTCAATTTTTCACCTTCATTCATCGTATTTAATCTTCCCGGTTGGGAGATATTTTATTTTGGGTACCACTTTGCAACTCAAGCTTCATTGATTGATTAAATATCGGGTGAATCAATATTAGACCTCGATGAGTATAAATTAGTGATTAATTATTTTCTTATCTTCGCTAAAATTTATTTTCGAGCAATACCAATTTTTATTTTTGTTCAACACTCCAAACAATTTTTCAAGCCCCAATTTAGTTTTTGGGCCCAAAACAAAAGCCCAAAACCTTACTAACTTTTGTTATTTCACTAATTACTCATTTTAACACCTAATTTTAATTAGTAAAAAGCTAATTTTTGGGTGGATAATTTTTAGCCACATGTTGCTATTAAGTGGCACTTTATAAACACAAAATTCAGCAAAGTTATCACAAACCCATCCCCATTTTTTTTTTCTCTCCTCACAGCAGAAACAGGGGCAGCAGGGGCCCTTGTGCCGCCACTTTGGGTGGTTTCCGGCCACTTCTCGGCTACCCCGACTTTCCCTTGCTTCTAGCTATCATGCCCAACCATTTATTTCACTCAAAACAGCCTCCTGATCTCATTAATTCAAGCCTAAAGTGAGTTTTATGTGAAAAAGAAAGAGGAAGTTAAATCAGTGAAGAGCTGAAATTTCAGGAAATTAGGGCTGACTTTGGGATTAAACTGGTAATGAATGGTCCAGCCAAAAATTGTGATTTTTGGTGGGTAGATATTTCAGTGTGTTATCTTTAAAATGCCTCTTCAATCTCCTTAATCCGAGGTATGTGCAAAACGTTATGGTCGTTTTACCAAAACTGCGCAGAATGAGATCAAAGCTGATACACTTGTGTTTTAGTCCCATTTTGGGAATCCTATTGTAGGAATCATGTTTTGAGTTATAAATAAAATTTTTTGGGGACTTCTTAATCTTTTCATATTGGGGTTTTAGGTCTCCATTTGAGGTCCTGAATGAAAGTTATGAATTTTTGAAGTGAACTGACCTGCTTGGGTGTAAATCAGGTTGTTATTACAATTTCTGTGCAGTGTATACTTGGAGGAAAATTTTGAAACTTTTATTGTAGACTGTTCATATTATTTCTGAATTTCTTGTAAGATCTCGCCAAATTTGGATGAGTATTTTGAGTTTGGTGAGCTTAATAGCTTCTAATGAGTTCAATGACCCATTTGAGGTGGAATTCTTTATCTAATGGATTTATGAATGATATATGAGAGATGGGATGTTGTGACTTATCAGACCAAGTTATTGCAGTTTATGCCATTAAACCAAGATATACCTCTCTTGGCCTCAGACCTCTATTACTTACTCAATTCAGATTGTATCAAATGCATTTATCAAGCCAGTCTAGTATACTCGTTGTTATCTTGAACCAAACTATACATCAACGAGCCTTAAACTTGTATCAGCAACTTATTTTAGAAAAGGCCGTAACCATTCTCTCGATTATCACCATCAAGGCTTTTTCTTTTGTAATACCATTTATCTCATTGCGGACTATTTTTACTTTCATCAATTCAGTTTTGAAGTTATATTGAAATACACGAGTTATGTGTACCATTTAATTACTCAATTTCTGTTACGCGTACTTTTACTTACTCAATTGTGCGAGTAAGGATCATTTACTAACTACACATACTTTCAATGACATTTATGAAACAGAGTTGAGGCCTAGTTATCGTTCCCCATTATGCATATGTCTCAAGTCAGATGACATTTATGAAATAGCTGACCTGTATCAAGTTTGATAACATTTTGTTTTAAAGACTCAAGGCACGTCCATTGCCTGTATCTTCAGAAAGCAGATCATGTTTATCAAGTTACAACTCTTAATGAGTTTATCAATGAATCAGTTTATACAGTGATATGCCATTTAACTTGTGACCCCGTCAGTTATCATCTATAGGACATCAGCCTATCATTTACCCGCACGGCTTCAGGCCAACTCTTGATCGGATTGACAGGTGTACACCTATGTATAGATCATATCGGTGCAAGGGGTTCACATCCAGATAATAATGAGCAATTCAATTTCATATCACTTTCATTTTCATTTTATTGCCAACTAAATGAATTGCAAAGTCGGGTACCCATCACAAGTGTTTCTATGGTCATTTTACAAATTCAGGAATGTTTGTACTGAGTTTTTGCTCATGTTTTCGAATTGTTTTCATGTTTTCCATTTTAGGTGATGAAGTGCCACATATTCCTCCTTTTAGCAAGCCTTTTTGAAGGTCATCAGATGCTCACAGTGGATTCAGCATAGCTTGAATATTGGAACCGACCTTAGGGTCAAGTACGTGTGTGGTATGGAATGTGAGTTAGTACATGGTATGGTTAAACTATTATGAGCTTCGGGCTTGAAGTGTTTCAGTTTACTAGTTTTTGTGATTGTAAGCACAAGTTGCGAGATTAAATGGTTTCAGTGAGCCTTGTACCTATCAGGACGGCGGTAGCGCCTTCGGTTACTGAGTCTTTCGCTGCAATTATTAGTAATCATGTCATTAGTATTTTTGGGGGCGTTACAACCTTTATGCATCTACACGTAAATGCAAACCCTAGGAGGCAACCTATGATCTAAAAGGCAAGTATACTATCTTTTCTAGAAGGACTAAAAGCCAGTCACCAATAACGACTATGAATGCTCATAAGGTAGCTCGCAGTTTATTCACGATGTAAAATAGTTGTAAGTCTGAAAAGTGGCCTTTGGACAATAACAAAGGTAGAAAAGCTAAGGTTCGCTTGGTTACTTATTACGTCAACAATTAACTCATTGAAAAGGTAGGCCTCTAACAAGCGGGCAATTACTTTGAGCCTTACGGATATGCCTAGATGATCTATCGAACACATTAGTCCTATTAGGGCTCGTGGGAAATTTAAAGCCTCAGAGTATAGAGGGGGGGTTAGCCACCTAAAAGAAGATTCTTGCTTCCTAACTTTGTATTAAAATGCAGGAAAACATAGATGATCTATGGATCATGCACCCCAGTATGTCATATATGTGTGTAACAATTTCAAAGTCTGCTAGATTCTTTCTCTCTTTTTCGTTCGAGATGTATTGAGATTTAATCTAACCGAAGTGCGCAAGCTACTAACCCCATAATAAGAACAGAAACGTGCCCAGTAGAAAGTATAACATATCATCGACTTGGTGGTGATAACAGTTGCATGAGAGGGAGCGGAGAATGCATCATGTAAACAAGTATTGTCCATGCATAAAAAAGCATTGGTAGCGTACAGTTAACAACAATCATATGGGTGTGACAAAGGCAACACTTATGCAATGGTCAGCAAGGCTCTACTACCATTATCATTCAACGTCGCATGCATGCATAAGAGAATCTCACTCAATATCCTTAAGCAATTCAAGCTTTATAGAAGGGAGATACCATTTAGTAGGGTTTCCAAGCATAAGCAAGCTCTAATCAGTTTCTACATAGTTTATTAATAATAGACCTTGTGATGTACATATCTCAGTGTGCATACACATGCAAGCAAGCATTCAACCATACATAAGAACACATAATCATAGGTCGCAACCTATATATTACCATAAAATGGTTACAAGTCTTCAAATT
>JACYFF010031957.1:85476946-85489010 GCA_017589665.1 Selenicereus undatus | reverse complement strand
GAATGCGATTAGGTTTGTAAGACTAGAATTAGTTTGGAAGTTTGTTAAAATAGGACCTTAACGTATTTGGGAATGAATAATCGATGAGCGATTGTAGTAACGGTTGGGTTTTGAATAGGAGGTTGTGAGATTGGATTAACGATTTTAGTTAATTGAGCTTTTGACCAAAAGAAACCAAAAAAACAAAGATAAGAAGTGGCGAACCCCTTTTCCCTGCTCTTCCCCACGAACTGAGAGAGAGAGAAGGGGGGTGGTTTCTCAAACCCAAAACCCCCTAACCACCACACTACACCAGCGAGAGAGACTGAGCGAGGGAGAGAGAAAAAGGGGGGAGTCGGTGATGGCAACGTCGGCACTGCGATGGGCGCAACGGGTCACGGCCATGGACTCGGCGAAGAGAAAAAGAGAGGGATCGAGCGAGAGAAAGAGTGAGGTGCTCGGTCCAAAGGCTAGGGTTTCGAAACCCTCAATCCCACGCCGCCATGATGTAACACCCCCAGCCCCTAGGGCCGAAAGCGTTACGTTTTCCTAACTCCTTACTTAAATTCTGGGACGAAACGGACAGAACTTCCCCTGAAAACTGAACGTTCTCAGGCTAAACGCCTTACAATAAGTCCCTGTAAATCAACGGAAGCGTAAGCATTTAAAAACATTACTCAACGGCCACACGCCGGAGTTCATAACTCGACGAGCCACCCGCTCGGAGTACACCAAACATAATAGTTCATTAATACAGAAACAGTAAAAGATACAACTCAACGGTTCACACAACCGGAGTATGAGGTGTACATCCCAAACATAACTAACTTCAATCAAAAGACATCTAACTACTGACTGGATGGTTGGCTCATATAGCCATACAGAGCGACTCATCACCAATATGCGTTACATGAACCTCGAATACTGTTTACAAGCGTTTACAAACTAAAAATACTTGACATGACTTCATTAAACACATAAGTTGGCACAAATGACATCTTGCAAGCAATAATCGATTCCAGCTGACTAAACTTCTTCCTGTCATAAAGAAAACCTGGGGGAAAAGGGGAAAGAGTAGTGGGATGAGCAACCACACGCTCAGTGAGTGTCCCCCAACCCCCTTAAAAGCAAAACCATTGCAGGCAATAATATCTTTATTAATCACATATCACGTATTCATACTATAATATCATAATAGGCATTCACGAAGTTCTTATAGAACTATTACTAACCATAAGCTTCACTTTACCAACTTAACATATTTCTAGGTCCTTAAATGATCAAACTTCTTGACTATAGGCAGTTAAACGCTTAGGCAAGCAATGAAGCTAAGCACATAACGTTCTTTCTCATAAACATAACGCATAATATCCACTTAATGAACATTTAGGTCACACTATGACTATAATAATAAGCTACATGTCACAGATTGTAAACACTTAAACATGATAGGTTCTCAATTTCATGATAGGTTCTTAGTTTCAATAAAGGTAGCATGTTAGGGACTTGCTTACATATCATGTGAGTCTAAACAAACTTGGGATGCGCTATCACCTATATGCTCAATATGTACTTTAAGAGGTCACCACATGATCATCATGGAAATAAACATGGCCACATGCTCACTTGAGAACACATACTTCTAATCTATAATGCTTGTACACTTTGAAATCGTACATACTTTACATTTACATGCTTTGAATTTTCAAGCATAGACACTTTCGTTTCTTGCTTTGCAAACATAACTTATTCATATAGAGCACGCATATGTCACACATAAGAAACTTTCTTTCTTTTGCTGGAAACACTTCATTTAGCCACTGAGGCTCTTAAAACTCTTCTGTTAGCCTTTTAGGCTCTTAAAACTCTTTTCTTTCATCTTGGTCGTATAATGACCCTTCAAACTTTCTTGCTGAAACATTTCAAAGGCAAAGTGCCAACTGCTTTTCATATTGAATAATAAACTATTTCTGGGCTTAAGAACATGAAGTGCTGGTTGGGAGAGATCTACACTCACTCCCCTAAGCTCTTACACCCGGGATGACAACTAAACTTTTGGACCTTAACCCTCGTTAGGGTCTCTAGGGACTACGCCCTAGGCTATATAGAGATTCCCCCGTTCAAGCGAGTTCACTCCCTATCTGATGTCCCTATGCACTTATCTTAGCCATTTAAACTTGGTCTTAACGACTAATAAGTTTGCTGCTGCCTCTCACAGCGAAATCTTTTACCATACAACTCACGCTTTTGTAAAACTCTTTAGGGATTCCCCCGTTCAAGCGAGTTCACTCCCAAAACTGCTTTCATTTACTTAAAATAGGCCATCATGCAATAATAGTTATGGCTACTATCATTTCAAAACATGAAATCTTTCTTTAAAAACTCACTCTTATGCATATAATGCAGTCTAAGCATTTAAGCACATTTATCGCATATATCACATTTAAGCACTTCATATCAAACATATCAATTCAACACAATGAGCCACACATGGCCTCGCAATCCACACGATTGCGGTAATTCACAACCCAGTCTCCCTCCTCACTTTCACCATACACACAAGACCTCAAACGCTCATGGTGTTATCCTCGAACCATCCAACTACTAGCTCGTTTCATCAATTTATTTTTCATAATATGTTATCACAAGGTCTTATTAAAAACGGGAAGAATTAGACTCTTACCTGTGCAAACAGCACCTTTCAGCCACATATATGCATACATCTATATTGCCTTAACTTGGAATAACGCTTAACGAACCAATTTAAACTAATCAAGGCATAATAGATCAACTAAACATGTCATCTTCAAAATATAACCAATCAACTAAACATATATCGATTTGTAACATTCTTAGGTTGTTCCAACCAGCTATGCCTTTATAATCTCAAAATTAATCCTTTTTCATGAATCGCTAATTACTCGAATCAAGGCTAAACATATCAAAACAACTTCGTTTTTAATTCTTTTTAAACCTTAACTTACTTTAGTCGTACTCAAACTAACTACGCCTTTATAACTTTAAAATTAATCCATTTTCAGGAATCGCCAATTAATCGAATCAACGCTAAATATATCAAATCAACTTCGTTTTCGATTCTTTTAAAACCTTAGCTTACTTTAGTCGTGCTCCAACTAACTACGCCTTTATAACCTCCAAATTAATCCTTTTTCATGAATCGCTAATTACTCGAATCAAGGCTAAACATATCGACACAACTTCGTTTTTAATTCTTTTTCATACATCAACTAATTAACTTGAATCGATGCTAAACACGTTAAATTAACTTCGAATCAACATCTCAGGCATCAACTAACTAGATTAACATGTATCGATTCAAGTCATTTTCTTGTTTTAATCAACTAAGCTAACATTTAACGATTCGAAGTCGTTTTCAGGTATAAACTAACTAAACTTAGCATGCATCGCAACTTAAAGCTTAAAACGATTTCAAAATTAATACTAATTTAGGATGCGAGAAACACCCACCTCGATTCCAAGCTACGGATTCGTTTGAACGGCTTTAGGCTCGACCTTAGGTACTTGAAAACTCCCTTCTCTGACTCCTCGCTCCTTGACCGCACGAACAGACCCAATTCGTGCCTAACCCACGCAAAATCGAACTCAATTCGACCCCAAGCTCATACACGAATCAACCCCTTCAAAGACCGGTTCTGCGGCTGTGCGTGTCATCCTCGTGGTCACCGGAACCACCCTCAACGTTGTCAATCGCGGTGGTGGCGGCGGTGCATATGGGTTTCAAGCCCTAACCCTCAGGCTCGATCTCTCACTCTTTCACTCCATCTCTCTCTCTGTCGTGGTGCCGCGGTGGTCGGCCGGTGCCCGACTTGCCGATCCTCCGCCGTCGTCGTCGCTGTCACCGGTCGGCCAACCTCCCTCCACCCTCTCTTCTCTCTCCTGCTGCGTAGAGGTTCACGTGGGGCTGGGTGGAGAACCCCCTCCCTCCTCCTGCGCGTTTTTCCTCAGAAAGAGAAGGGGCTTCGCCCCCTTATTAACCCTTTTCTTTTCCCTTTTTTTTTGTGTTTGGGTTTAAAAGCTCAGTCAACTAAAATCGTCAGTCCAATCTCGAACCTCTTATTCTAAACAATCGCTCATCGATCTTTCATTCCCAAATACGTCTAGGTTCAATTAATAAACCCTAAACTAATTCTAAGGTTGAAAACCTAATCGTACTCGGGAAACGACTAAATGAATCGAATAACGACTAACTGAAACTATCGATATACTTTAAAGGTATAAATAGCACGAATTCACTTTGAAATCAATAATAGCAATAATAATTCTTTTTAATAAAATTATAACTCTCGAAAGTACATCGATAATCATTTAACTCATGCAGTTACTGAAAATACGATTTTACGACATAAAAAAAAGATAATACAAGCAACTTAATATAAAAATAACGAAAGCGGGTCTTACACATGACCATCATAGTCAACGGTGGGGCCATACCGGTGACCACCGGAGTAGCAACAGCGGCGGGGGCAGAACACTCCTGGCAGACGGGTAAGGATTCATGGTAATAGTAGGCAGATTAGGGCTTGCTCTCGTGGGTTTGGCATGACAACAGCAAGTGAGTCGAAGATTGAGGTTCTTCCAGCACTCAAATTTGAGCCAAAAAGCCCTTCGAGCAAATCCCTAGCTTGGATTGAGGTGGGTGTTTCTCGCCTCCTAAATATTAGTAGTTTCGAAATCGTTTTAAGCTTTAAGTTGCGATGCATGTTGAGTTTAGTTAGTTTATGCCTTAAAATGGCTTGTTGGAAAATTATGAAATTTCTACTGTAAACTAGTGAGGATGTTTGTAAAATTTCTGTAACTTTTGATGAATTTTGGATGTGTAGTTTAGGAGTTATGAATTTTATATTGAGACTGCCCCATTTTGGGTACATCGTTTTCGGTTACTGTTTTAATTATTTTGAAGGATTTGTTTGGATAAAAATTATCAAAATATTACTGTAGATTCCTCATGATATTTGGTGTTTGCTGGTAAATTGTTTTGAATTTTGGTGGCGTATGCTAAAAGTTATGAATATTTGAGTTTAATTCACAGATTTTTTATTATTTTGGCTGACTGTTTAAATTTCTGGGAATGATGGGCCAGGACAAAAATCATGAAATTTATATTTTAGAATCTATACGTTATTTTTCAATTTCCTGCAAAATTTGGTGAAGATTGGATATGTATGCTGTGAGTTATGATTTTTTGAGTTAAAGTACCGTGTTTAGTGTAATTATGGATTATTTGTATGTTTAATCCGTAAATTAGATATGAAAAGCCCATTGTTGAGCTTCCTAAGAATTCTGATTGAGTGATGAAGTATGGAAAACTTGTGAAATTATTTTGGGTGGAATTATGCCCTGTTTCGACTATGTTTTGTTAAAAGTTGAGAAGTCGAGTTTCTTAAGGAAATAAAATGTGATTATATGGATTTTATGATTTCATTAAGTTGTCTTTGTGTTTGGAGCTGTATGAATTGTTGGTTGGTACCTTGAGTGGGCGCTGCCCACTCCGCCAATTAACTCTTCAGTTTGTGTTGTTTAGGAGCTGTGTGGGTCGTTGGTTGACTCCTTGAGTGGGCAATGCCCGGTCCGCCAATTGACTCCTCAGTTTGTGTTATTTGAGAGCCGTGTGGGTCCCTGGTTTGCCAGGATGTGGTGACTCCGCAGTTTGTGATTTGAGGGCATCTACTCACTCTAGAGCGTTGGGTCCCTGGTTGATACCTTGAGTGGGTATCGCCCAGTCCTTCAGGATGTGTTTGTGACCCTTGTGTTTTGTAATGGTTCTTTGCGTGAGTCATGAGTTGATTTCTCCTAAACTAAAAGTTTTGCATTCAGTTAAGGATATGTGATGTGTTGTGAAATTGGTTTTGACTTGGATTTGGACTTTGGACATGTTATGAAATTAGTTTGGCTCGGATTTAGATTTTGCATGTGATATGGAATTGGGTTTTGTTGGATTTGAAATTTGGATAAGTTGTGAAATTAATTTTGATCTCAGTCTTAGATTTTGAATTTGGTTTCGGATTTGGTTTTCGATTTAAAGGTTCATTCAAAATATCTATGACCATGTGATTGATTTTGAAATGCATATGTGATTGACAAGCATGTTTTAAGATACATGTTATGTATTTATGATTAGTATGTGAACTTTTGTGTTAAAGTTGCTTTTATGTGCATGCCAATTGTGGTTATGGGCAGGATGTTAGGTTGCTTAGCAGATTTTGCTTTCTTTTGGACTCTAGTAAGGACTATGAGCCCAAAGGACATGATTGGTATGGCACAATCATGGTTATTTTAGTGAATAGACTAACAGCAGAGTTTGTTGAGGGACTTAAGTGAAAACGAGAGTCCTTGAATCATACTTGGTATGGGACAAGTACGACCAAACTACTCTAATCGCCCGTTCCATGACATAAATGTGTTTGTGTATGTTTGCGATACTTGTGAACATATTAGATATGGAAGGTATGAGCTATTTTGATTCTTGAAGCATATGCATGTTCTCTTATCGCCTTCTATATGACGTATGTGATGTTATGTCTATGTCATAAGATATGTGTACTGTGTGATTGTGTGTTAACTGGTTAATGTGCAAAGTGTAACAACGAGGAAGATAAGGGTTATTCACTGGGCTCGGGGAGCTCATGGCCTCACCATTTTTCAGGTTTTGGAAGCGAGAAAGGACCACAGGACCATTAAGAGAACTAGCCAACTCTGAAACACTTTTGAAGAACTTATTTGGAACTATAGGGCTCGTTGTATATATATGTTATGGATTATGTTAGTAAATACAGTTTTGAATGTATTTTTGGTTCGCATATGTAAGAACATTATGAATACGGTTGAAGTAGGTATGTAATGTATGATTTTGGAATAACCCTATCCAACGTTAGTTTGACTTTGATAAGAGCTTCTACTGCTATCGTCTATTAACTGATTGATTAAGGTTAAGAAGTTGAGAGAACCTTGTGGGTGTTCTTAATCGGGCATCCATGGCGGTGACGCGTCCACCCACTTCAGGCGAGGCGTTACAGCCTCGAAACGATACTTGTGTGATTAGTTAGTTTATACCTGAATAGTAACTTCGATATAATAAATGAACGACTTGAATCACATTATGTTTCGATGGCTGAATTATGCTTGAAAGTGGCATTTATAGTTGGTTAGTTATGCTTTCAAAATGACATGGGTATGACATGCTTAATTCCTAAATGTAAGCCATGAATGTAATCGAGTTTCATGCCCTGTTAGTTTAATACGGTTCATTAAGTGCCTATTTCAAGTTAAGGCATTATAATTATATATGTGGATGTGGTTATATATTTATATGTATGCTTACGGTAACGCACTGCTGAATGGTGTTGCTTGCCCAGATGAGTGCATAACCCTATTACACGTCTCTTTATAAGCTAGCATGATAATATGTTATGATTATTGAATTGAAAACCGAGATGGTAGTTGGATGGTTTGAGGTAGAACTATGAATGGTTCGAGGTTCTTTGTGCTACGGTGCTTGTGAGGAGGGAGCCTAGGTTATGAGTTAACTACAATCGTGTGGATTGTGAGGCCATGTGTGGCTCATGTTGCTAAGCTGAATTATGAAGTGTTTCAATGTATACATGTGCACCCCTACCTTTTCTATGTCATTAAGTTGGATTATTTGCATAAGGGTGAGTTTTGAAAAAGAAGGATTTCATATTTTGAAATGACAGTAACCATAATTAAGAGTGCATGATGGCCTAGTTTAACTAAATGAATGCAGTTTTGGGAGTGAACTCGCTTGAACAGGGGAATCCCTAAAGAGTTTTACAAAGGCGTGCATTGCATGATAAAGGATTTCGCTGTGAGAGGCAACAAAGTTACTAGCCGTTATGGCCAACGCTTTAAATCGCTAAGATAAGTGCTTAGGGACAATACATGGGAGTGAACCTGCTTGAACGGGGGAATCCCTAGCCTAACGAGTAAGCCCTATAGACCCTGACGAGGGTTAAGGTCCAAAAGTTAGTTGTCATCCCGGGAGTAAGAGCTTAGTGTGAGTTAATCTCACTGGGATTGAGTGTAGATCTCTCTCAACCAGCACTTAATGATGATCTTATGCCCAGAGTAGTTTCCTAATAAGTAAGAAAAGCAATCGACATTTTGCCTTTTTAAGTATTTCAGAAAGAAAGTTTTTAAGGGTCATTATGAGACCAATATGAAAGATATTCTATGAAGAATATAAGCCTAAAGAGGTTAAGTAAAGTGTTTTCAGAAAAAGAAAAGAAAGGTTTTCATGCACATCATGTGAATAAGAATCTAACTGCAGTATAAATGAAATTCCATGCACAACTTGGTCATACCCTTGTAGTGCATCAAGCATATGAGTTTGAATGTGCACGTTTGTAACGCCCCAAATTAAACATGTTTCATTGTTCATATTCTCCTTAATAAATCACTGAATTGTAATTTGATGAATCCAATGATAAGGGCATTACCGCCATCCAAAAGGACAACGCTTGAAACATGAGTGCTATATATAACACAGTTAAGCATAATCTCAACCATACACATTTACACATGATCATCCATTCACAATCAAGTGTTAACCAATGTAAGGTTTATAAACTATAGTAAGATAATTCACCACGTAATCTACATCTTCATCCACAGAAGAATTCAAAATACAATGTTAAAGTATGCATATACGACATTACTTCTGATCCATCTGGATTTCCATACTTCACTTATTCTCTTCAACTGATTTGTTGGCATGAGGGCAATACTCTGAGCATTTTCCTAAAACAAAACATGAAAAACATTTCGAACTGTGAGCCGAAGCTCAGTACATGCGTTCCTGAATTGTTAAATGATCATTGAACAATGATTGGGCCCGCTTCACAATTCATTTTAAGTTAAAACAGTGAATGAAATAAATGTAAAATTGTATTGCTAGTTATTATCTGATAGTGAACCCCTTAATACTGTTACGATCTATGGATAAGTGTACACCTGCCAAGCCGATCGGGGACCTGGCCTAAAGCAACACAAGTAACTGAAGGGCGAATGCCCTATAGATGATAACTGATGAGGTCGCTAATTAAATAATAAATCACTGTGTAAACTGATTCATTGATGTACTTACCAAAACATGATAACGTTGATAAATACACTCTGATTTCTAAAGATACAGGCAATGGACGTACCTGAAGTCTTTAAAATGATATTTCACTTGATAATACTTATGCACAATGAAAATGATAACTAGGCCTCAACTCTGTTTCATAAACATCATTGTAAGTATGTGTAGTCAGTAAATGATCCTTACTGGCCTAATTGAGTAAGTAAAAATATGTGTAACAGAAATTGAGTAACAAAATGGGATAAATAACTTGTGCATTTCAAGTAATAAATTAAATCAGTTAAAGTTAATGACCTTGAAATACAACAAATTGAAGTAAAATAGACCAAATGAAAATGATTGAGTAATAATGAAAAGATTTTAATTGATATAAATGACACATGGTTTGCTGATATTTCTAAAATGGATAAAGGAAAGTGTGAAGCTTCTGAAAAGGATAATAGAATGGTTAATGCCTCTTAAATGGATAATAGAAGGTTTAATACTTCTAAAATGGGTGACAAATGGTTTATACCATAAGGGGTGCTGCGAGGTTCATAAAAGCTCATATAACACTCTAACTTGGTCCAAATGACACTGATTTTGAGCTATTAATCTGCTCACTTCCCAAATTTTATTTTCATACTCATGTAACTCAGTTTTCAACCCAAGTAAGCTTCTGTACATAATCAAAATGAAATCACTACACTTTGTAATTTCCTTGCAATACCCATAATTACATAGAAACTTACAAAAAAAATAATTCCAAATGTCACGGTTTCTGTATTCACTCATATTACCGTTTGATGGTCTGCATTAGAAAATCCATATCTTTCACTCCCAACCTCCCAATGAGATATGAAACCCCAATATGAAAATTTCACAATGTCCTGTAAAATGCTTATTTAGGACACAAAGCATGATTCACATAATAAGGTCCCTAAAAGTAGGGTAGAACACAGACGTGCACAATTTCTGATCAATCTGTGCAGTCGTAGTAAAACCACCATAACTACTTCCACAGAACTCGGATTAAGGCGAATCAGGAGGAATTTTAAATAGAACTCATTTATCTATCCACACACCAAAAATCACAATTTTTCAGTGACCCAATCAATACCAGTGTTTCCTTCAAGTTACTGTTCCAGTTCAGTTCCCGCTTTTGATGCATTCTGCACAGCCTTGAGTAAATTGGTCATCACTTTGTCCACACAACTCAAAATTGAGTAATTCCAAGGCCTATTGAAAGCTAACTCATCAAGATATCACTACACCAAAAATCATGAATTGTGGATGTGCCAAACAGTACCAGCTAATTCCCCAAGTAGCCCCTATTTTAGGTCTGTTTCCAAGCTTTAACTCACATATTTTCGATCTTTTCTTCACATAACCACCCACTAAAACTACTCTTTAACTTATATAAATCAGCATAAACATCTTAATATTCATTACCAATGCTAAAGATCACAAATGCTCATTTAAAACAATCAAAATTCAACACTTGAACATGAAGCTTGCATGATTAACATAAAACCCTAACCCTAGCTTCAACTCCAACAGGATCCATCACGAAGATGATTCTTAATTCAATAAAAACAACACGATCCATCATCAAAATAACCAAAACAAGAAGCAAAAACCAAAAATTCAAAGAACAAGATTGAAGTCACTTACTTTGAGCTTGAAATAGGTGGACGTGGAGATGGTATTTGGTGATTTTGAGAGTGAAAGATCATAGCCGGTGGAGGGAGGTGGTTGGGGATTGAAATCCTTGCCAGAGAGTGGCCGGAAAACACCATAAAAGCTGGTGGGGGCTGATGCTGTGGGTAGAGAGAAGGAAGAGAGAAGAAGAGAGAGAAAGTGCTTTGGAAATTACTTCGTGCAAAATGAACCTTAGGCAAATAAATTACTTGGATGAAAATTAAGCACAAAAAATCAGCTTTTGCTAATGATGATTAAGGCTTAATGATGGTAATTAGATAATTAAATGGGTTAGGAACTTGTTAGGCCGAAATTGGGCTTAAATGAACTCCGGTTGGAAAAAAAATATCAAACTGAGTGCGATAATTAAATTTGTTTTTTTTTTAATATGATGCCATGAAAAATAATTTAATCATTTAAATCATAATTATTGAGGCCTAATATCAATTTCTTCGAAAAATTATTTTCGGTAAATGAAACTCGAATTGCAAAGTGGTGTCCGAAATGATTTTTTTTTTCAACTGGGATGATTCAATATGATAAATAAATGTGAAAAATAAATAGCATCGCTTTATTAAATAAATAAATATGATTTAGGGTTGGGCTATTACAATGTTTAGCTAATGAAAGTTTCTGGCATAATCTCTGCTTCATATGTTTAGCATCTCACATGAGTAAATTAGATAGATAAAGCATAAACCATGACAGGAAGAAGTTGAGTCAGCTATGTCAAGATGAAATCTATTCTTACTTGCAAGGTGTCGTGTGTGCCCATTTGAGGGGATCTTATGTGTTTAATGAAGTCATGTAATGTATTCTTTGTTTGTCAACGTATGTAAACCAAATATTCTAGTTCATGTAATGCATATGGTATAAAGGTCGCTCTGTATGGCCGGATGAGCCAACCATCTAATTAGTGAGATCACTTCTAGGTTAAAGTTGGTTATGTTTCGGGACGTAAACCAATACTCTCGTTGTGTGAACCGTTAACTTGTATCTTTCATTTATTCTTTATTAATGACCTATTCTATCTGGTGTACTTCGAGTAAGTGGCTCATTGACTTACGAACTCCGGCATGTAGCCGTTGAGCTTCTTTTAAATATCATACGCTTCTGTCAATTTGCAGGGTTTTATTGTAAGGCATTTAGCCTGAAAACGGTCAGTGTTTGGGGAAAACTCTGTCCATTTCACCTCGAAATTTAAATAGAAAGTTAAGAACACGTAACGCTTCCAACCTTAGGGACTGGGGGTGTTATAGTATACAT
>JACYFF010031957.1:85440741-85458559 GCA_017589665.1 Selenicereus undatus | reverse complement strand
CGATCGGGGACCTGGCCTAAAGCAACACAAGTAACTGAAGGGCGAATGCCCTATAGATGATAACTGATGAGGTCGCTAATTAAATAATAAATCACCGTGTAAACTGATTCATTGATGTACTTACCAAAACATGATAACGTTGATAAATACACTATGATTTCTAAAGATACAGGCAATGGACGTACCTGAAGTCTTTAAAATGATATTTCACTTGATAATACTTTTGCACAACGGAAATGATAACTAGGCCTCAACTCTATTTCATAAACATCATCGTAAGTATGTGTAGTCAGTAAATGATCCTTACTCGCCTAATTGAGTAAGTAAAAATACGTGTAACAGAAATTGAGTAATAAAATGGGATACATAACTTGTGCATTTCAAGTAATAAATTAAATCAGTTAGAGTTATTGACCTTGAAATACAACAAATTGAAGTAAAATAGACAAAATGAAAATGATTGAGTAATAATGAGAAGATTTTAATTGATATAAATGACACATAGTTTGCTGATATTTCTAAAATGGATAAAGGAAAGTGTGAAGCTTCTGAAAAGGATAATAGAATGGTTAATGCCTCTTAAATGGATAATAGAAGGTTTAATACTTCTGAAATGGGTGAAAAATGGTTTATGCCATAAGGGGTGCTGCGAGGTTCATAAAAGCTCATATAACACCCTAACTTGGTCCAAATGACACTGATTTTGAGTTATTAATCTGCTCACTTCCAAAATTTTATTTTCATACTCATGTAACTCGGTTTTCAACCCAAGTAAGCTTCTGTACATAATCAAACTGAACTCACTACACTTTGTAATTTCCTTGCAATACCCATAATTATATAGAAACTTACAAAAACAATTATTCCAAATGTCACGGTTTTTGTATTCACTCATATTACCGTTTGATGGTCTACATTAGAAAATCCATATCTTTCACTCCCAACCTCCAAATGAGATATGAAACCCCAATATGAAAATTTCACAATGTCCTCTAAAATGCGTATTTAGGACACAAAGCATGATTCACATAATAAGGTCCCTAAAAGTAGGGTAGAACACAGACGTGCACAATTTCTGATCAATCTGCGCAGTCGTAGTAAAACCACCATAATTGTTTCCACAGAACTCCGATTAAGGCGATTCAAGAGGAATTTTAAAGACAATTCATTGATGTATACACACACCAAAAATCACAATTTTTCAGTCACCCAATCAATACCAGTGTTTCCTTGAAGTTACTGTTCCAGTTCAGTTCCCGGTTTTGATTCATTCTGCACAGCCTTGAGTAAATTGGTCATCACTTTGTCCACACAACTCAAAATTGAGTAATTCCAAGGCCTATTGAAAGCTAAATCATCAAGATATCACTACACCAAAAATCATGAATTGTGGATGTGCCAAACAGTACCAGTTAATTCCCAAAGTAGCCCCTATTTCAGGTTTGTTTCCCAGCTTTAACTCACATATTTTCGATCTTTTCTTCACATAACCACCCACTAAAATCACTCTTTAACTTATATAAATCAGCATAAACATCTTAATATTCCTTACCAATGCTAAAGATCACAAATTCTCATTTAAAACAATCAAAATTCAACACTTGAACATGAAGCTTGCATGATTAACATAAAACCCTAACCCTAGCTTCAACTCCAACATGATCCATCACCAAGATGATTCTTAATTAAATAAAAACAACACGATCCATCATCAAAATAACCAAAACAAGAAGCAAAAACCAACAATTCAAAGAACAAGATTGAAGTCACTTACTTTGAGCTTGAAATAGGTGGAGGTGGAGATGGTATTTGGTGATTTTGAGAGTGAAAGATGACAGCCGGTGGAGGGAGGTGGTTGGGGATTGAAATCCTTGCCAGAGAGTGGCCGGAAAACACCATAAAAGCTGGTGGGGGCTGATGCTATGGGTAGAGAGAAAGAGGAGAGAAGAAGAGAGAGAAAGTGCTTTGAAAATTACTTGGTGCAAAATGAACCTTAGGTAAATAAATTACTTGGCTGAAAATTAAGCACAAAAAATCAGATTTTGCTAATGATGATTAAGGCTTAATGATGGTAATTAGATAAGCAAATGGGTTAGGAACTTGTTAGGCCAAAATTGGGCTTAAATGAGCTCGGGTTGGAAAAAAAATGTCAAACCGGGTGCGATAATTAAATTTTTTTTTTAATATGAAGCCATGAAAAATAATTTAATCATTTAAATCATAATTATTGAGGCTTAATATCAGTGTCTCCGAAAAATTATTTTCGGTAAATGAAACTTGAATTGCAAAGTGGAGCCCAAAATGATTTTTTTTTTCAACTGGGATGATTCAATGAGATAAATAAATGTGAAAAATGAATAACATTGCTTAATTAAATAAATAAATAAATATGATTTAGGGTCGGGCTATTACAACCTTCCCCCTTTAAAGAGTTTCGTCCTCGAAACTTATGAACTTTACCAATAGATGCAAGGTTATCCCAAATAATTATGGGTACGTGACTTTCACTTGATCCTCTGTTTTTCAAGTAGTTTCTGAGGAGGTATTGTTTGCCCAAAGCAATTTGATTTAAGGTATTTGCTTGACGCTGAACTGCTTAACCCTGTGATCCAATATCTGAATTAGATGCCCTTGAAACACAAGACCCTCAATGGCTACAATGGATTTGAGTATGACAGCATGGTCAGGATCTGAATTGTATTACCTGAGTTATAAGGTAAGAAACACGGATAATGTTATGCACATGTTTGAGTTATATAGGCAGATCTGGTGGACAAGTCATGGAATCTGACCTTTCAATGAACTGATATGATCCAAAAGATCTTGGCCTCAATTTAGGTCGCAGTGCAACCTCCTTACACCCTTAGTTGGTGAGACTTTCTGAAAACCTATCATATACCGAAAATTCCAGAAATCTCCTTCTTTTATCAACATAGCTTTTCTGTCGGTTCCAATGGTATGCTTTCAAGAGTCTTCTGAGTTATGCCGCCGTATGCAATGCTGAAGAAGATCTTCATGACCCATAAGCTGATTTGTTGTCAATATCTGCCTTCATTTTGTCCTGATGTTTAATGAAGGATTCTCTGCTAGTGTTATCACAACGTTGACTGCTGGGAGTTCCATACTTTCTTCAAATGTAATGTTGGTCGTGAAGCACAACAGGCGCCAACATAGAAGAGTTGGATCCATTGATATTTTTATATGCTTGGGATGATAAGAACTACTAAAGTTCAATTTAGTTCAAAAGGCTCCTTGAACTGCATGCCAAAAAGGCTTGAAATCTCTGATCTCTGTCAGACGCTATATCTGAGGGAATTCCATGATAAAGTTCATTGAAGTTGAATCCCAGTTCCAAGTGGGGATTTCTAAAGGTCACAATTCACCTATGGTGCGTTGGTGTTCTGCTTTGGCTTTTTAGCAAATCAGTCATTCATCGACATATTCTGCAATTTCTCTTTTTATATTATTACACCAAAAATATTGCCTTAGATCTCTACACATCTTGGTATCCCCTGGATGCACTAAATAGTAAGTGTCGTGCGCCTCCTCTAGGCTTTGCTCTCTTCAGATTTTGATTTTTGATTTACTCTATGGAGCTCAAGATCACTATCTTCATTCACTCTAGGTTCCTCCATTAGGGAGGGCTGTAAGATAAGTGCCAGCAATTGAACATTCACGTTCCTGTGAGACGCTAATTGAATGTGCAAGTCCCCAAGCTCTCTCAAGAGATTCAGTTGAGTATTTACTATAGTGTTCAAGGTATGTTGTGTCTTCCTTTTCAGGGCATCTGCCACAATATTTCTCTTTCTTGATTGGCATTTGATCTGCCACAACTGATGTTTCATGTAGACTGAGCTTCTTTTGAGAGAAGATGTACTTCAAGCTTTGATGATCAGTATTGATTCTGCATGGTACCCCATATAAGTAATGTCTCCAACTTTGCAATGCAAAAACTACAAAAATGGGTAGGGTAATTCTTCTCATAAGGCTCGAGTTGTTAGAAGGCATAAGCCACCAGTTTAACTTCTTGCTAACTTTATAGCTTTCGTCAACAAATTGGTCAGGGAAGATGATATTTGACAATCCTTTCTAAACTTGATAATTCCCTGCTAAACTCAAACAGTTTCTAATCTCAGTGCATTGGTGGGTCTTGAGCACTTCGTAACTGCTTTCAACTTTTGCAAATCAACCTTAATCTCTTCCTTTGAAACCATATGTTCCAAAAATATCATTGCTTCTAACAATATTCATGCTTCTTGTATTTACTATGTAATTGATGCTCTTTTAAGGTCTATATCATACTGTCATCAAATAAACAATATGCTCATCTTTATCCTTGGAGTATTTCAAGATATCTTTTTTTTATAAACACCGCCACAACTTGTCTAGATATGGTCTAAAATTCTATTCATAAGATCTGTAAAGGTCGCGGGGCCATTGATTAGATTAGGCCAAAGGCATCACAATGAAGTCATCATGAACCATACATGATCCGTAGCGTGGTTTTGGTAATGTCTTCAGGTATAATCCTAAGTTGATGGTACCCTGACCTCAAATCGATTTTAGAAGATACTCCTGCTCCCTGCAGTTGATTCAATAAGCCATCTACTTGGGGCGATGGGTTTGTGTTTTTGATGGTGCTCTTATTCAGCTCTCAAAAACAATACCTAACCACAAGGTTTCATTCTTCCTCTTTACAAATAGAAATAGGCATCCCATGATGGCACACTTCGATGGTTTGATAAATATCTTCTACGATAACTCCTCTAACTGAAACTTCAGTTCTTTAGGCTCAATTGGGGCCATACGATATGGTGTTTTGGATATAGATTGAGCCTCAGGGATTAATTCACTTGTATAATCAATTTCTCTTTACGGAGCAGTCCTGGTAACTGTTTTCCTTAGGTTGAAATAATCTTTGATCATGAATGTTAATAGCATAACACCAATACACAACATATCCTTGTCAAAAGAGCTCACTTGTTTTCGTGACAAACTTTAAAGGACAAGGGTTTTTTTTTGTCCTCTTTGTGACCATGAAACATAGTTCTCTCCCTTGTTCATCTCTTGTAATAACCTTAGGGTCATCACAATCCATCTTGACCCCATAAGTATACAACCAGTTCATTTTCAGCATGATATCAACGTCTAACGAGTTAAATTGAATCAGAACTCAAGGGAATACTATCCCACCAATAGTAATTGAAACAAGTTTATGAGGGATAGAACACTCAACTCTAAAGTCATTGGATAACTTGAGTCCATAATTGGTTTATGCCTCCTTATTCTCAAGGTTCAGTTGTATGACAGATTGAGTGGATATAAATGAATGAGTGGCAAGTGAATCAATCAATAGACAAAGGGGGTTTCGAAATTAAAAGAGAGCTTCAGTAACTACTGCACCAGAGATGGCAACTTCCTTCTTGCTCAACACATAAGCCTTTCCTACAGCTGCGAGCCCTGAAAGTGAGAGCCCTCCTCTACAGCCTTCAGTTTTCGGGAACAGGCAGCGATCAGGTGCTCAGGGCTACCGCACCATGTGCATCTGTTAGTTCCCACTTAGCAATCCAGAGTGACTCGAAGTGAAGTTAGGCCCCAAGAGCCTATTTTTAACAATGTTCCACCAAATATTAGTTTCACCAGTTAGATAAAATGTTCCAATGTTTACCCTTTTATCTCTTGGAACCTCTATTACAGTGAAACTTTCTCCACTCCTTGAATCCATTCTTAAGGTTCCACTGGGTCATACTTTCCACTCTAGAGTCCTTTAGTATGAATCAACTGAAGACATTTTTCCACGGGGTAGTAACCTATCAAAATTTCTCACTGACGCTGTCCAAATGCATGGAAAATATTTTGATAGTCAAACTTAAGGTTTATGCAAGTGATCTTTCGAAGGAAACTTAGATTGAATCAGCCAAAATGGGTAGACACGTCACGCTTCCCTTAGCAATGGATTCCAGAAATTTGACAACAATCAACCGCTATACAAAGCATAGTTAAAATCTACCTTCTGTTCAGGCGTGCTACAAAATTATCATCTATTGACATGGGTGCATCCTAATCATAAACCAGCTATTAGCATTAATTGGGCTCTTAAAAGCAAAAGAAAGTGACCAAAACTGATGAAGATGTGACACGAGAGTAAATGATAATGCAAACTTGATGGGCAGATGCCATGGAGACAAAGTGAGGAGTATTCAACAGTTGCTAATCCAACAAGGGCAATGGTAGGTGGTAAGTTACTAGAAAATGTAGTGAAATATTTTCGAGAGTAATGCCTCCTTCACGGATGGAGGTGGAGTCAATGGACTGCTGGCAAGAGTTTGGGCAATGTAAGCAAGTCTTGAATTGCAATAAATTGAACCAAAATGTCTCTCTCAAGTGTCCTTGGTTTCTCTTATGTGGAATGATCGATAGTTAATGGTTTTAAAACTTATGTACCATAGAACACGCCTCCCCCAAATCCTACAATTCAAGGGATACTACATCAAGAAACCCCACATAGCTCACTTAGATGAAATCCTTAAGTTACAAAAGAAAATATCTGCAATCAATGAGGCATATTGAAGCAATTGCCATTGGATTCGAGAAGCGCACAACATGGCACCCATATGATGAGGAAGCATAAGCTCAAAATTGTATGTGTTCACTGACTTGAACAGTTTGTGCCATCAGACTTCTAGGCTGAATTTCATTAACCACTGGTCTCTAAATGTGCTGCAATATGGGTCACTGGAAGGTTTACTTCCGGTCCTTTGACATGGACTAACCAAAACATCCCTATATGATGGAATGCATAAGCTGCAAGTGAGCTAAACTCAGACCTTGTGCATTAGGATTCTACCCAATTTGTAGACTTTGACTTGTCTAACAATTTTGAATGACCACATGATCTCTAATCAACTTGAAACTTGTTTCATATGAAAGATATCTCCTTAAACTTAAACTCAGGATGGAAAATCCTTGCGTAAATCATGGTGATCATGGACAAAAGTTACTTCAAGATCAGTCATTGTGCACTGATCAAAACTGCCAAGTTGATTGAACTTGTGTATTCTGCCCATACTTGGTTTTCCCTATACATTTAACATCAAAATGAGTCAAGGGCCTTTCATAGGACACATTTCTGGGGTGTTAATGATTCTTAAATTTCTGGGGCGAAACGGACAGAGTTTCGCCTACAAACTAGCCATTTTCCAGGCTTAAAGCCTTACATCACATCCCCTGTATTGACTAGAAGTATAAAAGAATATAAAATCAAGCTCAACAGCTACACACCGGAGACCACAACTCTACGGGCCACATGGCCGGAGTACAAGAGTTTACATCTCAAAAATAAACAATTCCAGCTAAACGGATGTCATACCATTCAGATGGGTGGCTCATATGACCATACTTACCTAAATGCATTGGAGCACCTTCAACTTGTCATTCAAAATCTCCATCAAATCTACTGCTTCAGATCAAAATATATGTACTTTGTTTGGATCCATCTAACAAAGAAGAATATGCGAGTAGAATATGTGTGAGACGAGCAGACATTACCAGTGCCACAAATCTCTAAGGATATCATAATAATCCTCAGTCCTCACTACTAATTTCTCAGTATCTTAACTCATACTCTATATCCCATAAAGAAAATCTCAACATGGCTCTAATACCAAATCTGTAACACCCCAAATTAAACATGTTTCATTGTTCATATTCTCCATAATAAATCACTCAATCGTAATTTGATGAATCCAATTATAAGGGCATTACCGCCGTCTAAAAGGACAAGGCTCGAAACATGAGTACTATATATAACACAGTTAAGCATAATCTCAACCATACACATTCACACATGATCATCCATTCACAATCAAGTGTTAACCAATGTAAGGTTTATAAACCATAGTAAGATAATTCACCATGTAATCTACATCTTCATCCACAGAAGAATTCAAAATACAACGTTAAAGTATCCATATACGGCATTACTTCTGATCTATCTGGATTTCCCTGCTTCACTTATTCTCTTCAGCTGATTTGCTGGCATGAGGGCAATACTCTGAGCATTTGCTTAAAACAAAACATGAAAAACATTTCGAATTGTGAGACGAAGCTCAGTACATGCGTTCCTGAATTGTTAAATGATCATTGAAAACTGATTGGGCCTGCTTTGCAATTCATTTTATGTTAAAACAGCGAATGAAATAAATGTAAAACTGTATTCCTAGTTATTATCTGATAGTGAACCCCTTGATACTGTTACGATCTATGGATAGGTGTACACCTGCCAAGCCGATCGAGGACCTGGCCTGAAGCCGCACGGGTAACTGAAGGGCGATGCCCTGTAGATGATAACTGACGGGGTCACTAATTAACTGATAAATCACTGTGTAAATTGATTCATTGATGTACTTACCAAAACATGATAAAGCTGATAAATATACTCTAATTTCTAAAGATACAGCCAATGGACGTACCTGAACTCTTTAAAATGATATTTCACTTGATAATACTTATGCACAATGGAAACGATAACTAGGCCTTAACTTTGTTTCATAAATGTCATTGTCAGTATGTGTAGTCAGTAAATGATCCTTACTCGCCTAATTGAGTTAGTAAAAATATGTGTAACAGAAATTGAGTAATAAAATGGGATACATAACTTGTGCATTTCAAGTAATAAATTAAATCAGTAAGAGTTATTGAACTTGAAATACAACAAATTAAAGTAAAATAGACCAAATGAAAATGATTGAGTAATAATGAAAAGATTTTAATTGATATAAATGACACATGGTTTGCTGATATTTCTAAAATGGATAAAGGAAAGTGTGAAGCTTCTGAAAAGGATAATAGAATGGTTAATGCCTCTGAAATGGATAATAGAAGGTTTAATACTTCTGAAATGGGTGACAAATGGTTTATGCCATAAAGGGTGATGCGAGATTCATAAAAGCTCATATAACACCCTAACTTGGTCCAAAGGACACAGATTTTGAGTTATTAATCTGCTCACTTCCCAAATTTCATTTTCATGCTCATGTAACTCAGTTTTCAGCCCAAGTAAGCTTCTGTAAATAATCAAAATGAACTCACAAGACTTTGTAATTTCCTTGCAATACCCATAATTATATAGAAACTTACAAAAAAAAATAATTCCAAATGTCACGGTTTCTGTATTCACTTATATTACCGTTTGATGGTAAGCATTAGAAAATCCATATCTTTCACTCCCAACCTCCAAATGAGATATAAAACCCCAATATGAAAGGTTCACAATGTCCACTAAAACTCTTATTTAGGACACAAAGCATGATTCACATAATAAGGTTCCTAAAAGTAGGATAGAACACAGACGTGCACAATTTCTGATCAATCTGCACAGTCGTAGTAAAACGACCATAACATTTTTCACAGAACTCGGATTAAGGCGATTCAAGAGGAAATTTGAATAGAACTCATTAATCTATCCACACACCAAAAATCACAATTTTTCAGTGACCCAATCAATACCAATTTCTTCCGTGAAGTTACTGTTCCAGTTCAGTTCCCAGTTTCGATGCATTCTACACATTCTTGAGTAAATTGGTCATAACTTTGTCCACACAACTCAAAATTGAGTAATTTCAAAGCCTGTTGAAATCTAACGCATCAAGATATCACTACACCAAAAATCATGAATTTTGGATGTGCCAAATAGTACCAGTTAATTCCCAAAGTAGCCCCTGTTTTAGGTCTGTTTTCCAGCTTTAACTCACATATTTTCAATCTTTTCTTCACTTAACCACCCATTACAATCACTCTTTAACTTATATAAATCAACATAAACATCTTGATATTCATTACCAATGCTAAAGATCACAAAATCGTATTTAAAACAATCAAAATTCAACACTTGAACATGAAGCTTCCATGATTAACATAAAACCCTAACCCTAGCTTCAACTCCAACATGATCCATCACCAAGATGATTCTTAATTCAATAGAAACAACATGATCCATCATCAAAATAACCAAAATAAGAAGCAAAAACAAAAAATTCAAATAACAAGATTGAAGTCACTTACTTTGAGCTTGAAATAAGTGGAGGTGGAAATGGTATTTGGTGATTTTGAGAGTGAAACATGATAGCCGATGGAGGGAGGTGGTCAGCGATTGAAATCCTTGCCGGAGAGTGGCCAGAAAGTGGCTGGAAAACACCATAAAAGCTGATGGGGGCTACTGTTGTGGGTGGAGAGAAGGAGGAGAGAAGAAGAGAGAGAAAGTGCTTTGAAAATTACTTGGTGCAAAATGAACCCTAGGCAAATAAATTACTTGGCTGAAAATTAAGCACAAAAAATCAACTTTTCCTAATGATGATTAAGGCTTAATGATGGTAATTAGATAAGCAAATGGGTTAGGAACTTGTTAGGCCGAAATTGGGCTTAAATGAGCTCGGGTTGGAAAAAAAATGTCAAACCGTGTGCAATAATTAAATTTGTTTTTTTTTTAATATGATGCCATGAAAAATAATTTAATCATCGCTTAATTAAACAAATAAATAAGATTTAGGATCGCCCTATTACAATAAACGTATAACGTTTATAAGAAGTGTTTAAGCCAAAAACGAATGAAACATAAGCATTTGGAAAGATTATGGTCGTTTGTTTGAAAAGCGAGTTTCAACCAAGTAAGCATTTGAAACAGAGAAATGAAATATGTCTTCAAAGACTAAAAATGTGCTGGGAAGTTGGCCAGAGGGCGAAAACTGGATGCAAAGATGGCGTGAGCTGTTTCCCCCTAAGGTAATGTTGGGAGCTGGACGCAGAGATGGCATGACCTGTTCCCGGGAGCTGGACTCAAGATATGATTATCTTAGTGTGAGTTTTTCCCTGATGTGTGACGCGTAAGAAAACTATGAGGGGGACTGGACTCAAGATATGATTATCCTGGTGTGAGCTGTTGCCCCACAGAGGACAGTATCGAGGTTAGAGTTGCTCTACTAAGACGTGTTTTTGGCCAAAAGTTAAGTACGTATATCTTAGGGATAACGTAGAATAAGATTGACGATCTCACTTAAGGGCGGTGTTGACCTCCCTAGCCAGCACAATGAGATGTTTTATGTTGTAAGTAAGTTCCTGATAAAAAGGAAATTTGGCTTTTGCCACTCTAAGCAGTTCAGAAAAGAAAGGAAGTTCTTTTAAAGTAATGTGAGCCTCAAGAGGCCAAGTAAAGTGTTTTTAAGAAAAGAAAGAAAGCTTTCAAATGTGCACCTCCCGTTCATCTTGTATGAAAGGATTTCCATGTATAGTCAAATGAAGTCTCAAATGTCGCATTATTCGTTTCAATGTGCATATTCTATGAAAGTATGTTTCTTGACAAGACTTTCTTATCAGTTTAGATGTTTTGAGAACTTTTAGAAAGAAATATAAGCTTTAAATGAGTTGGTGGGGATTATAAACCCTTCTTGGTATTTATCGAGAGTCACTATGTTTTCAAAAGTGAGTTTGAAAGCCTTTGTATTCAGTCCTGGTTGCATACTTGTTTGTGTGCCTGAATGCTTGCTAGTAGGGAAGTTTGGTCATTGAGGGGTTAGAATTGAGTTGAATGGTTGGAATGAAGTTTAAGGAGGGTAATCTTTCCTTGGGATCTATGATTGCCTAATATGATAGTAAAGTATGAATGCGTGATATGTGGCTATTATTAGCATTATTGCGTACAATAGTTTTGGTTTTATGGAGTAGGGGAATTCTCACTGAGTGTGTGTTTGCTCATCCCTTTATTATTCCCTTTTTCCCAAGTTCTATTTGAGCAGGTATAAGAGATCCTCTAAAGTTTTTTCGATGCCAACCCCTCAGGAGTCTCTGCCAGTTTTGCAAAGTGTTTGATGCGTATCATGTTGTAAAGCTTTAAATTTATTGTTGTATGTGAAAGCATGTAGCCGGCTCTGTACCTGTATATGTATCTTTTGATCATTGTTTAGTTGTTGAACATCAGTGATCCAGGGGAGTGTCCCGACGTTGTGAGCATGGGTTATTTTAGCATATGTTATATCTTTTTACCAATTACAAGTACCCTTAGCTGAGCTATGACCTTAGAATGTCACTAAAAGAGGGGAAACTCTTGCAGTTTTATTCGAGAAAGACTATCTGAATGCTAATCCAAACCCTCAACCTTCAAGAGCCTTAAGGATTTTCTTTTAGGAAGTCCTGGCAATGTGACTCTCCCAACGTTGGGGGCGTTACATTAGGTGGTATCAGAGCGATAGGTTTGCATGATGCATTTAGATAGCATAATAGGCATATGCTATGTGAAGATACGTGGCTTATGTGCTTGTGTGGTCGTGTCTTGTCTGGTATTACTTGTATTTACAAGTGTATAATTTATTATATGTATGTATATGCCGGTTTTTCACTTACCATCTCACTGGTAGCGTAGGATTGTTTTCCTCATCGTCGACCGCAATTATCTACCTCTATGGTTGGCCGCATGGAGAAAAGATTGAGGGAAACTTTAATTTTTGTTAAGCGGTTTGGTTCCACTGCAAGAAGATCAACTACAGAAGCGGTGAATCTTATGAGATTATTTATGAAATTCTAGAGGGGTAAGAGAAAAGGATTTGCATGTGGTGTTCATTTATATTGAGAATGCGTGTGATAGGGTGCCTTGAGAAGTGCATTGGAATTGTAAAGAAAGAATTATTTACCTTTTTATTGTATTTATTGAAGATATGTATGAGAGAGCGGAGACTAAGGATTAGGATGTTAGAAAAAGACCTAAAGGACTTCCTTATTGATATTGGTTATATCAACGATTGGCTTTAAGCCCTCTTAGTTTATTTTCCCTAAAATTGTGAGGTACTAGGATGGTGAGATCTCCCGTGACTCCTAAGTCACATTATCAGTGTTCGACGAAATAAGTGCAGGTGGTGCCGACCAAGTGTTATGGATTCACTAGTTTGTTCAAGCATATACATGCATTTCCTTACGTAAAATAATTACGTGCAGGTTAAGCTGAGACTAAACTAGTAGCTATACATAACAACTCTCGCCATTTGCGAATCATTTCATTAACCAAGGAAGTCTACCCTTGAAATTAGAAGTAAGTGATTCCTTGTGTAATTGTGTGATAGATGCCTCCTCGACGCGAGCTCATACCAGAACCAACTGCCATGGAGATGATATGTCAATTTAATAAGCTTAAGCCTCCCAAGTTTGAAGGTGGGGCTAACCTTATGGTATATGAGGAGTGGCTTCGGAGAATGGAAAATTTATTTGAGATCATGGAGTGCCCTGAGAGGTTCAAGGTGCACCTAAGCGCTTACCAATTTGAAAAAGAAGTTGAATTCTGGTGGGGGACAGTGAAACCTAGGGTAGGTGAACCTGTGTTAACCTGGAACCAACTGAAAGTGTTAATAGACGCTCAATATTACCCTCGAGATGTAAGAAGAGTTAAGGAATGGCAGTTTTTATGCTTGAAACAAGGAGAAATGAGCATAATGGACTATGCGGCGAAGTTCAATGAGCTGAGCCGATTTGCACCAAATCAAGTGGCCACCGAAGAAATGAGGATGGACCCCTTCGAACAGGGATTAAGAAGGGAAGTGAAACAGATAATAGCAGGATATACTTATGACAGTTTCCAAGAAATGTATCAGAAGGCCGTGAAAATAGCCCGCATCATAAGCGAAACCGAGATTGAGGATAAAGGGAAGGGTCAAGCAAAGGAAAAATTTGGCCCCGGAGGATCCAAGTCTCAGGGAAGCATAAACTTCAGGAGCGTTAAACATGGGATGAAACAGGACAAAGAGAAGCAAGTCGCCCAAGGGAAACTAAGGAAAACATGCGACCAGTGTGGACGACAACACCCTGGCCCTTGCAGGCGTCGTGCGAGCCCATGTTTTGGATGTGGTGGTATGGGTCACAAAGTAGCAAATTGCCCAAAGGCTACATGGAATAGTCAGGGTCACGCTCAGAGATCCGGAACGGGGATCAAGTCAGCGGCACAACGAGATCACCTAACCATTGGTACTCCGTCAGGGGACAGTAGGAATAGCCAGAAACCACAAATTGGCTGTCGGATGCTTAGCTAGAAGGAAAATAGACTGGGGAACCTGCTAACATAAGGTCAAGTATTCTCTTGTTAACCAACTTTATGCCCCCATCATGTCATTCTAGTACCGCTCGACCTTTTCTCATATTCTTGATTTGCAAATGAACTTGTTAGTAAACCTCATGAGATGCGTATACAACACTTCATGACCCCTTCCTTAGAAATTATCTACTATATTGATCATTCCTATAGAGATTGAATTGTTACAGTGCAAGGGAGAACGCTCCTTGATGACTGGGTTCAAATAGAAATCCAAGGATGGGATGCTATTGTGAAGGCAGAATGAATAGCTAAGCGTATAGTAACTTGGATTGTGAAAGAAATGCAGGTGAAATACCTCCATTAATTCCTCCAAGTAAGCAATTCTGTGGACGAAATTCTTTTAAAGGGGGGAGAGTGTAAGACCCGCGTACCTTGTTTTCTGTCAAGTTGTTGGAACGCCTTCTTATGTTATAAAAATTTATTTTATTAAATGATACGAGCTAATTAATTATTGACGTGCTTATGTGAGCGATGATTTTATTAAAGAGAATATTTTTGTCGCCAGTACTAATATTATTGTTATTAGTTTTGAAAACCTTTCGATGATTTTCAATAAGCGTTATTGACGAGTACTAAATCGATTAGGAACCCGAATGCGATTAGGTCGTTGACCATAGAAGTAGTTCGATGTTATTAAATCAAACTTCGATATTTTTGGGAATGAATACTCGATGAAGGGCCACGTTATCGATTTTGGGTTTAGAGTTCGGGTTATGAATTAGACTAGCGGTGTCGAGTATCGAACAATTTGGGACCAAAAAAAAATACAAAAGAGGGGCATTTTTGTAATTTCGCTAATCCCTTTCTTCTTTCCCGTCCTTCCCATCGCAACCCCCCCCAGAACTTGACATCCCTCTCACTCCTCTATTCTTCTTCTTCCTCCTCTCGTTCTCCACCATGAACGGACCAAACAAGCTCGAATTCGAGCTAATTTTCTCACACACACCTGCAAAACTCATCCATTCAACCTCCCACACGAGCCGGCTTCTGTTTGGTGCGAAATCTGGGTGAAATCGAGAGAACTCACCACGTTTTTCGGTGGGTTTGGAGCACGAATTCGGCATCCCAACACTTGTAAAACCCAACCATGCAATTCAGCGTTTAGTTGTTTCGAAATCTCTATAATTGAAGGTAAAATTTGTTGTTTTCAAACACCCAATTCAATCTCATTCAGAAAGTGATTTTTGGGTCATTTTTAGGGTTCGAATTTTGGGAGTTTGGGCGCGATTTGGGTCTGGTTCAAGCATGGGGGAAACAAGAGCTGAAAGATTTAGAGCTGAAAGATTTAGAGTTGTTAGAGCCAAAAGTCAAGCCGGTCACCCCTTCGAACGAACACTTAGCTCGGATTCGAGGTGAGGGATCCCCTCCTAAATTACTACTATTTTCAATTAATTTAACTAAATTAGCTAGTGCATATCGATTCTGAGATTAGTAGTTAGTTTGGGTAAATTAGAATCGATATTGAGACATTTCTAGTATGGTACTGATTTTGGTTAATCGCATGTTAAGTAAATGCATGGTTGAATGGACCGATTAAATTGAGGATTTGAAAGTAAATAGAATGTCGATAGTGGGTTGTTTAGCATCAGTTGTCACATTTGATGGACTATTTAACGCTTAGGGATGTTAGTTGGGCAGTTGAAGTAATTGTGGTGTAAACTGAATTATGTCTAAAAGTCATGGCTAAATCAGTTTGAGCATGTTAATGGTTTATTCTTGGTAATTACAAAGGAGATACTATGCCTATGTATATTGGTTTGCGAACAAGAAACTAAATATCGCTTGAAGTTTCTATTTTCATCAGTTTAGTATGTTAAATTCTAAGCTGGCTATTAAGCATGAATGTAATGCTTATATACAATCATTTTATGTATTGCTGGTTTGTTGATGATAATATTAAACCAAGTTAGTAGTTGGATGGCTTGAGGTGAAACTATTGAGTGGCTTGAGGTTCTTGTGGTCAGTATTGTGTGAGGAGGGAGCCTGGGTTGTGAATTGCCGCAATCGTGTGGATTGCGAGGCCATGTGTGGCTGATTGGGCAGATTCTATCGAGTTGTGATATGAAGTGTATGAATGTGCTATGTGTAAACCCTTTTCCCCCAATATGCTATGTGACATTATGTGATTAATTCTTGAAACTTTAGACGTCTTCAAAAAGGAAATGTCGTTTAGGAAGCTTGTTTTACACATTGAGAATGTTTTTAAGTTTATCAGTTACCTATTCGTGTGTTAGGACGTCTAAAGTGTAAAAAGGGTCCTAAACCGTTGAACTGCTCAGTTAGTGACTCGACTGAATAGTCGATAGGTTTAGGAATTTCAAAAGCGAACTAAAAGTGAGTTCGAAAAGGTTTTTAAGGCATTGGTTTGGGTAATGACCCCTCCTCGTGTTTAAAAGAACTCATACGACCCGAAAAAGAGTACCTTAAGGTGCTAATTATGAAGCCTAGCTTATTTGCAGGCTTTTTGCTTACTTAAGCCTCTATTGAGTTTCGATCTGCGATTTTAGCAAATGTTTTATGTTTAAAGGAAACTTTTAAGCTAAAAAGTGAAGTCGTTTTTATGAGTTAGCAGTCGTTTTACATTTATAAGAAGCTTTTTAATTGGAAATGAAGTCGTTTTACTAACTGTCAAATGTATTATGCCTATACGAAGCTTTCAAGTTAGAAACGAAGTTGTTTTTATGATTGAGCAACCTTAGTACATTTATACGAAGCTTTCAAGTTAGAAATGAAGTTGTTTTTATGATTGAGCAACCTTATTACGTTTATATGAAGCTTTCAAGTTAGAAACGAAGTTGTTTTTATGATTTAGCAACCTTATTACATTTATACGAAGGTCTTAAGTTAGAAACGAAGCCGTTTTATGCTTAGGCAACCTTATTATGTTTATATAAAAAGCCTTTTAGTTAAAAATGAAGTTGTTTTACAATTTAGTAAACTTATTACGTTTATACGAAGCATTCAAGTTAGAAACCAAGTCGTTTTACGATTTCGTAAACGTGTTACGTTTATAAGAAACTTTTAAGTTTAAAGTGAAATCGTTTTAAGTATTAACCAACTTATTGCCCTTATAATAAGCTTTTAAGTCTGAAAGAAAGTCGTTTTACGAGTTAATAAACGTATTACATTATACGAAGCCTTTAAGCTAGAAACGAAGTCGTTTTACAAACTAGCAAATGTTTTACGTCTATAAGAAGTTTCTTAAGTTAAAAAAACGAAGTCACTTTGCGAGTTAGTAGCCGTATTACGTTTACATGAAGCTTTTAAGTTCGAAACAAAATCGTTTTACGATTTAACAAGCTCATTATGTTTTTAAGAAGCTTTCAAGTTCCAAAGGAAGTCGATTTATGTGTTAATAAACTTATAACGTCTATAAGAAGTGATTAAGCTAAAAACGAATGAAATATGAGCATTTGGAAAGATTATGGTTGTTTGTTTGAAAAACGAGTTTCAACCAAGTAAGCATTTGAAACAGAGAAATGAAATATGTCTATAAAGAGTAAAAATCTGTTGGAAAGTTGGCGAGAGGGTGGAAACTGGACGCAAAGATGGCGTGAGCTATTTCCCCCTAAGGTAATCTTGGGAGCTGGATGCAAAGATGGCATGAGCTGTTCCCGGGAGCTGGACTCAAGATATGATTATCTTAGTGCGAGTTGTTCCCTGATGTGTGACGCGTAAGAAAACCATGAG
>JACYFF010031957.1:85391237-85415741 GCA_017589665.1 Selenicereus undatus | reverse complement strand
CAATTGGGCGGAAGAAATAATGTGCATGACTTGAAGAGGGCGATAGAAATTTTTTGTCAGCACTAAGAATAGCGGAAAAGTTCAGAGAAAGGAAAAAAAATTAAATTGCAAATTATTTTAAAAGAAACACAACAAATGCTAATTAAATAAATGAAGTGAACAGGAGGAAAAGAAGAGAGAGTACAGTACAATGAAGATGGAAAAGGACAAGAAAAACGAAAAGAAGCTAGCATTAAGAAGAGTCGGATCTGTGAGTTTTGTTATGCCGATATCGTTGTGCTACACCCCTCACATCAATGTCATGCACTTCACTGTGCAAGTAAATATATTGGAATGGTTGAATTGGAAAGTATTGGGCTTTGCGATCTACGTAGGTCCTGTTTATCAAATTGTTTGGTTGTTGAGTTCATGCTGTTACGTAGGCCACCATTGTTTACAAATTTGTTTTGAAGTTTGAGTTAGGATTAGGGATGGCAAAAGGTCGGATTTAAATTTAATGTTTAGATATTTGAATCCCATCTAATAAAAAAAAGGTATCTGTTTATTTGTAAATGCAATTCAAAATTGGAAAACATATTCAATAAAAAGGGTGTCTAGCAAATAATCAAATTTGAAGATTCAATTCATATTTAATTTCATTGGATCGGATGCTAAATCTAAGTCATATAGAATTCGGATCAACTTACATTTGAATATAATCCAATTATAATTTTTCATTCAATATTTGCACAATATTTTCTTTCCAACCTGATTTTTACTTACTTGTAAATGCAATATCAAAAACCTTTTCAATGGCAAATACTTTTCGCATATCAAACATTTCAACATGTGAAAATAAGATGTCGGGAAAGAAGAAAGCAAAGTCCCTCAAGAGGGGAAATGATGGACAATAGTAGCGCAACTATAAGAAAAGAGAAGAAAATATAAGTTTGATTGACAAAGGGGAGAGGTCGCAGGGGAGATTGAGAAGCGAGGCGAAGACAATTAACAAAGAAGAGGGTATTGCATAGAGTATGGACTTCATGTTGATTTTTTTAGGATTACTGTATTAGAAATTTTTTAAATTCAAAAAAGGTGAAATTGTTAAGACAGTATCAGATTGGATGGACACTCCTCCAGATCTAATTAGATCGAAACTGAATTCGAATTACGTTTTATCATATTAGAATCAAACTTTTTTTTAGAATTCAGTCAGATAATTTTTGCTCAAATCGAATCGAATTTTCATTGAAATCAAACTATACTACCATTTCTAGTTATTAGCCTTTAATCTACCTACTTAGTCAGGCCTATGACTGTATTATGATAACTGAGTAGTAAGAAACAAAAATCTTAAAATTCTTTATTAGTTTGACATAAAGCACCCGCCACGTTCGATGAAAGGGGACACACGTGACGTGTATGAGTTATGACATGTTACTTTGTCTTATATCTAGAGATTATTGCATTCCATGTAGGCAAGCTGCCAATTTAGAAAATAAAATAAAATTGTCAGCCGCTAGTACGTTATTTGTCGTACTCAAATAGAGTTGCCAATTTGGACAAGCCGCTGGTACGTCATTGGTTGTTGGGTTGGTTGGACGCTTGGCCCTGACGCGATTGGAAGCAAAACAAATTTTACCGCAGGACTTGAACTCAACATGGTTCAACCAAGATTCAAGTATTCAAGTTTTTCACTTTTCTTCAACGAAATTGACTAATACCAACCGTTTGCAACCCTAAGTATTTGTTTATTAGTTGTAATGTGAATAGAATAAATTATCCAATCTGAAATAAGATATTGTCATGCATCTCCGGTTAGGTTTAATTGCTTTAATATTTTAACATTTAATTTTTTTATATTAATTTTTATCTCCACCGTTTTTCTATAAAATATCTTAAATATTCAAATTTATAGAAATGTCTGTTATGTTCAATTATAAATTAAATACAAATAAATAAAAAAACTTTTTGAAATTAAGAAATATTTAAGAGTAAGATGAAAGCTGATATTGAATAGAAATATAAAATAGAGGTGAACTTTGATAGTAAGAAGCAAGAAACGCAATTAAAAAATGGGGAAATTTTTTAAAAGATGATGCTTTAGTTACAGTAAATCCTAATGAGGTTGATACCCCCTGCTGCTGTTGTACTTAATTATATCACATTTTTCATTGCGAGTTTGTGGCACATTTTTACCTAGGACAATATTTTAATTTTTGCCATTTACATTTTATGGTGTTGTCAATCTCTCTAAATTCAATGTTCTACCTCTTAACATACTTTTGTTTTTGGAAAATAGAAAGATTGATTAATAATTAAGTATGCATAGGGCATTTAAATTAAAAAAATATCTAATATATACTGTAATATATAAAATAAATTCTTGTTTCTAAAAAGTTAATACTTAGATAGTATTTGATTGAAAGAAAAACGGTTTTCCCAAAAAATTACTTTCTATGGAAGATGTTTTTCCAATAAAAATGGATTCTCATGTCACATTTTTTGTTGTTTGGCACACGATAAATTATTTTTCATTAAAAAGAGAAAAACATCAACTGAATTGTTTAAATGGGGAACAATTATTGACTGAATGATCATAGTTGAGATAAATGTTTACCAAATGAAGAAATTATAAGCTTAAAAAATTCATATTTGATTTTTTTTAATACTTTCTCTCGGATAATCAAATTTTGATCTAAATTGTTTAAATTATTTTAGCAATGAAAAACATCAACTAAATTGTTTATAGACAAAAAATTTCGATTGAATTGCTGTGACGGAAAAAATATTAACCAGATGAAGAAATGTCGTGCTCAAAATTTGGATTTTAGCCTATTTTAATATTTCCTATCCGATTATCACGTTTCTATCCAAGATATTGAAATTGCTCTAGTGGTGAAAAATATTGACTATATCGTTTAAGAGGTGAAAAATATAAACTGAATTGTCGTTCTGAAAAAAATGTTGACCAAATGAAAAAATATTAAGCTCAAAATATGAATTTGAGCCAATTTTAATATTTTTTATATGATGATCAAGTTTCGATCCAAACTGTTAAAATTATTTTAGCGACAAGTCAACTGAATCGTTTTAGTGGAAAAAAATGTCGATTAAATTGTCGTGACAGAGATAAATGTCGATCAAATGAAAGAAATTTAAGCTAAAAATTTATACCTGAGTTTATTTAATCTTTCTCATCGGATAGTCTAGTTTCGACGTAAACTGTTGAAATTAAATTTTGCGCCTAAATTTCAGCTGACCATATCATGAAAGAGTTCAAGGAAGAAAATAAACTTCCTATGGAAATCATTTTCTTTCACTGGGGGGAAAATCATTTTCTTTGAAATTAGTTTTCCATCCTTTATTGTACCAAATAATGAAAAATTGGAAAACTATTTTATGAGAAAATTATTTTTCCCCCAACCAAATACTACCTTAGTATAGTATTTCCTTTATCTCATAGTGATTTAGGGCTGACAAAAATCTGTCCGATCCGATTATCTGAATTTGTCCGACCCGAAAAAAATCGGGTACGGTCACTAAATTTATGTCCGAATTTAAAATTCGGACAACCGGTCATGTCCGAATTTAAATCCGGATCAGGTTCAAGTTTGGACATTCGAGTTCAGGTTGTCCGGATTTTTGAACCATTTCGGGTTCGGACAAATTTGGACAATCGGACAATCGGGTTCAGACATCGGACAACTATGTTTATATGTAATTTTAGTCCAAATTCTTTAGAAAATTATAAAAACAAATTCGGACAACCAGGTTCAGATATCGGACATTCTGGTCCGAACCTGATCAAAGTGTCCAATTTATAATCCAAACAGGGTCCGAGTATGAAGTTTTTGTCCGAATGTCTGATTTGTTCGGATCCGAATTGACCTGAACCTGAATTTTTACCAGCCCTATAGAGATTCCCTTTTTGGGGGGGGGGGGTTGAATGAATAGCCAAAAATCTCCAAATATTATCAATCGTGTATGAAATGAGCCTAAGAAACACCACATGTTTCTTCAAATAAAATAGCCCTCACAGAGTCAGAGTGTGTTTAAGAATGAGAAGGGGGAATTTGGTCAGCACCAATATTAGCTAAATGATTTGCACAGTTGACCTATAATTCTACTTGATGATAATTCTCCAACTTGGATTGCAAGTCAATTTTCGGCACTCCTTCGATTAAAACAGGGTTGATGAGGTTTAACAAAGGTTTAAATTTATTGGTGGGCCCCTAAGAGTTTGAAAATATTTTGCGCTTTAACTGGATTGAAATAATTGTATAATAATAGCTTGGCTGTAATGAAACAGTAAAGAGAGAATAAAAAACGCACAAGGTGGAAAGTAGACAGAGATTGACTGCTTGTGCTATCGTTTAACTTTAGGCATGTTTCAATCTATCCTTCAAAGTCAATAGTGTTTTAAGACTGTATTCGACAACAGTATTTTGAGTAGTATTTAGCGTTTTCATCAGATTACTACACTAATTAGTTAGTTTTTAGTGTTCAGTAAACTAGTGTTTTGACTAGTATTTCAAGTAGCGTTTAGCGTTTTAAGCAGCATTTTTTAAAAGTTAATGGTATGAACGTTTGACATTTAAAAGTAGTGTTTCATATTTTTTAGCCAAAAATATCCTTTAAAAATTTTATCTTTGAAAATTATCTATATCCTTTTATGTTAATTTATATTAATCAGCTAGCGTAACAGCTAAATTTATCGAATACATTAGTTTCAACAGCTAATCTAAATAGCTAGCCACCAACAGCTAAATTAGAAACATCATATGCTATCTAAACAGCTATTCGCTACCTGAACCGCTATCCGTTACCTAAACAGCTAATTTTTCCGAACAGGACCTATCTTTTTCTATCATAACCAAATAGGGTTGTCAAGAGCTGACCCGACACGAATACCGACCTAACCGAACCCGAAATTAGGGGGGTTTGAGTACAAATTTTCAACTCGTTTAATTAAATGGGTCGACACGACTAACCCGTTTAATTAAACGGATTAGGTTCAGGTTGAGATTTTCGATACGAAAAAAAATCTATTTAACCCGTTTAATTAAATGGGTTAATAGGTCAACACGTTTAACCCGTTTAATTATAACTCGTTTAATTCGCGTAACCTGCTTAACCCGTTTATTGTGAAGGGCAGGTGGGGGCGGACTGAAATTTTAAAATTTTTTAGTTTTGATTTTTTAAGTTACCTGTTAGTCACGGAGTTAATACCCAGTGACCTAGTCAGACTCTCATATAAAAAAGCAAAACCCTAGCTTCCCGAAGGCTCTCAGCTCTCTCAATCTCTCAAACTCGAGTCTCGACCTCTCACTCTCTCTCCACTCTCAAATCTCTCGCTGCTCTTACCTCTCTGTCTACTGCCCTCTCAGACTCGCTAGACGCCTTTAGCCCTCTCTCCTCCTATCTGTCTCTCCGGCCTCTCAGACAGTCAACTCGTGATTGTTGTGGCCTGTCTCTCGACTTCTCTGCCTCTTAGTCCTCTCAAACTCTTTGGCCTCTCAAACGGTAAGTCTCTCTCTCACTTTCTTTGTCGAAATTGTTCAGATCTGAAGCTTTTATTTGTTGTGGGAATGTCTGAAATTGTGTTTGATTTTTCGAATGAATTGTGTGTTTGCGATTTGTGAATATGTCGAAATTGTGCAGATCTGAATATGTCTTGCGTTCTATCTGTCTTTCTCTTGCGTTCTATCTGTCAATTGTGTTTGATTTGTGTTCTATATGTCTTTCTCTTGCTCTGTCTATCTCTTGCGTTCTGTCTGTCTTTCAGATTTAGTTTTCTCCTATAGCCTAAATAAGAAGGGAACCACATATCCACAATAGAGTGTTAAAAAGATTGTGATCAGCCAAGTCTTACCAGGAGCAAAAAACGACCGCTTTCTCTGTCATTTGAAGGAAATAAAGAAGTCCTTTTGCAAGTCAGCTTATCCATTATCTTCCAAGCATAACAGCTGAAGGGACGTTAGCTTTAGCATTTCCTGGCCTTATAGAGAATTTGTGTCCCTATAGCAGTTATTCAAGAGGTGTGGAATTGCGGCTTTTGAGAGAACAGACATACAGATTACATAAGAATGATGAGGAGGCTATTTGTTAAGAATGAAGAATTAAGAGGCTTAGATTTAGAGTAACAGCTTAAATGACAATTTTGTGTTTGATTGAAGTTGTGAATTTCTGGGTATTGTTGATTATGATCAGTGATAGTGAAATGTGTCCTTGGTATTTATTTGCATTGAGGGGAAAAAAAACCCCAGAAATTTCCTGTTGATTATGATCACTATTGTGCTTGTGGTTGACCAAAGGCATGTAATTTATAAGTTCCATTTAAATATATCACTAAATAAATTCATGGAAAGTCCAGTTGAGTATTGTAAAAGCCTAATTGCTATGTTCTACTGCTTCTCTTTTTCAAGGTCATATGTGATTTTGAAATGTGGATGAGTGCATGCTAATTGAGATTTTTTTAAAAAATGTGAATAGGAATGGCATCAAATTATGAAGATTAAGTGCCTATTGATGTTGATTCAAATGGTGAGGATGTGGCTGAAGTTAATAGTGAGGAAGCAAATAGGCCTACCACAATTCAAATAGGGGCATACAAGCCTCAAGTTGGTAAGCCTCCAAAACGCCAAAGGAAATTAACTTCTAGTGTGTGGGAACATTATGAGTTCCTTCCTCTTGATAAAGAGGGTAACTTGTTTTGTAAATGCAAAAAATGTGGCCAAACTTATCCTGGAGATAGCAGATATGGAACTGGCAATTTAAAAAGGCGCTTGGGCAATTGTAAAAGAAGGAATGTTAGAGATATAGGTCAACTCCTCTTAGAGAGTCATTCTGGTTCTTTGGGAAGCAGGCATCCTAGATTTGACCCTAATGAGTTTCGTCACTTGTTAGCTTCTTGTGTTGTCAAGCATGAATTGCCATTCCAATTTGTTGAATATGATGGGGTGAGGGATATGTTGGCATATTTGAATCCTAATGTCAAATTTGTGTCAAGCAACACAACCAGAAGTGATGTCATTAAGTTGTTTGCTAGTGAAAAAGAAAAACTTAAATCGTTCTTGGAGTCTTTCCCTGGCAGAGTTGCCTTTACTTCTGATTGTTGGACATCTTTAAATACAGATGGTTTCATCTCTTTGACTGCCCATTATATTGATGCTAATTGGGTTCTCCATAAGAGAATTTTGAACTTCTCTTTTATGCCTCCACCTCATAATGGTGTCTCCCTTGCTAAAAAGTCATTATTGTTGATGAAAGATTGGGGTCTTGACAAGAAAGTGATGAGCTTGACATTGGATAATGCTTCTTCGAATGATGTGTGTATTGATATGATGAAAGTTCAATTGAAACTTTTGTGTGATGGTGCTTACTTTCATGTTCGTTGTTGTGCTCACATTCTTAACTTGATTGTGAAGGAGGGTTTAAAGGATGTAGATGAGGATGTGTCTAAGGTTAGGAAGTGTGGTAAGTATTGTAAAGGCTCTCAAACAAGAAAACAAAGGTTCCTTGAGTCTTGTAAGCTTTGTGATATTGTTTATAATAAAGGGTTATGTCAAAATGTCCCAACAAGATGGAATTCTACTTATCTTATGCTTGAAAGTGCCCTTTATTACAAAAGAGTTTTTAGTCATTTGGAGGTTGTTGATAGTAATTTCTCTCATTGTCCAAGAATGGATGAATGGGCCAAACTTAAAACAATTTGTGGGTTTTCGAAAGTTTTCTATGAAGTCACTTGCGGTTTGTCTGGGTCTAAGTATCCTACTTCTAATCTCTACTTTCCCAATGTGGTGAGGGTAAAATCGGTGTTGAAAGAAGAGATGGAAATCAGTGATGCTTTCATGAAAAACATGGCTACAAAGATGTTTGGTAAGTTTGAGAAGTATTGGTCTGAGTTTAGCACTATCATGGCTATTGCTACAATTTTAGATCCTCGCTATAAGTATCAATTTGCGGAGTGGGCATATAAGAAGGTTTATAGTGATAGTTATGATATTGAGTTGAGGTTGTTGAAAGAAAGGTTGTTTGCATTGTATGGTGAGTATGCCAAGAGCTCTAAGAGGTCGTTTACATCTTCTAATCCAACTTCTAGCAATGCTCAAGCCACTTCTAATGTGGAATCTCGATCTGATTCGTTCATGGAGGTATGAATATGATTTCTTTCAATATTAGTTGTTCATGTAGTTGCTTTTTATTTATTTTAGCAACTACTTTAGTAGCTTGTTTGCTTTAATTTTACCTAAATGGTTTTATTTTAATGCTTAGGACTTTGATGAATATTCAAGTAATAAGTTTGAGTTGGTTTCCAAGTCTGAGTTGGAGATGTATTTGGAAGAAAATAAGTTGCCCCGTGTTGAAGTTTTTAATGCTCTTGGGTATTGGAAAATGAATCAAGATCGATGTCCTTTACTTTCAAAAATAGTCTATGATATTCTGACCATCCCATTGTCTACTGTTGCATCTGAGTCTGCGTTTAGTGTTGGTGGTAGAGTGCTTGATGCTTTTCGCAGCTTTTTGAAGCCAGATATAGTGGAAGTCGTTATTTGTCTTAGAGATTGGTTATTTGGCCAAGGTGATGGTTTGATTTCTCTTTTCCCTCATTTTTTGGTTTCATATGGTTTTAACATAATTTTCCTAATATAAATGTGCTTTGTGTGTTTTATTTAAATTAGCACTCATGCCACCTCAAGTCAATTTAGAGGAGCTTTGTGGAGATGTCATGAAAATGAACTTACATGACAATGAAAATGGTGAAGATCAATCAAAGAGTGCAGCTGGCAGTGGATTTGGACAAAACTTAGCTTTGGTTAACTAGAATCTATTCTTTATGTCTTTGAAGTTTGAATTTATGAATTTGGTCATGTAGTAAGTTTCAAACATATGCTTGTTAGTTTGTGCTTGATTTGGGTGTTTGATGCGGTTCATTGAACTTTTGATGTTGAACTTGAAACTTTGGGTCTTAATTTAGTCATTGTGCTTGATTTGGGTGTTTGATGTGGTTCATTATTGTCTATGGCTGTCAAGTGTCAAACGACTCAAACATGCCCATGAAGTTGTGCTTAAATGGGTAATTGGGTTAAATGGGCAAACAGGTAAATGGGTATCTGATTCTGACACACTCAACTTAAACGAATAATTGGGTCAGAATCAGGTTGACCCATTTAATAATTAAACGATTTCAGGTTGAATTGTTCAACCCGTTTATTAAATAGGTCATGTTCAGGTCGGGGGGTCTCCAACCCGTTTAATTTCGACCCGAACACGAACCCGACCCGACCTGACCTATTTGACAGCCCTATAACCAAAGAAGATAAAATATGTTCACTATTAACTCTTTCTCTTTTTTAACAATATATTATCCTTTTTGTGGTGAGGGTGATTGATTCTTGAGGCCATAATCAAGTCATCCTTAAGGAAAGGGGCGATAGCAATATAGCATTGACAAGCTCGCAGAGTAACGAGAATGAAGAAAGGCTAAGGGAATTAAGAAAAGTGAGAGAAAGGAAGCATTTCGCCCTCAGCTTTGCATTGTTGGGCTTAAACCCCATTTTAATCCACTAGCTAGAAATGGATGTGTAATGGAAAGATCAATCTAACACAATCACACAATAAGAAAAAAACACCATAATTTTACGTTTAAAGTCCGTCCACAATGAGGAGAAAAACCACAACCGGCAACAATCTATGACATCCATGATAATCAGAAAAAATAGATTACAACTGGATACACTCATAAGACTATGCACTCTCAATCTCATCTAACTAGTGTTTCAATCACCCTTCACACTTACAAATTTATCTGCCCTCACACTCACGAATGTATATCCAATCCCCTCACAACACACTATCCCCTTCCTTGCTAGCTTGGGATGCCTGGGTACATGCTATAAATATGTAGCCTCACACCATCAATCAAGACCTCGCATTAGGTCTAGAAAATACCACCTACACTCAGGACCGCACATTTGATCTAAAGAATTGCTCTCTCACTTTCTGGAATAACTTTTAACCAAGGTCTAGCACCCTATTTATATCATATGAACCTTCCTAATTATACATCTTAATTCCCAAAGCTTTCTATAACCAAACTCAGCATAGGTTGCTAGTGTTGGATGTGGAGTTCAAATGTTCAAAGTGGAAGAAGAGGAGAGTCGGGGACCCTAGAGTTAAGTGGTGGACCCTTACGAAGTATAACGTCGTGTTATTATCATAGAGGATTGCTGAAGAATGAGCTTGGAGGCAGGTAGAGGATGCAAATACAATATGGGAGGTAATGGCAGATTGCATCCGAAGGTCGGCTAAAGAAATTCTAGGTACTTCTAGAAGAGGTGGTAACAAAATGTAGGATGCTTGGTGGTGAAAGGAGGTAAAAGAGAAAGTTAAGGAGAAAAAAGAGGCATATACTGATTTCATGATTAGTGGAGCGAATGAAGAGAAAGAGATTAGTAGAGTTAGATATAAGGCAGCAAAGAAGGTAGCCAAGAAAGCTATTGCGATAGCTAAGAGCATGGCTTATGATAGGTTATATCATAGACTGGAGACCGAGGAAGGGGAGAAGGAAGTCTTTAAACTGGCGAGGGCTAGAGAAAGAAGAACAAGGGATTTAGGTGTTGTGCGGTGTATCAAGGATGAAAACAGTAAGCTGTTGTTTGAGGATGCAGAAATCGAGGGATAGCAAAGGTAATTTTCCAAACCCCTCAATGGTGAAGTGATGGAAGATTCCCGAAGTAAGGAAAGAGAGTATACTGAGAGGCAAATTGATCCTCGAGTGTGTGGGCATATCAGCAAGGACGAGATTAAAAAGCCTTAAAGAAGATGACCAATGGAAAGGCAGAGGGTCCAGATCAGATACCGGTGGAAGTGTGGAAGTGTTTGGGTGAAGAAAGATTAGAGTGGCTAATAGAGCTTTTCAATGTTATTTTTAGGACCGCTAAGATGCCCAAAGAATGGAGGTTTAGTACAGTCATCCCTCTATACAATAACAAAGGTGATATTCAAGATTGTAATAATTTTAGGGGTATAAGGTTGCTTAGTCACACTATGAAGTTATGGGAGAGGGTGATTGAGATAAGGTTGCGGAAGGATGTTTCAATTTCAAAGAACCAATTTGGCTATATGTTAGGCATGTCGACCATAGAGACGATTTACCTCCTTAGAAAGCTCATGGGTTTGTACAGAGATAGAAAGGTGGATCTTCATATGGTGTTCATTGACCTGGAGAAAGCATATGGTAGAGTTCCGCGTGAAGTGTTATGGAGATGCTTGGAAAAGAAATGAGTGTTACCCTTGTATATTCAGGTTATTAAAGATATGTACGAGGGAGGTAGGATGAGTGTTAGGATGCCAGGAGGGGTTAGTAATGACTTGATCGTTGGTATAGGCATGCATCAGTGTTCCGCCTTAAGCCCTTTTCTTTTCACTCTAGTTATGGATGAACTTACAAGAGGGATTCAAGACGAGTTACCATGGTGTATGGTATTTGCATATGACATTGTTCTTATTGATGAGACTAGATAGGGAGTTAATGACAAGTTGGAGCGATAGAGACATACACTGGAATCTAGAGGTTTTAGAGTAAGTAGATCAAAAACGGAATACCTTCATTGTTGTCTCAATGGAAGGGTAGATGCGGGGGGAGAAGTCACCCTGGATGGGAGGTCGACACCTAAAGTCGATAAGTTTAAATATCTAGGCTCGATCATTCAGCAGAATGGGGATATTGACGAAGATATTAACCAGTAAATAAAAGTGGGCTGGCAAAAATGGAAGTATACCTCAGGTATGCTGTGCTATAAGAAGGTGCCCCTAGGATTAAAAGGAAAAGTCTATCATATGGTAGTTAGACCTGTTGTTCTTTATGGATTGGAATGTTGGTCTCTAAAAAAGACATAGGTTCAAAGGTTGATGGTAGTAGAAATGAAGATGGTTAGGTGGATGTGTGGTTATACGAGAATAAACAGAATTATGAATGGATTAATCAGGGACTTAGTTAAAGTAGCTCCCATCGAAGATAAGATGAGAGAAACAAGACTCCGATAGTTTAACCATATGAAAAGCAGGAGCGTGGACGCTCCAGTGAGGAGATGTGAGATGATCAATATCCCCGAAGGCAAAAGAGGGAGGGACGACTAAAGAAGAGTTTGGAGTAGGTGATTAGAGAGGACTTGAAAGTTGTCGATTTGACGGAGGACATGGCTCAGGATAGGAAGCTGTGGCGGGATAGGATTAAGATCTTAGATCGCAGAGAGTCGACCCCGTAGTTGTCTTTTGGTTGCAATGGCTTGGTGCTGGTAGTGGTTTTTTCGTATGTCGTGTTTGTATGCGGGTACTTTCTTCTTCTGGGAAGAGGCATCGTTTGCTTACATCTAGTTGTTAAGGTGTATTACCTTCCTCTGATGTATTGTTCTTATGTTACATAGTTTCAACAACTTGTCTTTTTAATGTATCTTAGTCATTCCTTGCTGTATGTCCTTAATTTTCCCATTAAATGTTTTCACAAAATCTTTCTTCTATAAAATATTTTCACAAAATCCTTTTTTGTGGGTCTCTTGAAATCAGTCTCTCTATAGGTATGAATGCCGGTAGAGGTAAGATTACCTACAGCTAGATCTACCTAGATCCCGCGAAAGCAGGACCCACACTGGGAGGTGGTGGTGTTGTTGTTTTTATAACCAAACTTACCAAATCTCATCACAACCTTTGTGCATCCACCTTCCAAAATTTACACCTCCACTAAACTAATATGCAAGCAACTTAACATCCTCTGCCTTCCAAAAATTCTTAGCAGTATTGTTGAGTTATTTTGATTAAGTTTTGATGATAACAAATCCAAGTGTAAAAATTTGTCCAAGTAATGTTGCTCCAAACACGATCTCCAAACAGGCCTAACTGGTGTTTTCTTTTTTGTATTAACTGGTTTGTTACATGTGAGAACAAGTATTTAAAACAGGTTCTACTTGGTGGTTCTATATTAAGAACAACTCCATTGTAAAAGCATGTTGTTCCTGGACTCTAGCAAGATCAGCTCGATGTAAAGCATGTGGTTCCGAAACTCTAGCAATGTAAAGAACAACCCCAGCAAACAAGGTGGCCTTGGTGTTCACAGCATCTCTACAAATCTTGGACAAGATGACTGGTTCAAAACAAGAAGTCTTGGGCATATAGGTTTTATTTATTTAGACTCTTGTTAATATGCCAATATTGAAAACGCTTTTTAAACACCTCTTGAATCGGTATTCGCACTAAGTACTTCAGAACACCAGTTGCGAACAACCCTGCAAACAGGGTGCCTAGGGTGGTTCTGAACTGAAGTGGTCATACCCGGTTATCTTTGAAAATTCATTTTGGTTGGCCAAAATCTCCAGTATACTTTTCTTAAACCCCAAGATTGCTATCTTTCTGGAAAGGATATTCCTTGAATATATTATGGGAGATTTGCGAAAATAGTTTTGGGGAATTTGCCAAATCTAAATATTTTCCTTTGCCCATATTTTCGGATTTGACAAAAAATCCCAAAACTGAAGAATTCTGGTTGCTTTTGAATCTTCTTCACGGCTATGAAAAGATAAGGGTTATCTCTTGAGATAACAAATCCCTTATAACTTGGAAAAACTTGCCACTAGCCGTTGGGAATATCTCTCTTGAAAATCCTTTTCCAAACTTAGCTGAATTCTTCTCTTCTCCTTGGTTTTTGACCGTTGGTTTTTTTTTTTTACATAAAAAGCTCAGCTTTTTCACCAACACATACACTGAGACATTGAGAGAAAAGGGAAGAAAAGAAAGCAAAGAGTGAAAACCTGGAAACACATAACATATAGGAAATTTCAAAAAGAGGTTTTTCTAGAAGAGTTTTTGAAGTATTCTTGAGAAAAGAAAAACCAACTCAAGTTGTGTTTAAACCAAGCTTTCGATATATTGGCATAATAGGATCTTCATTGTACCTTACATCTGCTTAGTAAGAAGCACCCCAGTAAGGTGTTTGTTGACCTTGATCTCAGATCAGTCAATAGTGAAAGAGTGTGTCCTAGTCGTGTGGACTTTGGACGTGTCCTATCTGGTGAGATTTGGACGTGGTGTAATCTGCCTTAGAGAAGGAGATTACGTGGTTGCAAGGTTGTAACAAGGTGTGTTACAATTGTAACGAGTTAAGCCCGGTTTAGTGAAGTGGTTAAATCCTACAAGAGGTAGGTCGTGGTTTTTCACACCTCAGTTGGGCTAGAGGTGTTTTCCACGTAAAAATTGTGTGTGCTTTATTTTTTCGCATTTATCTTGGTGATTTTCGCATTTGGTATATCTGAGAACACCCTCCGCAAACAAGTCATAGGGGTGTTTGTTATTTACAACGCGAAAATCAGACACCACAATTCATCCCCCCCCTCTTGTGGTAGAATACTCACTAATTCAACAAGTGGTATCAGAGCAGGTTCTCTTTCAAAAGGCTAACACCTTGAGAGATTCTGAAGATGAGTACACCACAAGGAATTCTTGAAGGGCAATCCATTACTCGCCCACCCTATTTCAACGGCCAACATTATAGTTGGTGGAAGAATAGGATGGAGAACTATATTCAGGCAGAAGATTATGAGTTATGGATGCTCATCAAGAACGGGACCCTTGTTCCCACCAAGGTGCTTGAAGATGGCAAGATGATTCCCAAGGAACCCAAAGAGTTTGATGCTGAAGATTATAAGAAAATGGAAAAGAATGCTAAGGCCAAGAAGCTATTATATTTCGGCCTAGGTCCAGATGAATACACTCGCATCTCTGAGTGTGAATCAGCCCAAGCTATCTGGAACGCCCTGCAAGTTGCTCATGAAGGTACGAGTCAAGTTAAACAATCTAGAATTGAGCTACTTATGCGACAATATGAGTTGTTTGATATGGGTGATCGTGAAACTGTGATGAATATATACACACGGTTTACCCACATCACAAACGAATTAAAATCTCTGGGAAAGTCTTTCACCACTGAAGAGTTGGTGAGGAAAATCCTCAGAATTTTACCTCGTATGTGGGAGGCCAAAGTGACAGCCATCCAAGAGGCTAAAGACATGAACAAGATCACCCTCGACGAGTTGATTGGCAATCTTCAAACCTATGAACTCAGAAAGAACTCACAACAAAAAGAGGAGTAGAAGAAGGATCGTGGGCTTACCTTGAAAGCACATGAGGACACTGACTCTGACCTTGAAAATGAAGACATGGCCCTAATGACTAGAAAATTCAAGAAATTCTTCAAAAAGGTCAAGGAAAGCAACAAAAGAAAAGACTTCAGTAAGTCCAGAAACACCCCCAAAGAACAGCTCACAGGGTGTTTCAAGTGCGGCAAACCAAATCACTTAATCAAAAATTGTCCTCTACTTCGAGAAGATCAAATGCCCAAACAACCTCGAAAACAGGGTCGAAAACACCCTGTAAACAATCTGGGCAAGCGTTTCTCAAGAGCTATGCTGGCTACTTGGGGAGATTCCTCTGAGGATGAAGGAGAATCTGAAGCTGAAGAAGAGGGTGTAGCACTGATGGCACAAAGTGATTCAGATTCAAATGATGAATCAACAATCAGCCTCTCAGATCTCAAGAACAAGGTACATGGTCTTAACATAGCTACTTTAGAAGAACTTCTATATAATGTGATAGACACCTGTGCTGATCTAAAAAGAGAAGTTCGTGACCTAGAGCTTGAAAATGAAATTCTTAAAAATGAAAAACTTGGTTTACATGAAAATATTAACATGCTCAAAGAAAATCTCTTTATAAAAGAAGGAGATTATACTCGAGTGGAAGAAAAACTCTTTGAGGTGGAAGGAATGGTTGAAGACTTGCTCAAAGAGAACAAGAGCTTGCATGCTAATATAGAAAAACTGGAAACCCAACTTGCCACGACCAAGCGTTGGAACAAGTCCTCACAAGCCCTTGATTGGTTAAACACTCACCACAGTCGAAACAAAAAGGGACTTGGATATAAGCCTAAACGGACCGCTTACCCAATACATAGGAAGTATGTGGGATTACCTGAAAACATCGTTTGCTTTCGTTGTGGTAAAACGGGTCATTATAGATACACTTGCCCTTTAAGAAAACATGCCAATGAAAAGAATGAAAGGTATGTGAAACAAATCTGGATTAGAAAAGATGAGCTTTACATGTCTAAAAGAATGGGACCCTAGTGGATCTGGGTTCCCGAAACTAACCCGTGATTTGTTTTGCAGGCTGAAGTGAGAGAGAACAACCTTACGAACAACCCCACCAACACCCTTAAAAACAGGCAGTTGTGGTTTGTTGATAGTGGGTGTTCACGGCACATGACTGGTGAAAAATCAAATTTTCTCTCACTTACAGCTTTGAATGGTGGGAGTGTAGCATTTGGAAACGGCAAGTCTGGGACAATTATTGGTATAGGTAATCTTGGTAAAACTCTCTCCCACTCAATTGATAATGTGCACTTAGCTGAGGGGTTAAAGCACAATTTGCTAAGTGTGTCCCAACTGTGTGACAAGAACAACCTAGTACTGTTTTCAAAAACACGTTGCTTGGTTGTGAATGACGACACAGGAGATGTTGTGTTGAGGGGGAAGCGATGTCAAAATGTTTATAAAGTTAGTATTTCCACTCTTCCCCAAAATAATCTGACTTGTTTAAATGCATTAAATGATGATATAATGTTATGGCACAAGAGACTAGGTCATGCAAGCCTGTCCTTGTTAAATAAACTTGTTTCCAAGGATTTGGTTGTTGGACTACCTTCCACAAGTATAATGATGACAAGGTATGTGAAGCTTGTGCAAAAGGAAAACAAGTCAGATATTCTTTAAAATCTAAAAAGTGTGTAAGCACTAACCGACCTCTTGAGTTATTGCATATTGATTTATGTGGTCCCATGAGGATAGCTAGTAGAGGAGGGAAAAGGTATGTGCTTGTAATAGTGGATGATTACTCTCGATTTACTTGGACCCTGTTCTTGGCCTCCAAGGATGAAACTTTTGAGAATTTTATTGACCTTCTCAAAAAGATTGAAAAGAGAGTAGGACATTCATTTGTTAGCTTGAGGTCTGATCATGGTACTGAATTTGAAAATGCAAGCTTTACAAAATTTTGTAATGAACATGGTGTTGATCAAAACTTCTCAGCCCCAAGAACACCCCAGCAGAATGGGGTGGTTGAACGAAAAAATTGTACCTTAGAAGACATGACTAGAACAATGCTTATTGCTAGTGGTCTTCCTAAGAACTTTTGGGCAGAAGCTTTGAACACATCATGTTACATTATAAACAGATGCATGATTAGACCCATTTTGAACAAAACTCCTTATGAACTTCTTAAAGGCAGAAAACCCAACATTATGCATCTAAGAACATTTGGTTGTAGATGTTTCGTGCATAACAACGGGAAGAATGCCTTAGGAAAGTTTGATCCTAGGAGTGATGAGGCAATATTTCTTAGTTATTCCTCTCACAGTAAGGCATACAAAGTCTTTAACAAAAGAACCTTGTGTGTTGAGGAAAGTGTGCATGTGTTTTTTGATGAATCTAACTCCTTGAATGAGAGTAATGCACAGGATGAAGAGTTTGAATTAGGTATTGTCCAAAAGGAGCTGTTGAATCAAGAAAAACAAGGTGAGAACACCCTGAAGGAAACAGGTACAGAAGCTGTTCCTCAAAGCGACAGGCAAGGTGAACTTTAAACAGGGGGAAACACCGTTGAACCCTGTTCGGAACCATGTTCTTCAGGAACCAGTTTGCAAACAGGTGCAGAAACAGGATCAGGAGGTGTTCTTGAGCCTGATCCTACACACACTTCAGTTAGAACAAAACATGTGTTTGTGGATCCAATTAATCCAAGACCATGGAAGCACCATAGTTCGCACCCTCTTGATCAAATCTTGTCAGATATTAATACTGGAGTGCAAACTAGATCTAAACTTAAGAATTTTTGAGCTTTCTATGCTTTTCTTTCTAACATTGAGCCAAAAAGTGTGAATGAAGCTCTTGCAGATTCAGATTGGATCACGACTATGCAAGAAGAACTTCATCAATTTGAAAGAAACAAAGTATGGCACCTTGTACCTAAACCTGCGGAGAGAACAATCATTGGAACCAAGTGGGTGTTCCGAAATAAGCTAGATGAGTCAGGTACAGTTACTAGGAACAAGGCACGGCTGGTGGTTCAAGGGTACAACCAAGAAGAAGGGATTGATTACGAAGAAACCTTTGCACCAGTTGCTAGAATTGAGGCTATTCGAATCTTAATAGCCTTTGCTGCTCATATGGAAATCAAGCTATATCAAATGGACGTGAAAAGTGCATTCCTAAACGGATACCTTAAAGAAGAGGTGTATGTCAAACAACCCCCTGGTTTTGAAAATGGTGATTTCCCAAATCATGTTTTTGAACTTGACAAAGCACTTTATGGTTTAAAACAAGCTCCAAGAGCTTGGTATGAATGGTTGTCAAGCTTTTTACTTGAAAATGATTTTAGAAGAGGCAAGGTAGATAATACCTTGTTTCTGAAATCTAAGGGGGAACATCTATTGATTGTCCAAATATATGTAGATGACATTATATTTGGTGCGACTCATCATGATTTATGCAATGAATTTTCCAATATGATGAGGAGTGAGTTTGAGATGAGCATGATGGGTGAGCTTAATTTTTTCTTAGGCTTACAAATCAAGCAAACTCCAAACGGCACCATGATCCATCAACAAAAGTATATCATGGAGCTACTTAAGCGTTTTAGGATGGAGTTAGCCAAACCCATAGACACTCCTATTTCTCCTTCAATCAAGTTGGTTGTGGATGATGGGAGTCCCTCAGTTGAGGAGAAACTCTATAGGGGCATGATTGGGTCACTCCTATACCTAACCGCTAGTAGACTGAATATCGTTTTTAGTGTTGGTTTATGTGCCCGTTTTCAGTCTAGTCCTAAAGAGACTCATCTTAAGGCTGTTAAACGGATACTAAGATATTTAAAGCATACACCTGATTTAGCTCTATGGTGTCCTAGAGGTTGCAATCTTGATCTTGTTGGATATGCTGATGCTGACTATGAAGGTTTCCTAGTTGATAGAAAGAGTACCTCAGGTATGGCTCATTTTCTTGGACCTTGTTTGGTATCTTGGGCTACCAAGAAGCAACATTCTGTTGCCATGTCCACAGCAGAAGTTAAATATGTTGCAGCAGCTTCATGTTGTGCTCAACTGTTGTGGATAAGACAACAACTTAAGGATTTTTGTGTTGACATTGGATGCATTCCTATTTTTTGTGACAATACTAGTGCTATTAACATTGCCAAAAACCCATGTCAACACAAAAGGACAAAACATATTGACATTCAACATCATTTCTTGAGAGATAATGTTGAAAAAGGTTTAATTTCTATGAATTTCTGCTCAACAGATAATCAAATTGCTGATATATTCACTAAGGCTCTAGCTCGGGATCAATTCGAGAGTAACAGGCTAGAGTTGGGGTTAGTAAAAACACCCTGAGAACACCTGTTCTCAGAGGTTGACCAAAGCTGACAAAAACACCCCATAATACCTGTTCCATATTCTTGTTTGAAAGTGTTCTTATTTCAGTGGCTTTTGATTAAAGAATATGTGTAGTCTTGTGTGCCAATGTGACGATATACTGCTGTCTTGGGAGATGGAGAAAGAGTAATCATGACATATCTTGGAAAAAGAGAAGCATACTCAAGAACAAGCGGCTAGATCAGGTACGCATTGATTGTGTTTAATGCTTGCTGCTTGCTCAACTTCTAGGCATTCCCTAGATGGCCCTTCTTAACAGGCAGGGAGTTTAAAAGCCCTCGTGCGTGCGTCTTCCCTGTCTTGCTCTCTCTCTCAACCCTGTTCTTAACTTCAAAACCCTAGTAAAACCCTCAAAACCCAAAAGTCTCTCCTGCTTTAATGGCTTCCAAAACCGATTCCTCACTCCTCTCTGAGAACAATAGCATGATTATACTTGCAAATTCGGCTCCTCCTCGTCCAATTACCCACACAACCTTCAGGTATATCACTCAGATAAACCTCAAAAATATTGGGCTTGATTTGTGCGATATTCCCTACTCCTTTGGTTGGGAGTTAGTGCTGTATGTGGGGACAATCCCTTGTCCCATCTCTTCTGCAGCAGGTGCTGGTTCTCTGGGGTTTCAAGAACAATTCTTGACAAACTCAGAAACATTTGATGGGGATTTTGAACCCTGTTCTTCTTCACCCCTAGAAACAACTCAAAGAACAGGGGATGTGTTCTTCGATGATCTGTTCTTCGATCTGAAGGAGGACTCTGATGAGAAATCAGGAGAAAATCCTGTCCAAAAGGATGACTCCGTTCCTCTAGTCTCTAGAACTGGAGAGAAGAGGAAAAGGGTAAAGACGGTGGCTAGGCGTACCCGAACGCCAAGAACAAGACCACAACCAAGGTCTCGCCCCTCTCTAACTCCCTCTTCTCCTCCTTCTCAACCTTCTCGCAAATCTGCGAGAATTGGTTCCAGATCGACGCCAAGATCCACCAAACTCTCTGTTCCCATCATCGAGGAGATTTCCTCAGGGGTCTCGAGTTCTGACTCTGAAGACTCCACCTTCAAACAGGGGACACCGGTGTTTTCGGAGTCCTCTGATGATCAACCTCCTAAACCAGCCACTACACCTGCTGTGAAGACCTCTCCTGCGAAAACACCCCTCAAGCGAAAACCCAGAACAACCCCCCTACAAGAAACTACCACCTCAGTTCCTGCCTTCAAACGCCCAAAACAGTTCACGCCCTCTCCCATGTCTGACAGACATGCGCAGTTGCTTAAGCGCAATGTCGTCAGGGGGAAGGTAGTATCTGTTAATTTCTTTGCGGAACAAGGTCTGGGGATGTTCTTGACCAAGCTTCGCACCCAAGGCTGTCTTGACTTGTTTGCGAACACCCAGTTGGGGTGTTCTGTGCCTGAGTTGGCTGAGTTTTACGCCAACTGCAGAGTCACCGACGGGGTGGTGAAAAGTTCAGTAAGTGGGCAAAGCATCCAGCTTGATGCACCCACACTTGGAAACATTTTGGGAGTGCGCTCACAAGGCTTTGATGTGTATATGAAGGAGGACAAAACAGCCCCGGAACCAGCCAGGCTCCTTGAGGTGTCAAAACGCCTCAGTCGCAAACAGGGTCTGAGAACACCCTCTTCTGTGAAAAAGGGCAATCTGATTCCTCTCCACCAACTCCTTTTCATGTTCTTCATTAAGAACGTGATTCCAAGGGGTCAAGGGAGAAACTCAGCAGACCTTTTCGATCAGTTCCTGATCGACTTATTGGATAGGGAGGAACCCATCAATCTTCCGGGAATCATGATTCGCCACATTGGGCGAATTGCGAACACCACCCGGACTCATGATCTCGGGTATGGGTTTCTGCTAACAAGGGTGTTTGAGCACCTTGGGACAGTGCTCACACGAAGAGTGGCGGCCCAAATCATTGATGAGATTGGGATTGACACTCTACTAGGGTGTGGCTATGACGTTGGTGAAGGGTCAGTCTCCAAACAGGGTCGTCGACCACCTCGACCACCTGTTTCTGGGCAACCTACCATCAAGCTTGAGGCTGTTCTTGAGGACAATGCTCGCCTCAAGGATGAGCTCTCAGCTGTCAAGGCTGCTCTTGCTGAGGAACAAGCTCTCTCTGCCAAACGTCATGACGACTTGCTTGCTCTTCTCTCCACTCTTGCCCCTAGCATTCCTCCTTTGCAAACGAAACCACCCTCTGCCCCCTGATTGTCAAGCTTGTTCTCTATTTTTGTGGTTTGTTGCAATGGTACTGCATTGATTATTAATGAAATATCTGCTTGCAGTCTTTCTTGCTTGTTGTTTCTTAAGCTTTATACGCTTTACCTTATGTTGTTCTTGCTTTTTATGATGCCAAAAGGGGGAAGCAGAGTGAGAAACCAATTGACAAAAACCTTTTGATTGAATATGAGAATGAAGGAGAGTGAAAATGACTTACGTGGATCACTATCAGCATTCAATTTTTTTGTGTTGTTTTGTCAATATGGTCACTTGGTTTGTCATCATCAAAAAGGGGAAATTTGTTGAGTTATTTTGATTAAGTTTTGATGATAACAAATCCAAGTGTAAAAATTTGTCCAAGTAATGTTGCTCCAAACACGATCTCCAAACAGGCCTAACTGGTGTTTTCTTTTTTATATTAACTGGTTTGCTACATGTGAGAACACGTCTTTAAAACAGGTTCTACTTGGTAGTTCTACATTAAGAACAACTCGATTGTAAAAGCATATTGTTCTTGGACTCTAGCAAGATCAGCTCAATGTAAAGCATGTGGTTCCGAAACTCTAGCAATGCAAAGAACAACCCCAGCAAACAAGGTGGCCTTGGTCTTCACAGCAGCTCTACAAATCTTGGACAAGATGACTGGTTCAAAATAAGAAGTCTTGGGTATATAGGTTTTATTTATTTAGACTCTTGTTAATATGCCAATATTGAAAACGCTTTTTAAACACCTCTTGAATCGGTATTCGTACTAAGTACTTCAGAACACCAGTTGCGAACAACCTTGCAAACAAGGTGCCTAGGGTGGTTCTGAACTGAAGTGGTCATACCCGGTTATCTTTGAAAATTCATTTCGGTTGGCCAAAATCTCCAGTATACTTTTCTTAAACCCCAAGATTGCTATCTTTCTGGAAAGGATATTCCTTGAATATATTATGGGAGATTTGCGAAAATAGTTTTGGGGAATTTGCCAAATCTAAATATTTTCCTTTGCCCATATTTTCGGATTTGATAAAAAATCCCAAAACTGAAGAATTTTGGTTGCTTTTGAATCTTCTTCACGGCTATGAAAAGATAAGGGTTATCTCTTGAGATAACAAATCCTTTATAACTTGGAAAAACTTGTCACTAGCCGTTGGGAATATCTCTCTTGAAAATCCTTTTCCAAACTTAGCTGAATTCTTCTCTTCTCCTTGGTTTTTGACCGTTGGTTTTTTTTTTTACATAAAAAGCTCAGCTCTTTCGCCTACACATACACTGAGACATTGAGAGAAACGGGAAGAAAAGAAAGCAAAGAGTGAAAACCTGGAAACACACAACATATAGGAAATTTCAAAAAGAGGTTTTTCTAGAAGAGTTTTTGAAGTATTCTTGAGAAAAGAAAAACCAACTCAAGTTGTGTTTAAACCAAGCTTTCGATATATTGGCACAATAGGATCTTCATTGTACCTTACATCTGCTTAGTAAGAAGCACCCCAGTAAGGTGTTTGTTGACCTTGATCTCAGATCAGTCAATAGTGAAAGAGTGTGTCCTAGTCGTGTGGACTTTGGACGTGTCCTATCTGGTGAGATTTGGACGTGGTGTAATCTGCCTTAGAGAAGGAGATTACGTGGTTGCAAGGTTGTAACAAGGTGTGTTACAATTGTAACGAGTTAAGCCCGGTTTAGTGAAGTGGTTAAATCCTACAAGAGGTAGGTCGTGGTTTTTCACACCTCAGTTGGGCTAGAGGTGTTTTCCACGTAAAAATTGTGTGTGCTTTATTTTTCCGCATTTATCTTGGTGATTTTCGCATTTGGTATATCTGAGAACACCCTCCGCAAACAAGTCATAGGGGTGTTTGTTATTTACAACGCGAAAATCAGACACCACAATTCACCCCCCCTCTTGTGGTAGAATACTCACTAATTCAACAACCTTTGTGCATCCACCTTCCAAAATTTACACCTCCACTAAACTAATATGCAAGCAACTCAACATCCTCTGCCTTCCAAAAATTCTTAGCAGTATTGATAACATACCCAACATAATTAATCACATATCCTTTTCCGTTCCTTTTCCTTTTTTCCTTTTTCCTTTTCTTCTTTTCTTTTTTCCCTTTTTCTCCTTTTTTTTCTCTTTCTTATGAATCAACAAAAGATCTAATTAATATAATGTTGCATTGGACAAAATCCTACATGCATGATGACCATATACTTAGTAAAAAGTAGGCCCAACAACTAATCTATACATCTTTACATATATACATTCAAGCAAAACAAAGCCCTTAAATTTTTTATGATTGTTGTCCCCACAAAATTTCTAACATGATTAATAAAATATAGGAGTTAAAAGACTACAAATGGAAGATTTTCTTTCCCAAAAAAAAAAAGATTTTATAAAATTAGTTGTAATTCTAAAGATTTTCTTTTTGAATAAAAAGAAGACAATGTTCAATAATGATAAAACCTATACTATTATATTACTTTTGATCTAGAAAATTATATTATATTACTAATGCTACTTTCAATATTACAAAAAAAAATGTATTATATTATAATAAAATAAAAACACAAATTATGGATAATCTATTATGTAATTTGATTTTAAATTTTTACCAAAATTTAGCTACTAATATGGAATATTATAAAGACACAATCACATACACATATTCTGATACTATATATCTAATTTATCATAAAACATGATGATGATGATGATGATGATGATGTTTGTTGTTGTTGTTGTTGTTGTTGTTGTTGTTGTTGTTGTTGTTACT
>JACYFF010031957.1:85347443-85391227 GCA_017589665.1 Selenicereus undatus | reverse complement strand
TACTACTACTACTACTACTACTACTACTACTACTACTACTACTACCACTACTCCTACCACTACTACTATTACTACTACTATTATTATTGTCTGGACATAACAAAAAGATATTTGATTTTTATCATTATTATTTTCTCCTAACTATTTGGACATACCTAGAAATACAAATATGGAATATTAGAGACCTTAGATACAATAGAATGCCAGTTACGGGTCATTTGCATACAAGAAATACCAAAATGTATCAATTGGCTTTCAATTTTCAAAGTACAAGAGTTCAAACTAATATTAACACCTAACTGTCATACAATTATGTTACCGTTGACCCATATTATTATTGTAATATATGAAAGCTTATCAAAATTTTTAAATTTTTAGTGTACTATAATGTATACGACTATCAATTATTTCTGATGGTAATAGGATCTTCTATTTTGTTAACACATTTTTATTGTGTATTTTCTACTATTAAATTATAAATAATTACTATAATTAAAATACTTATAAGACTTTCTATAGATTTTATTAGTTTTTAATACTAGTTTGTAGCTAAGAGTCCAGTGGGAGAAAATTGTTAATGAAAAAAGTAAAGAGAAGTCTAATCCAAACACTAATTGTAACATTAATGAGATTGACCCAAAAGCTATTTTAGCTTCGGGGTTCAAGAAACTTCACGTTCATTTTCTCAAAATAAATTCGGAACACAATTTTCACTTTTATTTTCTTTGGAAGGGGGAGGGAGCTGTTTGGAACAAGTAGTTAGATTTTTCAGAGAAGGTTTATGGCCATGTTCTATAATAGCATCTTGAGTAATGTTTACAATTCTGACTACGTCAATACAGTAATCAGTTCATTTGTAGTGCTCGGAAATCTAGTTTTTGGAATAGTATTTCAAGTAACTTTTATCGTTTTGATAAGTGTTTATGAAAAGCTAATAATATTATTTTTTACATTCAAAAGTAGTGTTTTATACTTTTTGTCCAAAAGCTACAAGTTTGAAATTTTTTTCTTTTGATATTATCTATATACTTTCTTGTCAATTTTCATTAATTAGCTAATCCAACAACTAAATTTACTATACATATTTATTTCAACCGCTCATTTAAACAACTATCCTCTAATAGTTAAATTATAAGCGTTATCCACTGCCTAGATATATATCTACTACCTGAACTGCTATCCATTATCTAAACAACTAATTTTTGACAAACAACCCCAGTATATAGAAAATGAATACACTCATGTTGAAAGTAAAATTCTAAAGTTTACAGTTTGTGCACATCTTGAACGTGGTTCGTTTTACTGGATACGTGGGTTGTTCAAAGTTTTATAATAACTTGTGATTGGGGACAAAAGAGACTGAAAGTGATTATGATGATTTATGGAGCGCTAGTCACTTAAAACAACAAAAATTGACTATGTAAGCTAGAAATTCGATTGTCCAATCATTTAATCGATTTGAGGTTTGGGGAATAAAAATTTGTGAAGTGTTAGCAAATATATCATTTCACCGCCACTTTAACGGAAAATCAACAATTGAAAGTGTATAATAGACTGTATAATTAAAATAGATTTATCGAAGAACTTGAAGAACAATTCACCTTTTTAGTGTAATTTAAATACCACATTGAGAAGTTCTTATACCTTATAGTTTACTAATAAGCAATAAATAAAAAAATGATTTATATCCTTACATGCTATTGGCCAAGTTTGGCTAATTAAAGCATCTTAGAAGGGGTAAATAGGATGATAATTAGTAACAAAATAGTCGAAATAAAAGTGCGGAAAAGTATATGTGGACAAGACACGAGTATTTTTTTAACGAGGTTAGTATTAACCAGACTTAGTTGTCACCTAGAGTTCTCGACAACTAGAGTTCTCTAGCTAACTCTGAGATTAACCTAATTTTATTAGAAGAGATTACACAACTCTATATTAGACATACTCTATGTTCCAAGTCACAAGTTGACACTTCAACAAATCCTTGATAGAGTTGACCCTTCAACTCTAAGTATCCCACTGAATACAACTTGAACAACACCACTCAATAAATTAAGCGAATAAGAAAATGATATTTGCAAGTATGATGCTCATTTCTTGTGCTATGTTTTTCCGTGTTCCTCAACCTTCAAGATGCTTCAATAGTTATAGTCAAAGAAAATAGAGTCGTTCGTAAGTAGTAGTTGCTACCAAATTAGGAAATAGTATCTTTAACAGATTTCAAGGCCTTGAAAAACAGTTTAGGCCATTGAGGATTCTACAGTTGAGCATCTGGCCAGCAATATAATGGTTGAAATCTTGATTTTCATAAATGATCCCTAAAATCTTACCAAATCAAGTAACAAGCACTAAAGTTTACCAAATCAATCCATAAGATCCCTAAAATCTTGTTAAGTGAATATCAAGGCAAATTAAAATCTTGTTAAACATATATCCCTGATAATGTAGCATATACTATTTCCTAATCTCATAATCAAATTTTGAATCAGAAAATATAATATCTTAAAGATCACATATTCAAACTTGAATACTACACTATCTCAAAAAATATTACGACACCTTATATAAAATCAATTAAGCAATACTAGCATGCAAATATTCACTTAGAATCATAACATATTTAAACAATAGAATTATTAAGGTAATCCAAATATAACATGATGAATATACCAATTGACCAATCCCTTTTTGTCTTTCATCAAAACACATGAATAAACACATTGTGAGTTTAAGGAAAGCTAATACATGCCTACATTACAGCTTTGTATATGTCGCATAAGATAATATAACATGAGAATCTATAATTTTTCAACATTAAAGTAAATGCTTGATTTAAAAAAAAAGAAGATAATTACACGATGTCGTTGGATGAAAAACCAGTGCATATTACTCAGAGAGCAACCGTCAATAAAGGCCCTTTAGAACAAAACGTCCGCACATTACTAATGCGCAAACGCAGCAAACTAACCTACTGTCACGGGTTGAAGTTGCGTACAACGCAATAAGGCCCCTAGGCCCTAGAGGATGTTTTTAGGCGGTTAAGAAGATAACACATTGGATAAAACATTGGAAGAGTAAAGTTTCCGAACTTGAAAAACAAAATAATTTTTGATGATTAAAAGTGGCGGCTGTTGTGCTTCTACTGCCTTGAGAACGTGTTTTAATTTGTTACTTGCAAGGAACCCTTAAAAAGGTCGCAATCTAGCCATTCAACTAAAATGGCTGACTCATATATATTCTTACAATGCCATAGGCCCATGGAAATCTCCTTTTGACCAACTAATATCCCAATGTTTTTGCCTTGCCTGATCTCCTGATTTGACATTGGACAAGATTGCATTTTGTTGTTCGTTTTTAACATGTGAGGGAACAGACGCGTTCGTTTTTCTAAAGATAAGGAATATAAGTAATTTTTCAAAGATGCAATGCTTGTCAAAGTTGATAACAAGATGTGAAATTTTTTTTCCCTGATGGAGGAAGTGAAAGCAGGACCGGAGGAACAAAATTCCCACATGAAACAGCTCGATGAACCAAGACATCTTAATAGGTAGGTGAATGTTGACATTGTTGTCTTAATCATATAGCAGTTCGCAACGTGAGAGCAATCTAAATGTTATTGATAAACAACACCAAGATATTTTAGTTGGCTAATCGTAATTACATTCAAATACAACTTTAGGTTATTCATGGACTTTATCTCTATCTAGGCAAAATATAGATTAGGTAGGCTTCTGTTATATATCTTAAATACTTGTGGATTTGTCTCGATAAATATCTTAGCCTAGATTTTTCAAAATTAATTTACAAGATATTGCTAGATGAATCTTTAACACTCCCCTTAAATACAAAAATAATCTGTAACTCCCAGTTGCTGCATGAGGTGGACGAAGTTCTACTTAGAATTCCTTCTTTTTTTTTTCCCCCTCTACAAGCCGCTCGTATATCTTGCATAACTATAGCTTGACCCCATTCTTCACAAGTTCATGAATGAAGTGATGATAAATTTGAATATGCTTCATTACATGTGAAAGATACTTTTTGTTATTGTCGTATATGACATATTGATAAGATCCACCAGTACATTGTTTTTCACAAAACACTCAAGTGTTGTTCCTGTAAGAGACTCGTTCTAAATACCAAGTTCATGCTTTCTAAATTTGCTAAGTGCATTAAAAATTTTATGTTTTTGATAAAATGTAAGCAAGATAGAATTTTACTTGGGCAAAAGAAATGGGAAAAAAAAAATCCAAGGATTAGCTTCACCAATTGATGAGTCAATTAAAGTAGTTATCAAATACCTCTTAGTCAACTCATTCAAAGATCAATAATCTAAATTACCACAACTTTCTTTCAAAACATAATGAAATGTTCGAGTTAAATCAATTGCCTATACACATGGATTATTAACTTTGATGTCTCGATTAACAACACTACTTCTGTAAATCATACAATAAAGTCTAACCCGAACTTTCAAATGCCAAATTTCAGCTTTTAGTTCCTCATGCAACATGCAAGATCATGCAAGTAATTGATAGAAAACTCACATTTGAATTAAACCTCTAGGATTAGATTAAATTGAATCAACAATGTTCAAAGTACTCAAAGATCATTAGCCGAGAATAATAACATATGGATCCACAAATTAATAGATTAGAAGAACGACTCATATGTACATTAAACTAAGATATTTAGCATCATTACAAATTCAAAGAAATAAAATTTAAGAAAGGAACAAAAGAGTGTAAAAGAGAACGCTTAATCAAAACCGATGGAAGCAGATCGTCACAAGTGAAATACAGGACACGTAGTCTGTAGGGACCAACACGGGTTAGTCAGTGGCGAAGCCAGAAATTTCGGATAGGGGTGTCGGAAGAAAGAGTTGAGGGCTCGAACTGTCAAACAAACATAAGAAAAGTACCAGAGGCTTAAAAGAAAAATGAAAAAATAAAACGGAAGAAAAGAAGGATAGAGGACTCGAACCCGCGACATTAGAAACAAGCCAACTTGGTAATAGTATAGGCGATAGTATGATACTTAGCTTCAATGGATGACTTGGAAACAAAAAGTTTAGTAATGTGAAGCTAAAAGCCAAATACTAAGAGCAAAACCAAAGCTCCCAATTTCTCAGGTAATTTACTCCACAAACCAATACCACCCAAATCTACAATCAAATCACACATGAGAAAATGTTGAATCTCAAGAGCAAATGTACACAATCCAACTATGCCAAACTCTTTTATTCTATTTTTGTTTTGTTTTGTTATCTTTTGCTTTTTTTAAGAATTCTTTGTTCCTTTTCTCCAAATGAGAATGGCCATCGACATAAACATTCAACATTTTCCCAACAATTCATAAAATTCAACCCATTATTGATAAACCAACCTACCAAACCAAACCACCAAAAGACCTTAACACCCACAAACTACCTCCCAATCAGAACATCGGGAAGTGAAACTCTATAGTCTTAGCTTAAGGGCAAGATATGTGTTTAGCCAACTATTATACATGAAGGTTCACATCAATAAACATGTGTAAGACTCAAAAAGGCTAGCAAGGGGTATATGATGCATAACAAGGGTGGCTATTTAGTCAACATAGCTTGATCATATCCAAACAAAGAATGCCTCAATCACTTTGCCTAAATGCATATGCTAGTGTGGTCTTGGATGCGAGTCAAAGCAAGTTCTAGAGAAATGATGTCTAAGAAGAGTCACTCAAGAAAAGACAAAGAGACTAAAATTGATTAATTAGTTTTTCAAATCTCAAAGCCACATGGGACATTTACCAAGATCATAACCAGCTCATTAAGATTCAGATGCCAACAATCATGCTAAGATTCATTAGGCAACCAACTTGCATTCAACTCATGGTCAAAACATAAAGCATTTCCAAAAACTCATCTCCAAACAATTTTATTCACAATTGGACACATCATAGGGCAAGTCAAACCAAGGAAGTCTACCTAGTCCACAAAATTCATCATCGAAGCTTTTTTTTAATTTTTTTTTTCTTTTCAATGCAAACCTATATAGAGTTATCTAATATGCAAATCTAACCTATATGCTTATAATACCCTAAATGTAGGGAAAATGCAAAACTATGAAAATAAAATTAAATGCACTAACTACATGCTCTACTAGTTAATCCTAAATGCAACTCTAGATGCAACCGTGTACAATATGTACACATCCACTTATACAAGAGACTGTTAGACACCGTCAATCACAATAAATTCAACTCCCCCAAGCTTGGCAATAGCATTGCCCTCAATGCAAGCACATATAAGTATAAAGGTGAAGGGGGTAGAACTGAGAAGCTTTATAAAGGAGACGCAGCGAGAAGGTGCAGGGGTTGCCATGATATATGCCAATCTATCTAAATCTTTAGATATGCCCTAAAGTCCTGAAAGTATTAGTTCTAGGAGGCAATCAGCCCACGAAACTCATCATACCACTCTTGAACAAAGTCACAAAGAGCAACATTCTCAGATTGAACATCAGCTCGTAAGGAGGCTTGCCCCTCCTAGATGGACCTAAGGGTGGCATGGACCACATCATAATCATGGGAGGTCGTCGGACATGAAGAACTAGGGGTGCCAGGGTGTATAGGTGGGGTAGATGGATGTGCAGGGTGAGCAACCTCTTCGTCACTAGGTAATAATAAGAGATTATCTTATTGAAAGAGTGTGGTCTAGCCCACGTGGGCCTGAGTCTAAGTAGTAGCCCTGCCCAGTCGTACCTCCAAAAATTAGGTGCGGATTTTATGTTTAGTTTTAAAATTCTTTTTACTTACAAGTGCACAAAATCAATTGTAGACTCGCGAGTATAGGGCGCCGATTCCACGAGGAACAATAGCAATTTTAAATTTATTTTTTTCCGATTTAAAAGAATAATTCAAGGTTGGAGTTCAATTGACAATAAGAATTAAAGAAGCAAAAGAAGAGCAAATGAGTCAAAAAATAGAGAGAAATTAAATTAGAGAAAGATCTAGGACGTTGGATTTCATGAATGACACAATAGTAAATTACTGACTCAAATGGGTGTTCAAGTAGTCTCTTCTTCAACCTATGCTACAAGCATTAGGCCATAAATTAGAAAGATGAATTATAATTATCAATGACATTACTTATCTAGTAATTAGCACAAGTCATTCTTTTTAGACATAACTTATCTAATTTCTAGCATAAACTATTCAATTTTAACAATTATAATTTTAAGCCCAATTGCATAACATCATATTAGCCTACAAGGTCTAATATATAGTTGAGATAGCAGATTAAACTATTGTCATCAACATGAATAAACAATAATACTAAGACGCATAATAAATAGGTTGATTTCAATTATAAACTCAAAATTATGCAATGTAAGAGTCAAAAATAGCCTCAAAAGAAATTAGCAATCAATATTATTAATCAATGATCCATCTGAATCCTAGAAGAGCAACTTAGTAGGATATAGTAAGTGAAAATGCCATCGAAGTTGGTCTATCCATCTCTCAATATTGGTGTATTTCACTTCTTGTGCCCAAACATTGATACTTAAGTACAAAACTAATTAAGTACAAACTCTCAAATTTGACTCAGAAATGAGGTGAGAAGAGAAAAAAATTGCTACCAAAATTTATTTTCCTCTAAACCCCTTAACCCAAATGGTTTTCTCTTATAAAAAACTTTCCCTCAAAATTGAAAGATAGAAAATGAGGGAATAGAAGAATGCTTGGATGACGGATAAGTGGATGATGATTCTTGCCCTAACCTTCACCCATTTTATAGTGAAAATTTAGCCTCTCTTGGTGCCCAAAAATTAATGAAAAATTAATTTTAATTAATTACTTGCTTTCAATTAATTACTTGGCTTCTATGTTGTTGACATGCATGAGAAAAGGTTGGTCTTTAGCTAAAAATTAATCAAGATTAATTAGCTTTGACTAAGTTCGCTTGAGCTTGCTCATACTTGGTTGCTAGGAGTTGTTGGAGTTGGATTAGGGCAAGATCGGCTGCACGGAATAGGCTAAAAAGGATGAGATAAGAGAAGGTGAAACTGAGATGGGGTTGCTGATGCACAAGCTGGGCCACAGATCACAACAGGCCCATTTTGGGTAAGGGAGTGAGGGAGCTGAAAAAGGAAGAGTTGTTGGGTTGGGTTGCAAAGCTGGTTGGGCTTTGCTGATCGTTGCACATCTGGGATCTTGATAAATCCGAGTCGAATTGATAAATGTTTTTGCCCAAATCTATTTATTTAATTCCCACTTGAAAATCATATAAAATATGTATTATTCTTCCATAAAAATATATTCAAAGACAGAAACATAGGTAAAATGGAGAGTAAATTTACATATAAACTATGAGCTATCAACTTTCCCACACCAAAACTTTGCTAGTTCTGGAGCGAAGAATAATAATAATGCATATATTCATTCAACTCATCAAGTGGAACAAGATTAGGGAAGAAATCAAATGTCCAACTACACCTGTCCACTCAAAATCATATGGATTAATGCACTACCAACCCACAACCCATCATTAAACATTTCTAATTTTAACTAAACCACAACCCATCATTAAACATTTCTAATTTTAACTAAGCCCATAGGCCAAGATTCAAGAAAATTCAGCACATAATGAGAGCATGTAGCAAACCATAAGTTCAAAATTTCACCATACATAATAAAAATCACAAGAGCATCTTTAAAATTAAGTCCCTAGTGCTAAATCAATTTATTAACTTTTTTCTTTTGATTTTTTTTGAACTTCTTTTTGCTGTAAAAGTTACTTGATTCTATGTGTTTTCTTGAGTAGATAAAGATATGAATAAAGATAGCACTCAGAAAAGCACTTAATACATGTTCAGGCAATTACAAACATGAACAGAGATAAAGCCTGAATAGGGATAAAGCCTGAACATTGGTACCAGAATGAGAACATAATTAATTCAACTTATTTTACTTATTGATTGAAAGTCAATGGGACACTCAATAGTTATTAAATATTCATAATAACATTGTAAATGGAGTTACATCTCAACTCAAAATCGGTTTTTTGCACAGCAAAAATTTAGGCCATCAACTAATTAAAACTAGAAATAGTATCCAATGGCCATGAGTCACATGAATCAAATCCATATAACAAGAGTAGAACGTGCATACTTAGAATACTAAATCTCTTGCCAAAATCAAATTCGCCCAAAGATTTTCAAGTTAAATTTTTCGAAAAGTTTCATCATTATGCCTTCCCCCCATACCTAAACCTTTCATCATCTTCAATGTAAAAGACAATAATAAAGACAGAAATAAAGAAAAGAGTAATACAACCTGACAACAGGAGGAAATCATTTGCACATAAGCCCAATAATCCAACTCCAAAGGTACCTTTAAAATCACCACTAACCACAATAGCCAAAAACCAAGTGAACCATCACACTCTAAAATACAAACACACCAAAAAGAAAACAAAAACAAAAAACTCAAACTCACCCAAAAAGATTCAGTTGCTCAAAAGAAGCGCTAAGTTTTATGTCTTCAACCAAACAAGGTCCCATCCACTAATCATGGTAAACTGGGTCTACCAGATAGATAGACTCTATTAGACTAGGCTCAATCCCATCAGTCACAACAAGTTTCAAACGTTGACCATTAACAGTAGGAACTCGACCATGTCTGGGATACAGAATTTGGACCGCCCTAGACGGAAACACTTGTTAGACAACAAAAGGACATCCCATCTAAATCTCAACTTGCCAGGAAACATATTAAGTTTAGAATGAAAAAGCCTAACCTTCTAATTAGGTTCAAAAGATTTACGAGAAAACATTTTATCATGAAAAGCTTTGGCTTTAGCTTTCTAAATCTTAGCATTCTCATGCGTGTAAAAAGAATAGTAGATCCCTGTAAGCTTCGATAAAGCAACGTATAGGCTTCATTATGCAATTCATCTAACTCATTTAATTAAGGCCTATGGTTAGAACCTACTTGTTTCATATCAAAATTAAATGCTTAAATAGTCCAGAAAGCACGCTGTTCTAATTCAACTACCAAGTGACTAGCCTTACCGAAAAGAAGCTGGTAAGAAGAAATTTCTATGGGAGACTTATAAGCAGTATGATAGGCCAATAGAGTATCATGCTAGTCGAACCGTTTCTCAACTATAAACTTGATCTCACGATTAAACACATTAACTTGACCACCTGATTCAAGGTGATAGGGAATAGCTACTTTATGAGTCACACAATACTTTTTAAGAAAATCCTCAAAATAACGGTGACAAAAGTGACTGCCTCCATCACTAATATGAGCTCTAGGAGTCTCATATCGACAAAATATGTACTCTTTCACAAACTTGACCACAGCTTTGTAGTCATTGGTCCTGCTAGCTAGAATTTCCATCCATTTTGACACATGATCAACAACAAGCAATATGTATACAAAGCCAAAAGATAGGGAAAAGGGGCATCATATCACGACGGGACAAGGCACCCGTACGTTGAGAACACTCACAAGCATGACAAAAATGGTTCGCATCATGAAATAGAGTTAGCCAATAAAACACACTTTATAGAACCTTAGCAGCTATCTTACGACCTCCAAAGTGACCACTAGAAGCATGAGAGTGACAAAAGGTCAGAATACTATGAATTTTACTCTCATAGACACATCTACGCACCACTTGTTAAGGACGATGTTTGAAAAGATAAGGGTCTTCCCAATAGTAATGTCTACTCGTGAGAAGAACCTATCTTTTTCTTTTTTGGACCAGTAAGGAGAAATCTTCCCTAGTGGCAAGGTAATTCACAATGTGAGCAAACTAAGGATAAAGGCATATGACACAACAAACAGTTGCTCATTAGGAAAGTGGTTAGAAAATCCAATTAAGTCACCAACATACCTAGTAAAGATTCTAGACAAGTGGTCTGCAATAGAATTTTCAGAACCTTTCCTATCTCTTATCTCAATGTCAAATTCTTAAAGCAACAAATCCACCTAATGAGTATAGGTTTGGTGTCATTCTTAGCCCACAAACGCTTTAATGCAGTTAGTAAATACAATAATCTTTGAGCATAAAAAGGCATGGACAACATTTATCAAGTGCAAATACTATGGCTAACAATTCTTTTTCGAAGTGGAATAATTCTTTTGAGCATTAATTATAATTCTACTCGCATTGTATATGATATGAGATATTCTATTCACCCTTTGACCCAAAATAGCCCCAATAGCAAAATCAGATACATCACACATAATCTCAAAAGGAATAGAAAAATCAAGGGGCTTTAGAATAGGGGCTGACACCAATAAAGATCGAAGTTTTTTAAAAGCTTTCACACAAGACTCATCAGACACAAAATGATCATCTTTAGTAAGGGCATGTTTAAGTGGGCAAGCCACTTTACTAAAATCCTTAATAAATCCCCTATAAAAACCAGCATGATAAAGGAATGACTTAACTTTTCATAGAAAAAGGAATAGGTAAATTAGAATTAGATTAGCCTTGGCTTTATCAACCTCAATCCCCTTTTTAGATACTTTGTGACCCAACACAATCCCTTCTTAGGCCATAAAGTTACTCTTTTCCTGCCTCAAGGCAAGATTTACTTCTTCACATTGTTTCAACACCGTGGATAAATTAGCAATACACACATCAAAGGAAGAACTACAAATAGAGAAATCATCCATAACACCTCCATGAAATTATCAATAAAATTAGAAAATATGGCCATCATGCATCTTGAAACGTGGAAGATGCATTACACAAACCAAAAGGCATCCTCCAATAGGTGATGTATCCGATGAACATTTAAAAGTTGTTTTCTCTTGGTCCTTAGGATAGACAAGTATTTAGTTGTAACCATAATCCATCTTAAAAAATAGTAAAAACTTTGTCTTGCTAATTTTTTGGAAAATTTGATCAATGAATGGGAGGCAAAATGATCCTTTCTAGTGACAGAATTCAGTTTTCTGTAACCAATACACACCCTTCACCCTATGGTCCGCCTAGTAGGAATTAGTTTAGCTTTGTTATTCTTCACCATAGTTATGCCAGATTTCTTAAGTACTACTTAAACAGGACTAACCCATTGACTGTTAGTAATAAGATAGATAATGCCTACATCTAAAAGCTTTACCACCTCTTTCTTAACAACTTCTTTTATATGAAGGCTCAGTCTACATTGAATTTGCCTCACAAGTTTGGCATTGTCTTCTAAGTGAGTTATGTGCAGGCAAATAGTTAGACAAATCCTTTCAAATTAACAATCAACCACCCAATAGCACCCTTATGATCAGACAAGAGATGAATCAATTCTTTCTCTTGATTACACGATAAAAGAGAAGATATAATAATAGGTAGGGTCTCTTTAGGGCCTAGAAACCGGGGGTGAGTCTTTAGGGCCTAGAAACCGGGGGTGAGCGAGACCGGGTATCCAGTCGAAATTTTAGGAGCCAAAATCAGGTCCTAAAATTTAGAATAGGTCCTCGACCCAGTTGGAATTGGGTCCTAGAATTTGGACCCGATCCCATACCTGGTTGGGACCAGATCCGATTCTAGGTACTCGGTTCCTAAGTAATATTTTTTTTGTTCTCATTTTCCCCCTAATAAAATACAGAGAGTGAGGGATTAAAAGAAGTTGATAACTCATATCTGAAACCAAATTCCTAGAAAGCAAATTATAAGGTTAAATTAAAAACGAAATAAGTGGTAAAGAAAGTTCACGTACTTTAAAGTAAACTAAGAGAATTAGAGACAATGTTAATCAGAAACACACAAATCAAAACTACAAAATGAATGAGAAACATAAAGATTATTTTAATTCACTTAAAATAGAGAGAAAAAGAGAGGGAAACTATCAAAATAATATAAAAACAAATATGCAATAAGCAACAAGGCTTATGAGGAGAAGACTTAAAGCTTGAAAGAAGAAATCTATAACAGTCGAGATACATAAAGAGTAAGTTGGGGATAAGTTGAAAGCCAAAAAGATAAAGGGCTAAACTATGGTAGTTGGAAGTTGGGTCTCGGTACAAAAGATACACCACTTGAAGAATAAAGGTTTCCTTTTTCTATTTTTTCATCAAAATTCTTTAAATTTTGATAGGGTATCGGATACTAGGTCCAAGTCTGGGTCCAAATTTTAGGATCCGGTGTCAGGTCCTAAATATTGGAACCGATCCTAGAATCAATCTAACTGGGTCCAGGTCCAAACCGGTTCTAGGTCCAGAACTGGGTACCCAACTTGTTTGGTCACCTGTACTAGAAACATGCACTTGAGTGGATCCGAGAAAGGTTTTAACTCAAGTTTATATGGAGACACAACAGAGGGTGGCATAGAAGAACTTACCAAAGTGGGAGAGGCTCATAAGTAGACACCCAAGAGGAAGATTCAAGATAAGGAGTGGAGTCAACAGTGGAATCTATCTCATCTATTATACTTTCTAAGTCAAACAATCTGAACTCCGTATGAAAAAGACAGGTCCCTAAGGGATCATTGCTCAAAATAGTGGGTAAAGCTTCTTCAATCATTTTAGTAATCACATCAACAAAGAAGCATTTAGATTCATCATCAAACATAGTTTGAAAAGAAGCTTTAAAAATGTTATGCTAACCCTCATGTTCATGACTAAGACATCAATCACTTTCGACCTATAGTTAATGATAGCATTAGCTGTGGCTCGGAAGGGACGTCCAAAATAAGAGCGATTTGCTTAGAAGTATGACTAGGGTCCATATATAACACAACAAAATCAACAGAAAAGAATCCTTTATCAATTTGAACCAAGACATCATTTATCAGTCCCCTAGGAGTTCTAACTGACCTATTAGCAAGTTGGAGGGTACAGTTAGAAGGTTTCAATACACCCAATCACAACTCTAAGTAAATGAATAAGGTATCAAATTAACAATAGAACCCAAATCCAAAAGTTCCCTTTTAATTTTGTGATTATCAACATAGTAGGAAATAGTAGGAACATCGGGATCTTTGAACGTAGAAGGAGTGTCAAATTTCAAAATCAAGCTCATTTGTTCACTTAGAATAACCTTTTTAGACTTGTCATCTTTAGAATTCCGTTTAAAAGTGCACATGTCTTTAAGGGACCTAGCATAAGTCAGGATTTGTCTAATTGCTTCCGAAAGGGGAAGATTGACCTTAACTTGCTTAAAGGTCTCTAGAATCTTATCTCTCTATTTGTCTTTCTTAGAAGGGAATGGTGCATCCAAAGCTTGAGCTTAAGGAACCCTTGGCTTATATATGACAATGGGGTCAGACATAGTAGGGGAAGGGGATGAGTCATTTTCTATTTTATTTCCAAGGTCACTCTCAATGGTTTTAGGTCTTTCCTTTTTATCATGTTCCTTCTCATTCATCTTGTTATCGACTTCTTTACCACTCCTAAGAACCATTATAGATTTTAATTGTTTAAATTGTTGGCCTTTGGGGTTCTGTATGGGATGACTTGGAAGTTTTTCTCCTCTTTTACCTACAGCTATGGAAAGTTTCTCAAGTTAGGTTTCTAATTTAATGATAGATTATGAGTGACAATCAACAATATATATTTTAGACTCAATTGGCACAACAAAAGTCAAGGTTCCAAGGGGAAAAAATTACCTTGTCAATATCAGAGCTCCTAAATGGAGCTTTATGAGAAGGTAGAGGAGCATATCTCTGGTTTTGGAAACTAGCAAGGATAGGTTTGCTAGATTGCGCTTAAGGATTCTCAACATTTTGAGACCTCCATGAAAAGTTAGTATGATTCCTCCAACCTTGATTGTAAGTATTAGAATAAGGATTATTGGTTGGAGGAAATCCTTGTGCAGCATTCACTTGTTTAGTTACACAGGCAGACTTACTAATACAAGGACAATCAATAGAAGCATGCAAAACACTAGCACAAATCGAACACAAATCTTGCATAAAGAGGGCATTAGACACTTTGTTCATCCACAACAATTCATCAAATTTTCTTAGTTAAAGCATCAACTTTACTATAAAGGTCAATTGAATGTGAAACCTCAAAAATTCCCCCTTTACATCCCAATGGCCTAGGCAAATAAGAATGTGAGGAAGTAGCATACAAGTGTGAATTTTCACTCAAAAGTTCAAAAAATTCCCAAACTTCTTCAGGAGTTTTATACGAACAATTAACACCACAAGATGCATAAACCATTTGCCTATTACGCTTTTCTAAGCCAGAATAAAAACTCTAGAGATGAGTTGCTACATAGGGACCATATGGTGAGGACAACTTCACAACAACTCTTTAAATCTTCCCTAACTTTCATGTAATTATTCTTTTTTATTTTGCGAGAAAGTGGTGATAGCATGTGTTAAGGCAATCAGTTCACCAATAGAGAAAAACTTTTTCAAGCATTCCTTTTGTGTTTGATCCCAAGCGATGATATTTGTCTTAATATCCAACCAAGCTTTAGCTTTGTGTTTCAAAGATAAAGGAAAAAGATGGAGACAAAGAGCATCACCTGAGACATTATTTATGAAGACAGTAGAACATATCTCTAAGAATGCATCGATATGCTTAAAAGATTTTCAGACTTTAGCCCATAAAAAGACGGAACCATTTGGATGAGAGAATGCTTAATCTCGAATGGTCTCGTTGCATCGGGCAAATAGGTACTCTTAGGTGAGTTATAAGTGGCACGAGTAAAATACTCCTTAAGTTGCTTAGGTCGGATTTGTTCTTCAACCATGTTTTCCTAGATTCACGTTTCTTAGCTCTTATCTTACTAAGAGAACGTTCAATTTCAGCATTATTTTTTTCAAAATCTAAGAACAAGGAACATATACCATGCATATAACCCACAAACAATCAAGAGAATAGTATGAAATCATCACCACAATAACCACCAAACAAAATAAGATGAAAAGAAAAAAATAAAATAAAAGAAGCAAGATCTAAGGAAGAAAAAAAATGCAAAATAAAATAAAAGAAAATAACTGAAATAAAAGGAAGGGGGGTTGAACAAAACTAAACGGAAATAACAGAAATGAATAAAATAAGCAAAATAACAAAAATAAAATTACTATATTAGACCAACGGGGAAAGGGGCAAATAGTTAGACCGAAAAGGAATGGGGAGAATATAAATAAAAATAATGAACAAAAAATAAAGCAAAAAGTTATAGCGATTGTCAATATACGACAACCACCATAATTGGGAACATCTAGAGCGTAAATTTGTCACAAGTCAATCTTAACCGTTCATTTTATGTTTTTTGTTAAATCATTAGAATTGCGTTATAAGAATTATATAATGTGACTAAATATTAAAGAAAATTATTTTTATTAGGTGTGTTTGATTACTCTTGAATACCCAATGTATTAGAAAGAAAAACTGAAAAAATTTTGAAAAAAAAAGTAAAAGTATAATGTTAACATTCCATCACTATTAAAGATCACGAGAAGCCAACCGGCAGCCATTGTTATCAGCGAGCCACCGGAGACCATTGTTACTTGCGATGCCCCTCTTCTCTCTCCCCCGTTTTTTTGAGCGCATAGCCACGACGTAAGCCCATTGCCATTATTATTCTCTGACGTTCCTCCTTCTATGTCGTTTGTCCGCTAGTGGTGTCCATCGTTTCAGTGAAAGGGCAGGTCGTTTAATGGTGGTGGACCGCGAAGTCTGATGCATTGGGTGCGGACGGCGGGAGGGGTAGGGACCTTGTAGGGTTTGGTCGTCGAAGATGAAGACAACGAATAGAACTTCCTTTTTTTAATTTCTACTGACTGGGACTGTCTAAGTATCTTAAACGCGACCCAATGCACCGGACTTCATCATCGCCGACCCACCGTATCTCCAAAACGATGGACACCATCACTGGACAAATGACACAAATGGAGGACGTTGGAGAATAATAATGGTGATGGACATGCGTCGTGGCCGGGGGAGAGAGAGAAGGGGGCGTTGTTGGTAACAATGGTCTCCAATGGCTCGGGGGCTACAATGGCCGTCGGTTGGCTTCTCCGTTGTCTTCTTTAATAATAGTGATGTAATGTTAACATTATGCTTTTGCTTTAAATTTTTTTTTTTCAATTTTCATTTCTAATGGATATCCAAGAGTAATCAAACACACCCTTATAAAATTAATTTTCTTTAATATTTAGTCACATTATATATTTCTTATAACACATTTTTAATGATTTAACAAAAAAAATGAACGGTTAAGATTGACTTGTGACAAATGTATGCTCTAGATATTCCCAATTATGGTGGTTGTCATATAATGGCAACTGCTAGAACTACACTCAAAAATAAAAGGATGGGATTGAGAAGAACAGGGGGAAAAATAAAAAAAAAATAATTGGAATAAAAGGAAAAGAAAATAAAAAATCACTAATCGTTTCCCAGCAATGGAGCAAAAAATTTTATGTGGATTTGACGTTCAGTTTTAAAATCATTTTTTACTTGCAAGTGCATAAAATCAATTATAGAGTAGTGAGTATAGGGTGTCGATCCCACGAGGAATAATATCAATTTTAAATTTAGCTTTTCCGATTTCAAAGAATAATTCAAGGGTGGAGTTTAGTTAACAATAAGAATTAAAGAAATAAAAGAAGAGCAAATGAGTCAAGAAAACAGAGAGAAATCAAATTAGAGAAATATTTAGGACTTTGGATTTCATGAATGACACAATATTGAATTATTAATTCAAATGGGGGTTCATTTAGTATTCTTATTTGGACCAGGATTTGGGTCCTACACTTGCAGGGTTCCTAGATTAGACTGGCTACCCTAGCCTTGGATTACGCAATAGCTCTTGCTAGGGATTAGACCAGGCAACTAGGCTTGATTCTGGTCGAGTAACCAGGTCGGGTTCCTAGATTAAACTCCTGGCCTAATTCCGTGGTCCAGGTTCCATTAATATACTAAGATTCATATTTCTAAAAAAAGAAAAAAATATTGGCAACTAGTTTCGAAATAAAAAAATAAATATCCATTGAACAAGTCAAACCATTTGTGGGGGACAGCGAACTGGGATAGGTCCTCGAGTGAATTAGAAGTTCGAGTTGGTCACCTCATTTTATTCCTTAGTTGCTGTTAGAGGAAAGTTAGCTGTTGGTTGATCGATTCATGTCCAATATGCAAAGATTAGCTGAAGGTTTGTGAGGCTGCTACTCATTTTGTTGTATCCATGTATTTTGATTTCTAGGATGCGGATTACCCACTAAGCATGTGGTAGCTCACCCCTCACTTTTTCCTTTTTTTCAAGGTTGCAATTGAACCATGGTACCTAATTAGCTTCTTGCTTTAGACGTGCATCTGCCACTAGCTATCGGATGGAATAGGGTACTATTTGCAACCTCATATTTGTAAGTAATTGTGTTATTGCTTCTCTATGTATAAATAATCATGTTGCGTGAAATCTTTAAGTATGTAATTCATCTCTTACAATGTTAATTGACAACAACAACAACAACAACAAGAACTCCCAGTGTGAGACTTGCTTTCACGAGATCTGGGGATAACTAGACATAGGTAGCCTTACCTCTGGTAGACATCGTTGCCCACAGAGAGGCTAATTCCAAGAAACCCATATAAAAAAAATTTACGGAATAAGTTTTAGAATCTGAAACAAATTGGTATACAATAAAGAATGTGGAAAGTACTTAAATAGCATAAGTGCTTAAATGTCACTCGGTTAAACTTTATGCACATTTTAGTTATAAGTTTTTAAAATAGTGCTGGACCTAGTAAGGTGTAGTTAACAGGTGTGTGACTTGTGTGTTGGTTTGATTTTGCTAAAATTAATATGTAAGATCTTAGGTCTTTAACCCAAAAAGGTTTCAAGTACCCTTAGTTAGTCCAGTTAGCAAGCAAACCTCTTGTTGTTTCAGCTCCTAAAAAAAAAATTAAATTATGAAATGCCTTAAGTTTATATTAAATGGACCTAGCTAGACTATATTATGTACACTTTTGGCCTTAGGGGCTTCTTCAACTACCCCTAGTGATGTGACATTCCTCTAATAATGGAGGGGTGCTAAGTAAATAAAAACCCTAGCTGTATTCACCTTTAAATATGGGAAAATTTACCTAATGGCGTTGTTCCAATTAACACTTTTCAGTTTCTGACTTTTCTTACTTGGAGGTGTTATTTTTGTCTAACACATATTTTGAGGGGGTCATTTCTTGTCTGTGTGTAAAGACGGTAAGGGCCTTAATGAACTCTTTGCAATAAGGGGAAAAGTAAGCTGAAGAAAGAGATGGGATTTTATAGTTTGCTATAGAAGACACCTACAAAGAAGACTCACCAATTCATTGAGGTTATCCAAGTCTTCAATGGTTGAGGAAGAGGTAGGTGTGGGTGAGATGTAAACTGAAGGTGGAGGAAGGAGCTTCACAAATTCTGGAAAATGTCATTTTTCTGAAGGATCGAAAGAGAGTGAAGGGCTTGATTCAGGGGAGCACTGTGCACGTTGTGTTGGTGGTGAGCTGTGGATGACTTCTTGTTTGCACTAAACGCAGGTTAGTGAGTTAATCAGTTATGTAACTTGTGTGTGTTAGTTTATACTTGCAATTGGGAATGTTGAAATTTTAGGGGGGGTCTTATTGCTTTGCTGTTGAAGAGGGTTTAGGGTTTGGGTGATGAGGTTGGAGAGATGGGTTTATGTACGTTTGGGTAGTTAGGGCTTGGACTAAATTGTTGTATACAATTATCGTGTGCTCGTGGTGCTGAATGTATGATGCTTTGTAGTGGTTATCTCGAATATGTGTATTGAATAACCTGGGATAACAATTACAGCAGGGCTAGTTTAGTTGGGCAGTTGTTGTGAAATGGTTTTAACCTCGTAAATGCGTAATGAATATTCCAAAAAGTAAGAGTGGTGAACCCGGTAATAAGTATTGAGTAACCCGGGTTAACCGCTGCAGAAGTTGTGCATAAACATGTTTGGAGTGCTGGTCTGCAGTAATAGATATGAGAATGGTTGTAATTGAGGTGGGCAGGTGTAGTTAAGTGGATTAGGGTGTGTTTCTTCATTTGCATTAGTGAGTCGTAATTGCGTACTGAGTAACGGATGACATGCTAGTGGATAACTCGGGTATCGGTGATGACTAACCTGGGTTACCTGTAGGCAAGGGAAACAATGGATAAGGAACTATTCACAAGACATATGTAGGGAAGACAGTCTCATGTGCTGGGTTGAATGGCGACTTGAGTTTGATAATTTGTTGGAACCCAAGTTAGTGGTGTATGTGAAGTTGTGATGAGATATTTTGGGGTGTGAATGTGGTATATACCTTGTGTGTGGAGCTGTTGCTGACAAGTATGCGTCTGTTTGCAGGTGATTGTTAGTGTATAGCACAATGGAAGGTGAAAATGCCGTTGGAGGAGGTGGTTGTGGCAAGGAGATGATGTTGTATATATGCTGGGGAGGGTTGTTAAAGGAAGTTCCGGGGGGAAAGCTATGTTAATTACCAGGGGAGAGGAAAGACTGTGTGTGGGTGAAGGAGAACATGGGTGTGCTTGAAGTGTTGCGATTAGTGGAGGAGGCAATGGGGGAGTTTGTAGGGGGTCGGAGAATGTGGTATAGTTTGAAGTGTAATCGATTTGAGTTGTTGCCATTGGGACGAGATGGTGATGTTAAGAAATTGATGAAGGGGAACAATGAGTACGCTTACCTATATGTGGTAGGGAGTGAGGGTCCGTGTGTGGGATGAGCACATGGAAATGAAGCGTGTAAAGGGCAGTGGAGGGGGGTGGTTGTAGTGATCGTGGGAGGGGTGGAGCAACTGTCAGTGCTGGTGACGTTGTGCGCGGGGTGGACGGGGGAGTGGTTGTGGACCACGTTGTAAGGTAAGAATCGTTGATACCAACAAACATGTGGGTGTGGGTCATAATTTGCAGTACTTACAAACAATGACTGATCATATGCGAATTGATGTATAATATGCAGGGACAGCACGGAAGGAAGCATAGGAGAAGGAGAGGAAGTAGATGAGGCAACTGTAGTGGAGGAACGTACGAAGGTGATAAGAAGCTGTGTATTGTTTGATATACCAGAGGACGAATCTGGTGATTCAAGCTCCGACTCTGACGATGATGAAGCAGGGGATGGTGTAGTTTGGCTAACATCGGGGGTGCAAGCGGAGGCATACTGAAAGAGGATGCTGATATGGAAGAATGAAATCAAAGCAAAGGGTCAGGTGTTTGCTTCTGCGAGTAAGGTGAAGATAAGTATTTGGAAGTATGCCATAGCGAACCGATTTGAATATAAGTATGTATGAAATTGTCGGCAACGAATTGCCGTGAAGTGCACTGCAGAAGGGTGTGGGTTTTACATCTGTGTGAGGGGCCACCTAAAAAGAGGTGGAATGTATGTGAAGGAGTTTGAACCAGGGCACGTGCATAGCGTGGGAGCTGAGTGCCAAATAGGGAAGTGGGGGAGAAGGCGAATGCGAGCGAGTCTGCTTGGTACTCTTATTGAAGCGAATGTTCGATTAAGTGATAGTTACACACCCCCAGAGATATTGAAGGATTTGCAGTTGCAGATGGGAATGAAGGTATCATATATGCACTGTTGGAGGGCCTGTGAGTATGTGCGGTTGCTAGCAAACGGAAGACCAAAGGACCATTACAAGCTGTTGTCCTGGATGTGTGTAGCTATTGTAAGGGCAAATCCTGATTCAAGAGCATTCTGTGAGCTGTAAGGATCCAGGTTTAAGCGTCTGCTTCTTGCATATGGTGCATCATTGAATGGTTTCATACTTGGGTGTAGGAAGATATTGTTTGTAGATGGAGCTCATTTGAGTGGGCCGTATGAGGGGACTATACTGTTAGCGGTTGCACTTTATGCGGATGACCACTTTTTCGACATTGCATATGCAGTTGTGTCCGCGGAGAACGTTGATGAGTGGCTATGGTTTTTGACCGTACTATGCGAATGTGTGGGCGGAATGCAACCTTTAATCATTAGCGATAGGAATCAGGGGTTGCTCTCTGCCGTGCCAAGAGTATTTGGGATTGAGAACCACAGCTATTGTTTGCAGCATGTGTGGGAGAACTTTTTGACGTACACTGGGAAGGTAGGGATTCGACAGCAGGGATCGAAGGACTTGTTGAAGGAGGTGTTCAACAGGATTGCGTACGCCCCAACGAGGGTTGACTATGTAGTTCCAGTGGAGGAGTTGAGGAAATACAAGCTGTAGTTGGTAGATTGGGTGGAGCGTAATGAGCCCGAACAATGGGCGCAGTCAAAATTCACAAAGGACAGGTCGGGTAGGTTGAATAACAATGCTATGGAGAGCTGGAACAACTGGATGTGTTCATTACGGCGTATGTCAATCCCGTCGCTTGTTAGTGGGCATATATAGAAGCTCGGTTTGAAAGTCGATAAGCGGATGACGGAGCTCGAAAAGTGGAAGAATGGTGTAGGCGACAGAATTGAGCAGAAGCTGAGGAAGACACTAGCCTACATTGGTTCCGTAGCAAATGTGAAGCTATTTAACACAGCCCTTGGAGAGTATGGTGTGCTCCTGAAGAACAATCGTAGCCTAGTGGTGAACCCAGCAAAAAGGAAATGTAGCTACAAATGGTGGCAGTTGAAGGGCTTGCCGTGTGCACATGCAACGGTAGTCATTCACAAGAAGAAGTTGTGGGTGTATGATAATGTCAGCGGCTATTACAAGGCGGGTAGTCAGAGTACGATTTACATGAACAGCATACATCCACTGGAGATGCATGATTCTGCAACCGTGGATGACGCCACGGGTCTGGTTGTAGGCGGGGAAGCATTGGATGACGAATATAACCGAAGAATCCTTCGTCCATTGAACCCGTGTCCGCAAGGCAGGCCACGAAGGAGGCGAATTGAATCACAAAGGCAAGGCATCCAGGTTCGGAAGTGCTAAAAATGTGGAGAGGTTGGACACTACAGAAACACGTGCAGGAATCCGCGCACTGATTTCAATACATATGAGACAACTGTTGTTGTGCCCGTGGAGGATTTATTTAGAGGCAACTACGTCCATGAGGCATAACGTGAAGGTAACATGTCATTCCCTTGCTCATATCCTGGGATAGTTGTCCCACTAATGTGGGTTGCCAAAATAATTGGCCGCCTTGTGCCAGTTAATGTACATAAGCAGTAATCGTAATGAATTATTTCACAATGCCGTGTGATGGTACAGGTGATCGTGTTTTGGTCGCAGTTGGGATGCTGTGCAATGACAGATTCATATGAATGCAGTCGGGGTTTTATGACCTTCGCTTCCCCTGCGAACTGGCAGTGTAGAAACTTGTGGGTTAGAAACCATTCATGTACATAAACAGTAACCTCTCGTTAATTTACATCGCCAGTGTATTGTGGTTGTTTTCCCTTTGTTTTTCCCCTGGGTACATGGGGGCTTTGAATTGAGATGTTGATATGAATATCCCGGGATTGTATCAGGTTAAGCGGGGTATGCATACTGGCCTATTTGAATACATATCCCATGATATGCATACGAATTGGTGGGTGAGCACTGTCGTGGTTATCGCGTACGGTGGGAGGGCAATTAATGTGGTCAGTGGGAGTGTGAAGTTCTGGACAGTTAGGTGGGGAAGGTGGGTGGAAGAAATGAATTCAGTGGAACAACGTTAGTGTGCATTACTTAAGGGGGCAGTGCAGGTTAATTGTGAAGGGAAACCCGGGTTAGTAAGGGGATTTCCGTCCTGCAACTGGAGCATGCCACTAAACAACTCCCAAGTAATGGAATGGGGGACACACATCCTAGTCAATGGGAGTCATCTGCCTTGATGGTGGGAGTGATCGCACCAAAAAATGGATGTGGACACAGAAGTCCAAAACATAAATTGACACATTCAACCGGATTAATGCCACTGTTAACGGTTACTATAACTACCAATTTTGACTAGGTCGAGGTACATAGTCAGCATTCAAGTTAATAACAAAAGGGACCCAGGTAGGTGGGGGTGGGTGTAGGAAGGTGAAATTGTTTATGATATCGACCTCTACATAAGGCCTTAATATGTCACATTACAACACCCACACTGTGACACACACAATATACGCAATCGTTCGTAACCATTATCTCCACATCAATATGGCTAACCTTGATGTTTCTAATCAATCCCTACCAACCCTTGGGTGGGTTCAAGGGGGTCACTTTTGTCCCCTGGACAACATCTCCCTCCAAACCTTCATGGACTTCCCTGTGCGGTTGTGGGATGATTTCAATCCATCTGAGCAGAAGAAGTTGCGGAACCTACAATGTTTGCTACCCTTTGGTCGACTTGTCCCCGGACAAGTCCCCCTCATCCGGGAGTTTGATCCAAACTGGCCACAGGAGTGGAATGAACAACTGTGGGCAGATAGATGTCGTTGCTTCCGTTTGGAGCATATTTGCGAACACGATCAAGTGTTGGAGGCGTATGACATCGACCCGACGCCTGCCTCAACGTTCATTCCTCAACTTCGAAGCGAAGTGACATCGGTTGTGAACACCGTCCGTTACGGGGGCTGGACGGATGACACGTACTTGTTCGCCCTCCTACCCGGCCGAGAAGCAGGGAAGTTCGACATTAGGTTGACCATCCTGAATGAGTTACACAGTGTTCTGTATGAAGTGTGGAACGCAACAACTACATACCACCGTGGTTTCACATCAAGTGTACCATTCGCGACATGTTAGGAGGTACGCATTTATGTATGGAACTGCAAAGGGCTCGTGCGAGCTTCCTTCCGCCCAACCTATTCCTTATGACGTCAATTTCGAGGGCATATGTGGTGGTACTCATAGACACGCGTGTTGGTAGTCATAATGCGCAAAGGCTCATTGACGAGGCGCACAACCTCAACTACAACTACAGGGAGCCCCTTGGTTTTATTGGGGGGTCGCCATCTTGTGGGACAACTCCAAAGTGGAAGTGTCTGGTTTCACTGGGCATGATATGGACATGTCTTGTATTGTGAAGGTACGTACCCCAGTGAAGCATCTGACACTCGGTTTGGAATGATGTCCATTTAAGATGTTCACATATGTACGTCATCACTTCGTAACCTTTGTTATGCAGGACTTACTGTAAGTACCCCTCGTGTAACCGACGTCGAAACCGTTGTCAGCGCATCCATAAAGAGTAGTGGATGTCCACTATGATGACGTGGACGGTGGTGTTCAGTACCGTTTGTACGTGCTCATCACATCACGCTTACGACAGGGTCATTTCAGAACTTTCGGACGTCCGAGTTATAGTAGGAACTAACGCTAGTGCATTAAAAACACCGGTAAAGGGCAACCTTTTGCCCAATATATGTAACCACTTGTGCAACGGATAATGTAATCTTTATCGTGTATGGATTGAATTTGCCACGTTCCGAACCTGTCGATAGCCCACAAAATTAGGGGACTACCCCATGGATATTTCAGTTATAGACTATCGTTGTATCCCCAGCAGTGAAGTGAACGCATTTCCCTCGTACACACATATGTAAAGGGCATACTACAAACTGTTAATATGCATCCCAGGTTATATTTGTTGTAAACGTGGGATATGGGTGGTGGTGGTTTAATGAAATGCATGCGTTGTGTAAAAGCACAGTATCACCGATGTTGTCTGATGCGCCAAAGGGGGAAGGTAGGAAAAACGTTATGATATGGTTGTGGAGATTGCAATATATGTTAGTGGGTGTTAACATAACACATGAGGCCAATGGAGTTCCACGTCAAACATCACTATTGCAACCAACCACCGTAAATGAAATGGAGGGGTTGTATTAAATGAGCACAATATGTGACAGGCAAGTGTAATGCAGTAGCAGTACAGTAAATGCAATCCAACCACATAAAATGAAATGCCATGTACCATTTTTTGGGTGGAGGATATAATGTAGGGGGTAGACATTGGTTATATAAAGCGGAAATGGCAACTTCTCCTGAATGAGTAGACTAAATTGGGGGGTTCAGGTACAATGCATAAGTCAGCTGCCACTATGTTCGCCTAATCAATCAACCTGGGTTCCCCAAGTGACAACTCAGAGTTAGAGTTCACATGCAATTGTTGTGCAATAGAGACATACACATGCAAATGTGCGCTGGATGTGGACATATTCGAAGGTGACAGTCCATATCGGCGATGGTATGCCCGGTGTCCAAAAAGGGTAAGTCCTCATCGACATTTTCCATACAGCTGTACTTCATTAGCAGTTGCCCAACTATGTCCGCCCTAAGGTTCTGACTTTGTGGCCGTTGTTTAATGACTGTGGTTGGGTGCAGGACGAAGTCACCAGTGACTACTTCTGTTGATCCAGACTTCCCGGAACGGGCGAAGGAGGTGATAGACGACCTTCTATGTGAGAGTGCACTGGAGAGGGACTGGGTTCTAGATGACCGCAGTGCCCAGCTTTGGAGTCGGGAAGAGGACATGCGCATGGACGCTGAACCCCGGGCAGAAGTGGACACGCTGTGAAAGTTGCTCGGAGTTGCTGTGGCGGCAATCACAATCCTGCTTGCGTTCTGCATTCGTTGGATGTAGGCGTCAAGGGATCATGGGCGCTGAATGATCCTTTCCCTATTTTTTGGGGATGGCGTTCGTTGTTGTTAACCTGGGTTATGTGTTTGGGCTAAAGTGGTCACATGGGGGTTGTTTTCTTTTTTTGCAATCGCGACCTGCTAAACCATGTAGGTGGAAAAATGCAGTCCTATTTTTTGTCAACGTACGTCCTGCCATCCCGGTTGTTTTTTGGGATCGTAACGTGACCATCATGTCACATGTATATAATATTCAGGGGTTGTTTTATGAAATGTAATGACGAAATCTGGTATGTGGTACGTACAAAATGTGTATTGTATGTAACGTGTGCGTACGCAAACTTGGAATATTGTCGTGAAAGTTATGATATGTGAACCGCTATGTTGGTTACTTTGTCCATGGCGTCGTTAATTGACTCACACCTGAAGTTGCACGTAAATGGGGGGTGCTTAACCAACAATAAAATAAGTACAATTATGTGGAAATTGACTAACCCAACTTTGTTGACCAAACATTGGCAAAGTTAGTGTGCACTTGATTGTGATAGACAAGGTGTTAGGCGGAGCCACGTTTTGGGGAGGTCCCCACTTCATAATTGGGGAGTAGATGTCTGATGTCAACCAAAAAAGAGGGCCCCCGTCATGAATTGACCCACTCTGGGTCAATCATATTTAATGGCCACCAACTCCCAAACCCAATTCAATGCAGCAAAAATCCACCCCACAGTTAAGCATTCCACAGAGAGGTTGATACACCCAACCCATACCAACCACAATTACAAACACAACCAACGTACTGACACATACTAATGTCAATGGCTTCTGACCAAGACACTGAGTTGGTCATATATTGCGACTGTGATTGGGCTGTTGACATCATCCCTGCTGAGGGCGACAAATATTGGAGGCACATGGTGAGCCACAAGGTACTGAATCCATCCACAAAATTCCCTACGCTTGTGTCTGTTATTACGTCCACACATGCGTTGTCATTTGTAGTTACATGTGTGTTTTCCATGTTACATAGAGGAAGTGCAAGCACTTTCAGTGGGTGGATGATCGCCTAACCCGGGCTAAGAAGATATCTGTCAAAAACCTTGCGGAGAACCGATCATTGCGTGCTGATTTGTTTACTGCCACAGCCACTCTCCGCTGGTACATGGACGCCGAAATGGGTGTGGAGCTACTCATCAACGACGACATTAGAGGTCAACTAATGAGCTTGTGTATATGCATCTCCGCGGTTATCCCGTACGTGATGATATTTAAAGGTGTCCTCATATAATCTCATTTCCCGAGTAATGGGGTACACTTTTTTTGGGTTCGCCAATATGTCAACATGAGCCATTGGGGATATGTTCATATAGTTGTACTCCCCGGCTGCATATCCCAGGATGTTTTGTGTCACATGCTGGAAGTTTATTGTGCCACTTAAGCATAAACTTCCAGTATGTGACAACTATTATCCTCAACTTCATCTTTTTATACATCCACCTTATACAATGGTGTAAACGGGTGGGTATGTAGTAGTCCCCCACCTGCTATGCTTGTGGAGAGTTCCATGTAAGCATTCCTATGTGTTGTATGTGCAGAAGATAGGTTATCTATTCGATTGCAATGGTGTCCGTGTGTGGGAATGAGAATAACAAGACCATTTCCCTCCAATAAATAAATATCCTACAACATTTCCTACCCACCGTGAAAGAGGTGGAATATGGGCAGTACCCCACAAAATGGTCAACCAACCCTAATGACCAACCCCAGGTGTGCAATTTTAATAGTTGGATACCTCAACATGTCAATATCCCACTAAATAAACTTCACTACCCCAGGATGTCGATGCGTCAATAACGGGACAATTAACATACCCCACATCAGCATCCCACGTAATGTACGTCAGTAATATGGGTTGTGGATATAACCACCTCTAATCATACACGTCTAACATGTCACTAACCCAGATCATAACGGAGACTAACCCAGGTTGTGGGAGTAATAATAACAAGAGCGTTGTGCATGTAATCAGTATCCCATCAAACAGAGGACACTAACCAGGGTTGTGGAATTCACAATAACGGGACAATTTCGTTCAACCAAATAAGCATCCCAGACAATAAATGTGAGCAACCCGTGTTGTGGATATAACTGCCTGTGCTCCATATACGTCGAACATGTTAGTAACCCAGATAATGAGGGAGACTAACCTGGGTTGTGTATGTGACAATAAACGGATCATGGATGTGCACCAGTTCAGTATCCCCAGATACACAGCTACCAAACCTGGGATCTCCATACGGGTAGGTCAGGATATGTTCTGCATAACCCCCACAACAAAGCAGGTGGTAATATCTTCAAACGCCCAATGTGACTAACCTAGGTAATGTACATAACAAATGCATTAATATACACTGCATTGCAAGCCCTTTAACCGGCTTGCATTGGGTAAACAAAACTTCCTTACCAACAGTTGAGAAGATGCTCGTCCGATGCATGTGAAAGACGTTGTGAATATCCTAAAGAATTGTGGTTAACAACCAAGGTTACTGATACACAGGAGGTATCATACGATGCAGTTTCTCATTAGCCCAATAACATGAAATGCATATCCGAGGTTGTACATCGGCAGCAACCATGGGTAAATAATGTACAATGCAACTTCTGCATCTAACCAGATCCTGGGATCTGACTAACCCAGGTTATACATACGCAGAAACAATGGAGGTATACAATTGAAACAGGCCAACTCCAGCGGGTCACTGACCTACTGATATCAATACATCCACAGAACCCAACAAAGTACAACAATCGACAGCTGAATACAGGAAAGTGACCGATGTCAAAAAATAGACAACAAATAATAACAAACCACCAACGAAGAACTGAACAATGTCACCAAAGGTACGCCAAATAGCCCCACTGCTGATGCGTACGGTGAGAACCAGTAGGGGGGAGGCAAACCTACAGTTCACATGCAACCATCAACGAATTACATGCCCAATTTTGCATATGTGACAAGATTGGATAAGTGGGAGGCAAACCTTGTAGATGTTACGGGAAATGAGCAACCCGACCCTGGATAAAGCTAAGCAGGCACTTGTCCCTGTAATGCGCCACACAATCTTAGTCGAACTTGAACCCATCGACTTTGAGGGACAACAAGTCCATGAAAGCCATCACAAACACCCCGCAATCATGTCCACTGTGCAAAGAAACAAACGGTAATGTCACTAACCTGGGTTAAATAACATCATGCGTACACGGTGTGGTTGTAATGGAAGATGACTACACATACTTCCTTTGTTCTGGGCATTTGGGTGTGACGACCTCCCAGTGGCCTGCGTTAGCATATGTGGTGGAGCAAAGGAACGCAAGGACGAAAGCAATCCTCTTCACACATGCGAACAATACGAACAAAGTAAACCACGTTGGTTGAAATGAAACACACAGTTGAAGCACCAACCAGAGCACACATAAACGACTCACCGTGCTATCGAGCAGTTCCCGCCTGCTCTTCGTTGCTGGACTGGGCAGCGAATCGTACACAAGAAAGGCACGCTCATGCAAGTCCACAACAAGCAGCAACCAGTGCCCGTCTGTTGTCTCCAGCAGGGGCATGAACACCTACACTTAGCAGCAGGTCGCAACATGTTCATTACAGAAATCCGTCAATGTGTTTCTAATGAAAGAAGTTGGTGGTGTCTTACATAGCGTACGTCCGACTGAGGGGTGGCTTTGAAATTATCCCATATGACACCCAAGATACACCCCTTGCTGCGCAAGGTCACCTATGAGAGATACATAAGACTCATGACATTCACTGCACATATGAACAAGGGTGATTTTGAGTACATGTCCACAGTCACGAGTTCAAAGACTCATGTGGTGCTTCAAAAACACCGACATCCAGCACAAGTTGGGGTACGTCCGCTGCCATCTATGTAAGAGCTTGGTGAACAAGTCCATCGCAAGGTTTCCAATACAGTACTTGCTAGACCTGTCCCCAACTCCCCCCCTTTGGAACCACATGGACGAGGCCCCATAACCAACTTGCCGGCAGAAGCTTCGGCAGACACTCTAGCATGTCCTCCTCCCTATCTGTCAATGTCAGCGCACATGTCAAGCTCAAAGTAACACTGTTATGCATAGAAAACTATAACCCCGCCTCCCATGTACTTACCACTATCTGGCGTTCGCGCGTACACCCTTAAACCTAGTCCTTACCTTGGTCACCAACTCCATCTCCGTTGTTGACAAGGGTGCAGAAATATAACCCGCCAACACCTGCACAATACGAAACCATGAGTGACACATTTCAAGTACATAGACATCGAATAACATGCAGGCGAAGTTGATGAATACCTGTTTTGTTAACTTTATCTTGCTCAACTCCTCCACACTGGGGCCGATGCCTGACCTTTCCACTGAAAGCGGCTGCATGTCAAGAACAGCTGGGTCCACGCTTCCCTCACCGGGGTCATCCACAGCACGTGCCTCCTCTGTGCCCGTCACCCCTTCTTTCATCTCTTTCTTGCTCTTCTAAGCCCCCAGAGGACGAGTTGGGTCAATGAATGGGCTGCCATGAACTAGGGCCGGTTTCCGACTCTGAGGCTTCCTCCTCATGCGAGTGACGATGTTCGAATTGTTTCTACCACCATCATCCCCGCACCCCATATCCTCTGCATCAGCACTCGTCCGCTCAGTCTCCCCTGCTATCTCTCCCTCCTGCTCCAGAGTAGTCACCCTATCTCCGGAGTCACCCACCGGGGGCTGCACACATGCCTCATGATCAGCGGTAACGCTGTCTTCTGTAGTCGGTAGTGCATGGTGGAGGGACTCTATCCCGGGATCATCCGTCGCGGCAGTATCCCCCCCGTCTGTCGTGGCATGTGTACAATCCTCGTCACTTGTAGCTGAAGATGTGGGTGGTGTGGACTCACCCTCCCCAGCTACCGAAGCACCCCCCACATACACATCGGCTAGGGCATTGCACCGGAGTCCCCAACCTCCAGCACCGGCTGCTGATGTTCTCGTACGGGCTCCTGTGCACTGACATCATCTTCCCCGCATGGCATCGCCGCTGCATCATCCGCTCTTTCGCCAGCGTGTTCAACTCCAGCACAGGGCTGACCATGCGGCTCACTACATTGGGGGCCATCCCCTACATCATCACAACCATCAACAACGACATCAGCTTCTGTCAACCTCTCTTGCATGCTTTGATCGTCACAAGTACCACCCGGGATATCCGTTGTTGTCTCGCGAGTTGCATCCTTGTCTACACCCGTACCCTGATTGATTTTATACACAGTTGCTTCTCCCACATTAGTTACTGCCCCTGCCATAGATTCCACTCCACTGTGTACATCTACCCCTACATCACCTGCAGCTTAATGTTGTGTATCTTGCTGCGCAGCGGGTGTCGTACACCTCTTCAACCTATCCTCCAACTCGTACGCACGACTCTTCTAGAATTCTCAGCACGTAACTCCTCACGTGCCCGCTCAAGACGCTCCTCATATGACAGCACACCCTGCATTGAAGACCAACCAATTGTCAGCGTATGCACACATTACTCACCAAAGGTATTCAACACGCCATCCACGCACAAACAGGCCGCTACCGACACACATATAGTTACGGAAATAGTTGCTGAATCAAAGTTTACCAACCTCTCCATCAAGGATGTAGTCTTGGAACACATCTGTCTTCATAAAAGTCCTTACGGTGGGCAGTAGCATCTCCTCGTCCCGAGGGCGCAGCACAGGGATCACATACAATGCCGTCAAACTTCAGTCATAACAACGGATATAAAATTTTGCAATTATTCCCCCTATCATTTACTTCAACAAGTGACTATTGGGAACATTTGTCGTACCTCAGACTCTTTGATTCCTTCTACCAGCTGGAACGCATCATACCTTTCCCCATGGTCGACGCTATCCCAACTTGCCAACCGAGGGAACCTGCACTTGTCATGTTGCGCAAACCTTGTTGTGTGCTCGTAGAACCACACCTGCACAAAAAATGGTTAAACATGAGAAATAAAACCAAATTTCAGCCATTTACTTAACGTACTCACTTCACCGTAATGAACTCTGACCTGAATAAGTAGGGAGAATCCATTCATCTGCACATTGAAAACTGGCCCCTCCAGCTTCCGCTGCATCTCCTCTATAGCTTCAACGAGCCCGGCCCACGCATTCGGCCCACGCATATTCGCAAATTCTGTGAACATCCTCCATGTACTTCTGCACAGACCATGCAGCTCCATAAGGGGTTCTTGGGAACATAACCCCACTCATCACCCTCCAAGCATATAGACTTAGCCACAGCTCTAGCTTCTCTGGCTCATTGTTCACGTCCAACAGCTTCTTCATCACCTTTATGTAGTTCCTGAACACCGACCTCTTCCTCCCTTTCTCATTCTTCAGGTTATCACTATTCTCTTTCACATACTGTGCCATGCACAGGCGTACTATCCTTGCTAGCTCAGTCGTAGACAAATCATCATCACCAAACTCCACTATCTTGTCGGTCACCGGCAAACCTGTGAACAGGGCAACATCATACACTAAGAAGGGCACGAGCCTCCCAGTAAGCTTGAAGGCTTTCCTCCGCGGCACCCACGCCTTCACCAGTGCCGCTGTCAACCCTCGCTACTCGAGCCTCCAACAGCTTCACAACTCTCATCCACCATGGATACAGTGTCCTCCGTACTGCTCCCCGTCTCCAAAGGTGCGTACTCACTTCTCGATGACATTCCCCACTCCTCATCCATCGAGGAACCTTGTTCACCACCTCCACTACGTGACGAGCCTGCCCCCCGGTCGTTTTCCAACAGTCCTCTTCATTATGAACCTGTAAGATACCATCACAATAAGTCATTCCAGCACCCTCAACATGAAAGCATACACACCCACATTGCATACAAGTTAACATGTGCTTGCCACTGAAAACTCATTTTCAAGTCACACCATCTATACATATATCCTAGGTTACATAGTAGCAAATTCAGGATTAGTCACATAGACCGCCAATTTGTGGAGCACTTAAATACCTTCACCTTCCTCTACATCCAAGGTTATAGCATCCTCACCTCTGGGACACCTTTAATATGCAAGACAATTCACATTCTATTATTCTAACTTGGGACATGCAATTTATAAGGACATGTACCAAACTTTCACATGCCACTTACCCTAGGAGGGAGCTACATTTTGCAGACAATTATCCTGGGTTACACACTTGTAAATTCAGGGTTAGTCACATCTACAGCCCTTTGTGGAACACTTGAAAACCTACATCCTCTACATCCAGGGTTATAGCATGGCCACTTCTAGGACACCCTCAATATACAACACAATTCACATTACTATTCTAACTTGGGACATGCATTTGCATTTACAGGGATGCTAATGTACACCAAACATTTCACACATGCCACTTACCTTGGGAAGGGGCTACATTTCCCAGACACTTATCCTGGGTTACACACTTGCAAATTCAGGGTTGGTGAAATACACAGCCATTTGTTGAACACTTTGAAAACCTACACCATCCTCTACATCCAAGGTTACATCATGGTCACTTATGGTTCATACATTATGCAAAATTCACATTATTAATATTATCACCTTGGATATGCATTTGCATTTACAGGGATACTAATGCACAACAAACATTTCACATGCCACTTACCCTGGCAAGGGCCTACATGTCACAGACAATTATCCTGGGTTACACACTTGCAAATTCAAGGTTAGTCAAACATCATCCTCTACATCCAGGGTCATAGCATGGTCATTTCTAAGACACCCTTAATATGCAACACAATTCATACTACCACTATTCTAATCTGGGACACGCATTCGTATTTACAGGGATACTAATGTACAGCTAACATTTCACATGCCACTTACCTTGGGAGGGGGCTACATTTCCCAGATAATTATCTTGGGTTACACACTTGTAAATTCAAGGTTTGTCACATACACAACCAGTTCAACACTTGAAAAACCTACACCATCCTCTACATCTAGGGTTATAGCATGCTCACTTCTAGGATACCCACATTATGCAAGACAAATCACATTACTAATATTATCACCTGGGATATGCATTTGCATTTACAGGGATACTAATGTACAACAAACGTTTCACATGGCACCCCATTTCCAGGACAATTTTCCTCGGTTACACTTGCAAATTTAGGGTTAGTCCCATAGCCATCTGTGGAACACAGCCTACACCACCCTCTACATCCAGGGTTATAGCATGGTCACTTTTGGGACACCCTCAATATGCAAGACAATTCACATTACTACTAACCTGGGATATACAATTGCCACAACTCACGTCATGCAAACGAATTACCAACCAAACTCAATGCTTATCCCAGATTACATACATGAATATTTTGGGATTTTAGGGCATACCAATTCACACCCCTCTCCTCATCTTGGACCATGCCTACATTTGAAACATTAGACAATAACCACCACCAACTACTCACACAAATTACACCATGATTGACCCCTTCCCTACCTTGCCACCACCGACATCCATTTAGTCTATAGCCTAGGTTATCCACTACGCAATTCGGGGATGTTGTACCTATGCGACCTACGTACAACCTACTCAATGCATGTCTTCCCCCCCAAATGCCCACCTTTTCTACTACAACAACAACCCATGCTCCAACGCCTTCACATTTACAAACCAACAATACCGTTCTTCATTCACTCCAAACACACAGTAAAATCCCTCTCCTCCCCTACCATTCACCAATCCAAACTGAAATTGAACATCCTCTATCACATATAACAACAACAACCACCAAAATTACACACAATTAAACGAACAAAACCCTTACCTTTGAGATCTGAACAGCAACTCAGAGGAATTCATCGGTCCCTCACCAAGCGAGCATCCACAAAGGAGACAGTTGTGCGACCTTCGTTGCTCCTCCGCTGTCGATATCAATGGCTTCCACTCCCTCCACGTCCCCTTCAACCACGGCCCATCCCCTTGATTGTTATTTGGCGGTTTCTCACTCTCGATTTCTCACTCTCTTCTCCCTCACACCCTTCTTCAACCTCTCTCAATTCAATTTTGAAAATAAATGACCGAAATGGGGGAGGGGCAACTTTTGCACATTAACTTCCCTCTCTCCCCCTGAGCTACCACGTTAACAAGCATAAGGGTCCACTGTGTTAGACAAAAATAATCCCTCTAAGTAAGGAAAGTCACAAACTGAAAAGTGTTAATTGAAACAACACTATCAAGTAAATTTCCCTTCAATATAACCCTCACCTTCATTCAACCAAAAATTAGAGTCATGAGCATACTCTAGAAAAACTAGGAGGGAATACTAACAAAGTTATGAGAACTTTACCAAAACCTTCACAAATTCACCCTCAAAACTAAGGCATAAATGAAGGCTAGGAGTTCTCGATCCCAAGGTTCTTTTAGTCGTTTGGGCATGCAACCTGAGTGCTAGACAAATTCTGTGTTCTTCAATTCTCCTCTCTTTTCTTCTTTTCTAGATGTAAAGATTTAATTCTTATATTTCATCCCACCTCAATGTAACTTTGTAAAATAATAGGGGTTTCTTAGTTTTTCTTTTGCATGTTTATTGCAGTTGTTTAGTTTTCCAACTTAATTAGCAAGAATCGTCAGTAATGATGGATGGCATCGGGATGCATTCTATCCATGTGCCGTGTCTTTGCCCTTAAATTTTTGAATTTTTTAGTTTAGATCAATAAGATCGAGATGATTCCCATATAAGGGATTATTTGGGTACCTTTCAAAAACCTTTTCTTATTGGCTTCATGCCTAAACCTAGCAAAACTAACCTGAGACCAAGAACAAACCAAACAACCAATACTCATACCTAATCCAACATTCGAAACATGCTCATCCAAAAGTGAATCCGAAATCCAAATTGAGCAAACCCAAACCAAACCCAATACAGAGTTGCTTTTTGCATGATAAGCTTGATCAAACATCAATGATTTAAAGTGAACCCAAACCAAAAATCACCCAATCCGAATTGAACATAATCGAAATGTCGTTTGACCTTAAACAAGACCTCACTAAGCTTAACTTGAACTATACCCAAACCGAATGCCTCATTTGCCATGTCCCTTTGTCCTTTTAGTTGCTTTCGTTTTGAAGCCTAATAGCAGAAGTTATCTTAATGATTTTTTGTTTTTTATTTCCTAAATACATGTAACTCTATCTTCTTTGAAAATTTCAAATTAAAAAAGATGATATCTTGAACCATTGATAGAAATCATGCGCCCATGATTTATGGGTTGGATTGGACCACGAGATGCATGCAGAAACTGGGCTATGCGAAGTCAGGTTCGGTTACTTATTGATCGCTTTAATTCAGTTGCCCTATAAATTAGATTTGAAATATCTTGACCCTAAACCCATCCAAATTTTTTAGTTCAATTCAGTTTGGATAATGGTTTTTAAAATCAATATTCATAGTCCAAAGGCAAAAAGAAAATGAACCCGTTTATTTGCCACTTATCCAAAACCATTGGAAATGTAGAATAATAATTGTTTTGTTAAATGCATATCCTAACATTTTAAGTCGCCCGATTTATGTTTGTTGACTCAATAAAAACTATCACTGTTATTAGTTGTTTTTTTGAAACAAAAAGAACCCACAATATACTTATGAGTTATGATGCCACCTCGTGTTTCAAGCCAAATACCCAAAGTATTTTCTTATGGAAATAAACTAAGGAACCAATCTACCAAGATTCGGGTAATTGCAAAAGAAAGAGTGCTGAATTAAATCTAAATTCAATTTTGGTTACCTGGGTTTTCATTAGCTTTTTTTAGGTTTCAGATTTGGTTTCAGTTAGTTTATTTTTTTTACACACCTAGCAGAAAACCGTGCAGTTTCCTAGATTGAAGACTGTGAGAGTAAATTCTATGTCGGAAACTCAGTTTCTTTATTCTAATAGTTTTTCTATCAGGAGAAAAAACCATGTGGTCTCCAAAATCCAGGAGTTCACGAGTTTCTCAATTCACCCGCACTGTGCTCTTTACCAAGGGAAGGAAGAAAAGAGAGCGAGGACCCTACTTCGGCTAAGTATTAGCACAAGCGAAGGTCAATGAAATGAATGAGACACGATATCTCATCATTATTCAAGCCCTGAGGTCCCTTTAGTACTCTCGTATAATTTCCCTTGTGCAAGGAACCATAGTGCCTCTCACACCTGTTAATTCAAGTGGGCGAGTAAAATATGAGTCAGATGTATTCTGATTTGGATATAAAATACAAGTCAGGTGTATTTTAGATTCTGGTAAAATATACCCGAGAATATTTTGATTGTGCCCATTTTGGATCAACCTGACCGGTTCTGAGTACTTTTTCTTTCAATTTTTTTTCTTTTATCAATTATAAAAACTCAACATATTTATTACTTAAAATTGTCATAATTTAGGGTGGATTGTACATTAACTATATTTTCATACAAGAATGTTAAAACATTCAAACTTTTTATTACAAAATGAGTGTCACGTAGAGTGGGTGGGCGGTAAGTCAAGTCATCAGGCCTAGCGGTGAAATGTTTAAAATCAGATCAAACAAAGATCGGCCAAATTACGGGTCAGGTAATAACCACCCAGTCTATTGACAGACCATTTCATGGTCTAATATTTTTTTCAACATTTCTATTATACTAATTTACGTGTTACATTTTGTTAAATTTACTATCAATAGTTTATTAGTAATAATGATTATTACATAAAGGCTTTTATGCACATTTGCTCTGTTTTAGGATGGATCTGATGGGGGTTGACCTTGGATCAGTCCAGCCTAGCCCATTTATTCACTTGGAAAAGTACAACCAGACCCTTACATGAGCCACTCAACCCATTACCTACCCTAGCATCATAGTTAAAATTCAATTAGAACAAGAATCAAGTGAAAAAGAATTAGAGAAGTGCAAGAAATTCCAGTTATTATTTGGAATCATGATATCGAAAATTTGATTATTACAAAGTAATATTATATAAAATATGATTACACATGTTCATTCCACTACAGTATAACGGTTCAATTAGTACAATTTCAGTGTTTGTTTTGCTCTTATTCATTTCATTAAGACTAAAAATTATTTATTTCACACAATTTGATTAACCCCTTTTGATAAAATTCTATTATTTATAATGTGCACAAGATACTATTATATGAGACTAGAGTTGAGAAAGAAAAGGATATTAATGTTAGTTTATCAAAGGAAGTGATAGTTACATGACATCTCTTTAAAATGATGCAATTTAATACAAATGAGATCTTAGTTACGTAGTTAAGATTGCACTGCTTTCATGGCTGATTTGAATCAAAATAATGATCCAATTTAATAAACAATCATTGTCATAAGGAATCATTGTTATAATGAGCAATAAAGCAAAAACAAAATCAAATAATAGGAATATAACATTCAATCAAGATGTTAGAAACACAAAAATATCGGTTATGTTGTCTTGACCCAAAGGATCAAACAAGTTCGGGTCATATATAGCTAGCTAATTTGTGGCTTTTTAGAGTTTAATTTCTTTCAAATTTAAAATAAAAAATTGTGTTCAGAATTCAAAATTTTCAAATGAAATCAGATTGGATTTTTGAATCTAGTTAATTTTGGTCAGGTTTAGCACCTCAAAGCATCAAAATGTGAGATAGCTCAAGTTGGCTAGACTGATATAAATTCACGTCCAAAATTTGTTGCTCCACATTCCGCGGTTAAAAACTTGTCTCCTTGCTCTAAATAATTTCCTTGTCTTATTTTGAAGACCAACGCTTGAAAATTCATTTTCTTTGCTTAGATACCAAAAGAAAAGTGTCAATGTTCAGACACCTTCTATCGTAAAAGGTGTTGTAGCTCCATCAGTAATTAGTTGTTAAAGATTGTTTACTGGACTTATCTTCTATTTTGAACTATTTTAAGGACTCTATAATTTGAGAATATATTATAGGATACCTTTTATTTTGTACAAATAATTTAATGTGATTTTTTCAACTTATTGGTCATCAAAAATGTTAATTGATAATAATACCTTTATTGATTGATTCAAAAGATTATAAAAATACTCCAAAAAAAATTTTAAATAAGACTACAATATCTCCTCCAACCCCTCCCTCGGAAAAAAATAAATAAATAAATAAAAATTCATCAGTAGCTTGGGTCCAGGGCAGATGAATTGCAGACGTCTGAGAATCACAATTGCACAACTCGTATCTTTGCTTCCTCCCTTCCTCAACCCTCCGACTTGCTTTCTTCCCTCACATATCACTCGATTGTCAGCATTTTTTTCAAAGGCTCCGTTCTACTTTAGAAGATTTGATGGAAAGATTTTTTTTAAAAAAAGTTACTTCTTTTTTTGTATTTGATTTAGAAAAAATTATAAAGATAAAAATATGGAGAAAAGTTAGATTGAAAAATTGTCGAAAATAAGTGATAAAATTTTTCTTATAAAATTATTTGGAAAGTTTTAGAAAAATTCTCAAACTCCACCAAGCTCCTATTGCTTATATGACATCAATATGATTCAAGTAGTTCATCAACTTTTAAATTTCTTATCCAAATTCTTGTATTTTTTCTTCAATTCAAATAAGAGAAAAAAATTTCATTTTTTCCATATCTTTCTTTTCTTCCACTTTTCTTTTGACCAAATTTTATAAGGACCAAACCCAGCCAAAGGGTTTGATTTTTGAGAATTTTTGAACTGAATTTGGTTTGTAGCTAGGCTTTTCGTTTCAAACATGTATGAGGAAGAGAAACCGAGGGTAGCAACAGAGGAGAGAAAAGAGCGGGGAGGCAGGAGATTTGCAAGATTCAACAAGGGCATGCAGCTTCCATTTCAGCGTTGTTTTGGGCAACCTCATCTTCACATACGTTTACTTTCTCAGCACCGGCGACATCTCGGGCCGGCGTTCGTGGTCGCGATTCCAGAAAGGGTGTTCTCTATTCAGTTTTCTTCTCGCTCTTCTTCTCACAATCTCTGAATTGGGATTGAGAATAAGACCACACAACCTTAATAGCCTCTTTGATTTGGGTCATTGGCCTCCGGTAAGGTTATTGGCCACCAATTGCATTATTTTGCGCTGAGGGGCTGGATGGTGGTTGAATGGAAGAAATGGTGAGTACTATGAGGTTTGACTTTTCTTAGTGCTATTTTAGTAATTATAATATCATTTTTAAAGAAAATCTTCTCTTAAATTTTCTTGTAATTTATGTTTTCCAACAAGGTTTTTCTTGTTTTCTTTCACATCATTTAGAAAAAAAAAATCTTTTTCATTTCCTTTTTTCAGAGATTATTTTCCTAATTTGTAAAGGTTTCTATGCAAAGCCAAAAAAAAAAAAAAAAATTCAGCAAGTTTGATTAGCTATCATTTTGTTTAATTTGAAGACTATTAATTATTTCGTTAAAATTCAATTTCTTTTTCCGCTACAAAGATAGTAGAAAGAATTTCTGTTATCAACAATCAAGGTCATTTTTTATAATTCAACTTTTCATAACAATTACTTCAGAAGATTCACCGGAATGATGATACCATTAATCAGAAAAGGACCCTAAATTACATCTAAAAGTCATACGGCACCCTGTAATATATTATCAAATTATAGGACTTTAAAAAGTTTACTACAAGATACAAGGTGCTTCAAAGTTGTTTTTTTGGCAGCCGCGGAAACCATAAAAGCATAGCATCTATAGCACTCGGATACAATTGGCATAATTGCCACGCAGAGAAATCTACGGTTAACCTTTAAAGAGTGTCCATCTGATGATCCATTACTTTATTATGGTATCTCCCACTCCACATAAATATCTCATGCTTGGCGAAACAAATATATCAGTTTCTGCCACTGAGAAATTGGGAAACAAATGAGCAACCTTAGAGTATCCGCATTAGTGATCCAAGAGTTTGGATCATAAGTGGGGTCCACACCCTTTACATCATCCCACAAGTCAATTTTTTCTTTCTTCTCTATATCCTATGGATCACCAAATTGGATCACCAAATAAAATAATGTTTTGTGGAATCCACTACTAATATATCATTGGTCAAACTTTTTCAAAAAAAAAGTTTAGAGCTTACTTGGCAAAAAAATAAAAACAAAAAATGGTGGTGAGCGGATCATGGCCACGAGCTGGACCGTGGGACGAGCTGAAAGGATCACCATTGTATGTCATTTTCTGGACCGCGGGCAGAAATTTTGGCTCACAATCTTAGCAATGCAGGTGCTCTTAATTCAAGCAAATTAAGTAAGATCATTTGACACCGAACAAAAAACAAAAGTGGGTTTAATGTAGAAATTATATAGGAAGGAATTCATTTTAATCTCTCTAAAATTTTATACATATTATTTAATTTTTGTGAGTGTCCTCAAAAAAATTTAAACTTTTAATATGAATTTTAAAGAAATTTTGACTGCTAAGTGCTTGAGACTGTGATTCCTCCAAATTGAATCTGCCCTGGGTGTCATGTCTCCAAAGGAGTAATCATGGTTGATGTTTTAGGCCCTGTTCGGCAAAATTAGCAGTTCAAGTAGCGGATAGCGGTTTAGGTAGCGGATAGCTGTTTAGGCAGTGGATAGCGTTTCTAATTTAGCTGTTAGCAGATAGCTGTTTAGATAAGCAGTTGAAATAAATGTGTTCGGTAAATTTAGCTGTTGGGTTAGCTGATTAATGTAAATTGACATAAAAGGATATAGATAATTTCCAAATATAAAATTTCATAAGGATATTTTTTGACAAAAAAAATATAAAACGCTACTTTTAAATGCCAAACGTTAATACTATTAGCTTTTCAAAAACGCTGCTTAAAACGCTAAACGCTACTTCAAATGCTAGTCAAAACACTATGTTACCGAACACTAAAAATTACTTGATGAGTGTATTAACTTAGTCAAAACGTTAAACGCTACTCAAAACACTGTTGCCGAACACGCCCTTAGTTAAACTATCTTTCCGAACAAATTAAAATATATGTAGCACTTAAGACTTAGGCCTTTGTTGGGCTTTAATCTATTCTTTGTACATTTTCTCGGACTTGTGGCATCCCTACCTAAGCGAAAAAATTATCTTTTGAGCTATCGAGGTTAGGGCAAATAATTTTCGAAATTCACAATTTTTGATAAATATTTTCGAGTCCATCCAACTTGGATAAACATTTTTTGGGACCATAATCGACCAAGCTTATATTTTTAAAATTGTACCAAGGACCCTAAGATTCTCATATTTGCATATTTGATCCAAATCCTTAAAAACTTACTTTCAAAAATTTAATTTTCTGCTCGTAGTTTTCTGCTTATAGGCACTAATCGAAACCCTCTTTCAAATGATATCTGAGCCAAGTGACAAAAAATAATAAAGATAATTAAGCTAATTAATGATTAATTTAGTTAATTAACTGCATTTAATACTTGAGTCATCACCTGCTTGCCCTACTCCTAATTATTTGCATATTGTGCTCTCTCCAGAAGGAGCCACTTCAGTAGCAATGTAATTAAACTATATCATTGATATAGTTTTAGAATTAAAAGTCGAATTAGCTAAAATTAAGACTGGAGTTAAGGAGATTAAAAAGCAATTACTTGTAATCTATCTTTCTTTAGTTAACAAAATCACACATAGTGAAAAATCGACTTTAAGTATTAGTATTTTATTTTAGCAAAAATATTCTTTCCAAAACTCCAAAAACAAAAATCCACTTCCTTTGCATGATATAAAAATTCAAAAAGAAGCAAGAACAAAATCAAGTGAAAAATTGACTGAAAAGCCAAAAAAAAGAAGAAGAGGATGAAGTATAAGCAGTATAATCTTGAGAGACTACAAAGTGTGTTTGAAAAAGAACAAAATATGGAAGAATTAAATAAAATCACCGGCACAATAGTTGATAAAGAGGAGGTATTATCTGATGATAATAAATAGACAAATAATGTACGGTTAGAAAAAAAAGTATATTAGCAGATCTACCTAATTAAGTTAGAAGATCTTAATATAGTACCTTTAGAAGAAAATTTGATCAAAAATACGGTAAAATGTTATTTGATGACGACATTAAAGAGATCGAAGAAAAGTTTTAACGTAGATGAACTCGAGTCCAATTTAGTTAACAATGTTGTTCTTAAACTTGAAGAATTTGATAAACCTTCAAGAAGAAATAGTCACTTTCTGAGACCCATATATGTTTTACCACGGCGAAAAATTAATTTTTCCCTAGGGTTTCTCCATATATATATATACAAATATATATATATACATACACACACACACACACACATAAA
>JACYFF010031957.1:85325176-85337443 GCA_017589665.1 Selenicereus undatus | reverse complement strand
AGAGCACCAAAATATATCAATTAGGCCTCAAAGGTGAAGCTTTCTCTCTCCTCAAGCTCAAGGGCTCTTCAATGGAGGTGAAATTTGAAGAGAGAGAAGGTGGTGAAGGGATGGTGCAAAGAGGTAGCCAAATGGAACCTTGGAGGGAGGGGAAGCAAATTCCGATGAGGGAATGGCCAAAAAATACCCTAAGTGACCAAATTTTAAGAATGTGAAATTGGGGGCTTGGGTTTGAGTGGTGAAGCATTGAGCGATTTGTGAAAAAAGGGGATGTTTTAATGGAAGAATGAGTGAGAAAAGGTTAAAAGAGTAAAGACAATGATGGAAAATGGTGGAAATTTGAGTTAGTGAGTGGTGGATTTGAGGGTGGTTGATAGGGACCACCCTATGGAACCAAGTGAAGACCAACCCACAAGCCTAAAGGACCCTACAAGCACCAAGGAGGTGAAGGAGGTTCATGTCGTGATCCAAGAAATCACCAAACATGCATTGCACATGCTACCCGGTTTGGACAGAAATTGGCCCGGTTTTGCAAGCCTAATTACCCAAGTTTAAAGGGGACTTAAAGGGCTGCAAAACTACTTTTTGGAACCCTTAATATTTCAGCTTCAAGGGCATATAAAGAGTTCTAGGTTAGGTATTCAACAAATAAGTCAATGGGAGACTTTTTCTAGAAGCAGCAGAAACTGTCCCGGTTTGTATATAGCTGCACCTTTTGCCTCATATATCTCAAACGGATACTCCAAATGGCATGAAACATGAGGCGTCTAAAAGCGGACTTCAAGAGCTTTCCAACAAGTCCTCTTTCAGCTAATTTAGCCAACAAACCTAGCAGATATAGTTGATTGAAGTTGAAGCTAGTGTATTAAAAAGTTGCTGACATAAAGCAAAAGCACTTTTCAGCTTTTGTACTTCTACTTTATGGTCCCCCATGCCTATGAACGTCCATGTACTTGTGTCCCCTCTCATTTTCAGCTTGTTAGAGGCTCCCCCACTATAAAAGGGAGGCTTGGGCTATCTCAGAAGGGTTGTTGAATTTGAATTTCAGATTTGAGTTAGTAAACTCTCTCCAAAATTCCTAGTGTTGCATCTTGGGTGTTGGCAACTCCAAGTGGGTCTCTAGGTCTTCTTAATTCAACTAAGAAGGTGAGTAACTTCTCATCTTAGTCGAAGGAAGCAGATTTGTCCAAGTGTGCAAACCAAGGTGGGTTTACATCGCCCTTGCTAGTCCACTTGATTTATCTTAGTTCTTGTTTTCCTTTTGATCTTTTCTACCCAAATGCATTCTTAATTCACTTTTGCAATCCTTTGCCTTAGTGAAGCTTGAATACATCAGTGGTGGTAGAGCTTGGAGTCAAAGCCAGAGAGACAAAGACGCGTGGAGTGCGTGAGGTTGAAGGAAAAAAATGAAGAAAGAGGAAAGAAAGAAGGAGAAAAAAAGGAAATTTGGGGTTGGCGACGGTTGTCGCCAGGGTGACGGCCTACCGTCTCTACGACATTATTTGTACACCTCGATGCTTCATGCAAGGTATATTGACTTCTAGTGCTATGCTGAAACTGGGCAAAAGGTCATCACCACTCGGCTCACGACTCCCTTTTGTTAGGTCTCATTTTTGCTCTTTTTTTTCGCTTTTCTCCTTCTGCTCCTTCACCTGGGTGGGTAGTTCTTGGCTTATTAGGCCATAAACTCCCGAAGGAAAAACTTAGCACATACTTGGACTTCTTCCCTAATTATTGGTTTTATTTGGATGTGCAAAGCACTTATTTAAGCCCAAATAGAGGTACTAGAGTTAAGCTTACTTTTGTAACCACATTTTCTCTTTTTTTTTATCATTTTGGCTACAAAGCTGAAAGCCTGTTGACCAAGTAGAATGTTCTAAAACCCAAATTTCAATAACTAACACCAAAAGTCAATGGTCAAGTGTACAAGGTAGGCATAAAACCACACATGTGAAATGTCCTTATTATGAAAAACCGAAAACTACATTGTAGACAAGTGTTCTATCATGCATGTTCAACCTATATACAAGCCAGTAACCAAGCTATTAAAGATCAAAAACCAATCACAAAGTGTCTCAAAGCCAAAAAGAAAAACTATACAAAAATTGAAAGATTTTCACAAAAATATGCTCCAAAAGGGTATATAACTTCTCCACCCCCACATCTAAATCTCACAATATCCTTATTGAGAGCCGAAGAGTCATAACAACCACATGCACAAAACACAAAACAAAACATAGCACACAAAAACACTAAACAAACACACATATACACAAGCTAACACACTCATCAAAAAACACAACCTCACCCAATCGACAAGAAGAGTATACATACATACAAAACCAACACCACCAACAACAAATATATACTAATGCAATACGACACCAATAACAAAACATAACTATGCAAAAAAGACACACAAAGGTGATCACATCCATCAATTGGCTTCACAACATGTCAAGTTTTAACTCAATATTGATCACCAACAAAGACAAAACCTTAAATCCATAACTAAACCAAAAGAAAAAGAAAGAAAACAAAAATGAGGGAGAAAAGTTAAAGCGATTATACCAAGTCGGGTACTGATTGTACCCAAGCTCTCTAAGATGGTGCTATGGAGGCTTGAGGAGCATCAGCCACTTCTCATCGTCTCTCAATATTCGAGTCTTCAACTGGGATACGATCAAAGCTCGTAAGAGCTTATCATGTGTCGTTGCATGCATCTCAAAATGATGTGAAGAAGAGAACACTAATAAGATCATAGCAAAGATAGCTAGTGTCCTCCTAAACTTATCAAATGCCACAGAAAATCAATGCATGATCAAAGAAAGTTCTCTACATGATCTTCCCAGACTCGTCATCTAAGTATGCACAATAAGGATCAAAGGACGGATTATACCATCTAATGTCACCTAGGAACCCATGAAAAGCATGAAAATGAGAGGGGGTGGTGGGAGATGAGGGAGATGAAATAGGGGTCAAGTCAAGTGACTTAATGCTAGTAAGGTCTATATGTTCAAAGCTAGGAGTGGCACCATACCATCACCACACAACTCCCCAAAAGGAGCCTCCTCAAGAAAAGGCTCAACCAGAGTAGGTTCTTCTGACCAATCAAGCAAATCATCCTTAACAAAACTAGCAACACCCTTAGAAGACTCACCTATCTCTAACCCTGTGTACTCAGCTAAAGGGGGGGAAAAGGAAGTAAAGTCAAGCCACCAATAGCAGTGTCTCTAAGTGTGCTAGACAAGGATGAAGCGACAAATGGTAAAGAGATCAATGGAGAGTCACTCACTTCCTCTAGGCTAGTCAAAGGTGTAGCAATAGTAGAATCAGCCTCTAGGGGAAGGGAAGACTCATAATCATCATATAGGCTAACCTCAAGTAAAAGGGAAGATAGACTAGGGTCGGTGTCATGCAATAGGTCATACTCCTTGATCTCACTTACAAAGTTCGTGTGTCGGTCATTTATTGTCTCTATCGTGGGATTAAGTTTAGCATAGCATTCATTGAAAATATCATAATAGGGACAAGAATTTGCATCATGGTCAAAAGATTGGCAATAAGAGGAAATAACGTGAGGTTAAGAATAATGGTGGTGATATGGGTCCCTAAGTTGATCTACAAATGGAGATTAAGCATGCAAACCATAGGGAAATCGGGAAGGGAACTCAAAAGACTCACTAGCTCTTTCACATTGCCATTGAGACGAAGCTAAACATTCCAACAAATCCCATATGTCATTAACATCCAAAGAGCACAAACCACCATAACACATTGACTCAAGGGTAGCTTGGGTCTCATCTGTTAACATTGCAAGTACAACATTGCATATTTCCTATTTTTCATACGCGAAATGAACATATTGAGTACGGTAGTCATTCAATCTAGACAAGTATTGCCAAAAAGGTTCATACTCAAATTGAGGTAAATAGAAAATAACCATTTTGATTTTCTTTTTCTTTTCAAATTTTTGAGTTTTCAAAAATTTTTTGGATTTTTTTTAAAGGTCTAGCCTCAAATGCTCTAGCAAACGCTAATATTGAAAAGTATCAACTCTCCAACAACTGTGCCAAAAACTTGATAGGAAATATGTAAGTTTTAATATTTATAACCCCAAGTGCAATGTTTATCGTCAAGTACATGTGGTGTTGTCCACTAGGAGTTGGGTTTCAAATTTCGAGATTAGCTCAAGTTTTTCAAACTAGGCTAAGTGAAAAGGAAACAGAGATAAACTAAATTAAGCTGACAAACACAAAAGAAGAGGCTTGGAGTTATGATTGGGCCAATTGACGAACCAAATAATTGAGATAAGTTCCAACCTATCCAACTTAGACTGGAAACTAGAAAATGGTTAGTTGCACAATTGAAGAGCATTTCTCAAGGGCCATGAATTAGTCTAATTAGTCTAACCACCTAATTAGACTACGAGATTAGCAACCCTCAGACCTAGTTAGGATCAGATTATTTTCATGTCCAAATCCCAACTATCCTCTCTCCCACACTAGCTAATTGACTTCACCTCTCGGCATAAGGCAATCGCCCTAAAACATAGATGAAAGTTCTCTCAAGCATTTCACTTGGCAGGCATGAGAGAACACTCTAAGTTCAAAGCATAAATAAGGTGTGGTTAGGCCTAGTCCGAGACTGATTAGCTATTAAGAGGGTAATCACAATCCAAGCTAACCAAAATTAGCTACTAATCATCAAACAATCACAATTAAACGTAACTACAACTAAGCTAACAAACAAGCAAATAAAAATGAACTAAGGAGCAGAGAGAATGAAACTAATATAATCTAACAAGCTAATTAAACATAGATTAACAACAAAAACTAAGCATTTAAACCAAATAAAATCAAACACAAGAACTAAACCAACAAAATCTAAACAAAAACAAAATATGAAATAGAGAGAGGAAGAGAAGAGAAAACTTAGTGATTGTTTGAATGGAGATAAAAATTCACTTCCTTGAATCCCAAAATTCAACCAAACAAATCCTAATCTAACTAGTTTATTACCTCCTAATGGGGTTTTTAATGGCTAAAGCTAAGCTCAAACCTCTGTAAAAGGTCCCCTCGAAAGCTCTCAAAAAGGTCCTTTAAATAGAAATCGAGCAAGGAGAAAAGGGAGGGAGAAGACCAGAGGGTTGTGATAGGTCCGTTGGTTAGGCGACGACCATCCCTCACCAGCCCCTGCTTTGCTGCAATGGTGGTGAAAGTTAGCGGGTGGTGGCACAACTACCCATCGCCCCCTGTTGCTCTGCGATCTGCATGCTTTTCTTGTTCATTCTTTACTCCTTTTTGCAGCATTTGCTCTATTGAACATATTACCTATAAAAGTAAAGAAAACAACTAAAAATTCTAAAGATTATATTATTACACGAGCTAAAGCTAGGTGATAGAGACATGTAAAATACGACAGTTTAGTACCGAATATTATCGCGAATAGCTGTTTACTATATGTTGAATAAACCTATACACTAAGCCGTGTACTCTTCAATCCTAAAACCTAACCCTAGAATGGTTTTGGGTTCAACTTTTTGTACTTTAGTGTTTTTTTTTTGTTTACGTACTTGTCTGTTCTTTTAGTTTTTTGAATTAATATAAAATAAGAAAATTTGTTCTATTTATGCATAGACTTTCCAATTAAGATTAGCCCAGAAAATACACTTTCCATTTACAATTCATCTAAAAAATTAGTATAGTCGAGAAAAGAACTTGCACTAGGTTATCTTTTTTTTTTTTTTTTGTGGAGGAGCACTAGTTTCTATATACTAATATTTAATGTATATATAAAATTTCAATTAATAAGATGCAATAATAAAATGACAAACATCCCTTTGTTTTATAACTGTAATGAACTTTTTTATTATTTTCATTTTTATGCGTAGCTAGGACGCATGACAACGTAAAGAAAGGCATTTATTTTGATGTTCTAAATTTAGTAAAAATGTGACATTCATATTCTGGGGTTATTCTAGGTAGTTATTTATATACACACCTCTAGGCTAACATGTATAAATTTGTATATGTCACAAACTACATTAACCAATACTCTAGCTACTAACCCTAACTACTAACCCTAAACCCTTGATCGTAAGGTTTAAACCGTAAACCGTAAACCATAAACCATAAACCCTAAATCTTAAACTACTAAACTCCAAATTGACAATAACCTACAGTGTTTACGATATATTATTATTCACATTACCGTTCATGTACATAAGTGTACAATTTCTCTTATCATATTATTTAATTTAATTCTTTTAAAAAGATATTGAGTCACTCACTACTACAATTCAAACAAAAAATTTCACTATTTATATAAAATCATGTTAATTAATTAAGAATGTAATTTGGGCATATATGTTGACCAACAAAGATGAACATTTACGTCCAATTTCTTGCTTATAGGGTGAGCAAACAAACTAGGTACCCGGTTTCGGATTCAGAATCGGTTTGGTCCTATGGGTATGGACTCAATCCGATTAGATCAGTTTTGGGACCGTTTTAAAATTTTGGACTTGGTTATAACTGGGTCCAATACTATGTCCTAAAATTTTTGGAATCGGACTCAGATCCAGTACCGGATGCATGGTCAAAATTTAAAGAATTTTAATGAAAAAATATAAAAACTAAACCCTTATTCCTCAAGTGATGTGTCTTTGTACCAAGACCCAACTCCCAATTACCATAGTTTAACCTGTTTTCTTTTTTGTTTTCAATTTATCCGCGACTTACCCTTTACAGTTGAGATTTCTTCCTTCAAGCTTTGGTCCTTTCCCTAATCAGTCTTGTTGATTACTACATATTTGTTTTTATATTATTTTAATAGTTTCCCAATCTTTCTCTCTCTATTTCAAGTGAATTAAAGTAATTTTTAGGTTTCTCATTTGTTATGTAATCTTGATTTGTGGGTTTCTAATTAGCATTATCTCCAATTCTTTGAGTTTACTTTATAGTACGTGAATCTTTTTTACTATTTATTCCGTATTTGATTTAGCCTTATAATTTGATTTTTAGGAATCTGACTTCATGTATGAATGCTTAACTTCCTTCAATTCCTCCCTCTCCCTATTTTCTTTGGGTAAAATGAGAGAAAAATTAAAAACATTAATTAGGAATCGGGTACCCAAAATCATATCTGGTCCCAGCGAGCTCCAAATTCTAGGACTCAGTTGTAATCAAGTCCGGAGTCGGTTGGAACTAGATCCAACTTTTGTTCCTACCAATTCGTACTTTTCCACGCTCACTTATCTAATTAATTATTTCAATTTTATACTGATCATAGGATTTCAGTTTGAAATAAACCAATGAATGATTCCTAATGCTATTATCGTAAAAGAATTTTTAGTTTAGTAATTTTGTAATAAAACAAATTTATAAATTGAATACAAGACATCGTTCGCTTATATATCCAATAATGTATGGTAATTATTTTAGTTTATGGTCAATTGATGAGTTTGTAATTAATTTTATCAAAAAAAAGAAGTTTGTATTCAATGAGCGTCTCCATGTTCTAAAGAGGGGGGGGGGGGGGACGACAAGAAGCAAGGAAAGGGTGGGGGAAAGCAGAATAGAGTCAGACCAGGTGGGCACTAGTTTGGCATAAGGGTAAATTAGGCAAGTCATTTCCCTTTTTACGCCTTTTCACAGCCCCACGTAAAATAACACTTCAAATTCCCAAAAATGATATGGTCCATTATAAATTTGGCCAATAATTTTTGAACAGTTTCCTTATTTAAGTTGCACTATTAAATGGTTAAAAAAAAAGGAATATACAAAAAATGTTATAATTAGTACTAAGGGCATTCGCAGCCCTCTGTCACGTGTGTCAGAGTTGGACCCGCGTGTGACACACATTGGCTCCAACCGGTGACATGTGTGGCACAGAACGGGGGCGGAACTGTGCACAGTTTCGTCCCGCATCCCTTTTTTTTTGTTATCCGTGCCCAAAACGCGTCGTTTGAAGAACCCCAGCAGAAGATCACGCTGCGTTTCCATTTGTGTGAAGCAAAAAATAGGAAAAAGCCTGGGAACACACGCTGGCTTGGGAGTTGAGGCAATAAATGCTAGGTTGTGTCAGACAACCGTTGCATTTATTGGGCTGTGGAATGAAACACGCGCTGCAGCAGAATGTGTTTTGTAGGGTTTTTTTTTGTTTGTTTGTTAAATGTGTGTATAAATATGAAGATAAATTTGTGAAAAATAAAATTTAATTTATCTCTCATGCTCTGATTCCCTCAATTTGAAATCATCTCTCATTCTCTTATTCTTTCAATTCTATATTTTTTCACTCATTGAAATACAAACATAAAAATTAAAGAAACAAGAAAATTTAAAATCAAATTATCTATTTTTATGTCAATAAAATAAATATTTGCTAATTTTAAAAAATAAAAAAATTCCATATGCTACAAAAGTTAAAGCACAAACACAAAATAAAAAATAAAGTAATAAATTATGTTTAATTATGGGCTCTATGATAATTAATTGTCCTGAAATGAATTTTATTAACTGAAAAATTAAATAAAATATAAGTAAAACTCATATTGACGTGACAAGCCTGAATGTCAAAAAATAGAACTTGGGTTGGAATGCCCTAACATACCACGCAAGGCGATTGCTAGCACGCTATAAATACCCTGTCCGGCCACCTTTTCCAACCCCCAAAGCTCCTCTCTTTATCTTTGTTCCTCAGAATTCCCACGCAGAGGAAGAAGGGAGTTTGCTCTTTGTCGATCTAACCTGACATTTCCCGTCTCGTCTTCTTGCATCATTATTACTTTCTACCATTTATGGTCCCGCTTACATTCATTTTCTCCCTCCTCTCTCTCTCCCAGCTATTTGCAGGTACCATATTCAACTCCGAACTCGCCAACATTTTTTAATTCTTGACCCAAAATTAAAATTGCCAAATAAAATGTGAAAATCAATTGATTGTCAATTAATTTTGTCGTGCAGGAGAGGCGGCGACATTCACAATAATAAACAGCTGCGACTACACAGTATGGCCTGGAATTCTCTCAAACGCCGGCGTTTCGCAGCTGACCACCACCGGATTCTCCCTCCAAAAGGGCGAGTCGAGGCCCATCAACATTCCATCCGGCTGGGCCGGCCGGTTCTGGGGTCGAACCCTCTGCTTGACCGACACTTCAACGGGGAAATTCACCTGCCAGACCGGCGATTGTGGGTCCGGCAAGATGGACTGCTCCGGGTCAGGAGCAACGCCGCCGGCAACTCTAGCCGAGTTCACCTTGGACGGCGCCAGCGGGATGGACTTCTATGACATCAGCCTTGTGGACGGCTACAACCTGCCACTGTCGGTAACACCACGGGGTGGTGGTGGGCCCAACTGCTCTATAACTGGGTGCGTTGGTGACCTCAACAGCTACTGCCCGTCGGACCTGCGCGTCATGAGCGATGAGGATGGTGGTGGTAGGCGCGCAGTCGCGTGTAGGAGCGCGTGTGCGGCTTTCAACTCTCCGCAGTACTGTTGCAGTGGCGAATACGGGTCGCCTGATACGTGTAAGCCATCTAGCTACTCGGCAGTATTCAAGAAAGCATGCCCACGCGCTTACAGCTATGCGTTTGACGACAACAGCAGCACCTTCACTTGTGGAGGCTCCCCTGATTATATCATCACCTTTTGCCCTTCCCCTAACACCAGGTAAATTTTAATTGATTCCATGATAGTTAGGAAATTCTATACAACTTCGCTCTAAATCTAGATTTGTTTATCAAATTTACTTAATTTTTTTGTTTCTAACGGTGTTCAAGGTTTAATGAGGACAACCTTTCTATAGAGTCTGTGTGGTTCAACACAGTTGCAAATATTATTATGAGATATAATCTCTATACAACCGTGTGACGGGCTTTTTTAATTTGTCATACGGGATAGTCTTGTATAAGAATTTGTAATCTTTTCTAAAGTAATGGATAATTTCCGAGTTGGAGATGCATTCCCAAACATTTAGTCGTGGGGTTCTGGTTATCCATGTAGTTATGTTGTCAGCAATTTAAAGATAAAATTGTTTTGTAGTTGTAGAAAGCCAAATAGTTCGGAATCATATTAAAATTGTAAGCGTAATGAGTTATTTCTGTGTAGTGCGGGGAAGTATATATCAAATTTGGAAAAGCATATTAGGTCGCACATGCCCATCTAACATGTAGGCAGCCTATTGCTAAAATTGATATGGTCATCTCTCACAAATCTTTCCAAAATATATAGCTATCTTAGCAAAGCAATTTTTTTTAACTGCTTTGATGATTCAGATAAGATAAGCCCATAATCAGGGGAGACACAGTTATCTTCTAGCAATTGATGAACGGAATTTAACAGAAATTAAGTCGCACATGATGCAAACGCAGCTAAAAACGTAAATTTCCCAGCTGAACAAGGTATACAGGTTGGTGTAAGTTGTTAGTTCTCGTCTTTTTTGAGGCACTAAAAGCATACGGTTGTTGTGAGTGTCAGCTTCATGAAGTGGACGTAGGACCTACACCAATTGCCCATTTTGCTTAAACTTTACTCCTCGATGTGATGGATTCTTCCTTTTACCAACCAGATTCCTGCTTTTCATAATTATACAGGTTGCACCTAGCGTCTTGCATTTCATTCTTTCAAGCCAAAAGTTCTTCCTACCTTGCACAACTTTATGTCAATGTTCAATTAATTAGTCTGATTTGATACATATCATGTACCACATCCGATTTAAAAGGGGAAAAAACGAATTTAGGCAGTTTTTGGTGCTGCTGTTGTGTACATACACTGTAAAGAGCTAAGGATGATTTAGCTGACAAATTTGAACGTTGGCAACAGCAAAAATCTTATCGGATAATTTCCTTTTTTTTTCAGGAAAAATAGAAACAGTGAATTTTTCCCTTTCTTCAATCTTCAGCTGCATTTCTGTATGCTTGACGGTAACTCATTTGCCAGTTATCACTGTGCCGGCTTAAATCCACTTTCTTCGATTTCCCAAAATACTCCAGCCTTTATGAAATATCTGGGCTTCTTTGCATGGGTATACGCGTCATTTCAGCATGTCGTCTATCAGTTTGTGTTCTGTTTGAGGCGCTGATAATTGGCTTCCTAAAAATTAGTGCAGAGACGCACAATTCCCCAACATATCTCCCAAACACCCAAGCAGCTATTAGCCGCTGGATCGTGTAACGGCTTAGTTAATTTGCTAATTATTAATAGTTTTTTCCTTAAAAATTGCTGATGTGTCTAGTATTACTAACTTGTTAATATTAGTTATGATTATGAGGGAAGATGCTGACAATTATCTAAATGAGGTTATGATCGCAGGATTAATGGACACACATGGTACGTAAAGATGTATACATGGATTATTGAGATTGTATCTAAACCTACATTGCCTTTTGGCTATTTTAGCTCATTGCATTAATTATAATTTATGAATATTTACTTATGGTTGTTCACAATTATGGACAGCCAAAAGGCATCATCGGAGGAGGAGCAGGGGGCTTCATCATCAGATGTACCGGCTGTCTTTAACAGCACCATGGTGTATGAAGGTGCCATGGAGGATGCATCCATGCCAGACTCACGAGTGTTGTGTTTACAGTTGATCGCTGGTGCGATCACCGCCTTCATCACCATCTTACCAGTATGGTAATTGTTCTGAGCAGGAAATAAAAAAGATTCAATTGTTGGCAAGGAAGCCCTTTGAGAATATATACCCTACATGAGGGACCACTGAATTTGGGTTGGCCGCCATGGGAATATGGGCCGTATAAGTTGGGTCGCTCAGCGGTACAGAATTCCAAACTAACTTTGATTTATTGTTAGTCGTCGTCATCGCTATCAGTGCAAGGGCTCATCAGTCATTTGCATTTGGGCCCCACAGTCGGTATGGGCGGATGATGGGCCACATGTCCAACCTGGCTGGGCCACATGTCCAACCTGGCTTGGCCACATTATTATTTTGGGTGGTTAGAAATCACATTTGTTTTTGCCTTAGAAATTCGGGGTTTATTTTGGTGGGTTTTTAATATTAATATTACAACTTTAGGATTTTGGTAGAATTGAGATTGTCATAGGTTATATAAGTATCAGCTAGTATTATTAAATTGCTGCCACCGATGATGTTGGTGATTAGGAACTAATAATATGACATGTAATCGATTTAAATTTCTTATCTGTTGGTGTCTCTTTTTGTCGTAGCTCCTGCGGCCTTTTGCATATACGGTGGAAGATAGCTTTGAGTGTCTAACGACATATATATATATATATATATAT
>JACYFF010031957.1:85301210-85324776 GCA_017589665.1 Selenicereus undatus | reverse complement strand
ATATATATATATATATATATATATATATATATAAAAGTGAGTTCGAATGTTGCGATTGTAACACATTCTGTTTAGCATTTACTAGTATAGACCCGTACTTTGCACGGTGATTTATAAAATAGATAATAAGTTGTTTACAAAAGACATATAGTTGCTATTATTATTGAGAAAAGAAGACACAAATAAGTTGCCTAGTAAGTTATATTGTTATTAGTAAAAATAAATTTTCACTATAAAAATTTAATAAGCTTAGTTATTATAGTTAGAATTTTTTTAGTATTATATATTTTTTTATCCTTTTTTTTAGAGGATTTTTATCTTTGAAAATATATCTATTCTAGTCACAATTTCATTCAAGTTATGTCAATATGTAGTTACAATACGTCAAAATTAGTCATCCATGATGTGTTTAGGCTCCTCTTTTTGAAATCATGAAGTTAGGTGGCCTTTTGTTGGAAAATATGTCATCGAATTTTTCTTTAGACAACATATCTCTCTAAGGTTAGTGTTCCACTTACATCATGAGTTGCAACACAAATGGGTTATTGTAGATTTAGGGTCATAGATTTAGTTAGTTTAGGTGGTTTGAATTAAGCAAATTTTATTTTTTTGGGAAAAGGGGGACTGTGAAAATAATGGATAGATTTAGAAAATCAATAAAAATTGTCATATATTGTAGCTGATCTATTGATTTGAAACTACCTACCAATTTATATAAGTTGTTCCATCTCAGAAGGAAAGATAATGGTCCTGTTTGGCAAAGAGCTTTTTGAAGAGCTTTTTGGCCAAAAAGAGCTTTTTTGACCAAAATTAGCTTTTTGATCAAGTAAAAAAGCCAATTGGAGTGTTTGGTGAAAGAGCTTTTTAAAAGAGTTTTTTTTTATCCAAAAAGCTAATTTGAAAAAGCTAATTCCATGAGATTTTGGGAAGAGCTTTTTGAAGAATTAGCTTTTTGTTCACAACTTTGTCAGAAACAGCTAATTTTACCAAACAGTTTTTCAACAAACAGCTAATTCGAACAGCTAATACAAACAGCTAACTCAAACAGCTAACAGCTGTTTGCCAAACAGAGCCAATGAGTTAGTAGAAAGACGTATGTTAAGATATTCTAGTTATATCATGGATCATAGTTAGTTGCAGCATATTAACCACAGATTGAGTTCCGACTATCTGTTTAGTTAACACATAATTTAAAAACCCAAAAATAGTATTTTCAAATTTGTTCATTCGATTAGCTAACCTAAAATGGGGTTATTTTATTTCTTGAAATCAGAAGGATCCATCAAAATCTCAATCAACACATGATTTTCAAACCAAAAAACAAACCCTAAGAAATTAAAATTTTCTATAACCTTACGTTGTGATTTGTGTCTTAAGCTAACTATATGACATGATTAATGATTTTGAACATTTGTCATGATTTATGAAAAAAACCTACAAATAGTATTCAAGAATACATTATAGTATTTTACTAAACAACAAAAATTGTTACATTGATTCAAGTATCAATTACAGTATTGAATGTATGCTATGATAAAAAAAATATATATATATATAGAAATAGTATTCAAGTATGCATCGTAATTTCTAACTAAACAATGAAAATATTCAAGCATGCATTACAGTTTCTAACTGAACAATGGAAACATAAAATTACATTGATTCAAACATGCATGTAGTATTGAACGATGCGATGATTTTAGAGAGAAAACTGAAAAATTACATTTGTTAATGTTGGAGGCATATTTTGAAGGTGAATAAGTTAATCAAAATCGTTCTAAATACTTTATAAAATAAGATCAATTTTTTAATATTAAACTCATCCCATATGTCTATTAATGCAATTTGATCCTACTGCTAGGGTTCCTAACCCAATGAAATCCCCCAACACCCCCTCATATTGTTCTAGACCCCAACCTGACCCCATCACTCAATTTCCAAAATAGCAAACTTTTGAAGATATAGAAGACTATACTCTTATCTACGTATGTAAAATAGGAAGTCAAATTTTGTAATTTCTTTTATATATCTTAACAGTAACTTTTGTAAATTATGAAAATCATACTATAATTTGTAGTACGGATATTTGAAATTTTTTAATTGATGTAAATAAATAGGTCATCAAACTATTTAGATACATGTGAATAGTTTGCATTGTTGTTTCCATAATAAAAATTTGAAATGCCAAGGAAGAGGATCAAATTATTAGAGTTTTTCTTATAAAAAAAATCCATAAATAAACAACATAAATAAAACATGAAAGAATCTAAACATAATTAAATTACTAATACAATATAATATAATATAAGCAAAAAAATTTTAACCTAAGTCATAAATCGAACGGAAATAATTAAGAATATAAATGAATCAAACCAAACACCACCACTATTAATCAAGCTTGACAAAAACTACACCTAAAAAATTGAGATTACAAAGTTTAGCAAGAAATCAGTGATGACGTCAATTAGTGAAAGATTAAATATCAAGAAAAGAAAATTAAGCCACATATAGGATGGAATTACAATAAAAAAGTACAAAATTTTCAATCAAATACGATCAAGTATTTTGACGCTACTAATTACAAAAGAGGAGGTCACTTGCTAACGAATTAACAAATTAATACAAACAAATATATGAGGAAGAGAACAATAATTATTATATATCTGAAAGTGAGGTAAAAAATATCACTTTGACACATATGAGCAATGAATAAGACGACAGAATTGATTTCAACTATGAGACATATTTTAATGTATAATTCAACTGCGAGTAAGAACTACGTGACTATTTACACTAATATTGAAGGTTCAAGAATGATATCCTTTTTATCTATAATTTCCATTGTTATTTGTTACTAACTACTTCATAATTCGTATTTTCATAATTATTGAGATTATTCTTTTTTATCTACAATCTAGTGGTGATAAGAAGACAGAATAAATTCAAAAGATTTAAGAATGATATTTTTTTATAATTTTCATAATCACTAATTACTGCATAATCAATCCTTTTAGAAAAAAATACTCCGTAATCTTTGTTTTGATAATTATGGAATTATACTTCATAAGATTATACTTTCTTACGATCATTTTCTTATTAATGATTTTTTTCCCTTACTATTATGTGAGAGATTTGAAAATTATAAATTAATTATTTTCAACAATCGGATGGTTGTGATGAGGAGAGAGAATGAATCCAATGGCTCGAAATCTCTAATTAATGAGAATGCAAGAAAATTTCACGTCATCACAACATTGCTTTTATATATAGTATAGATTAAGATTTTATTTAAAAATAAAAATTTAAACAATATGTGATTTAAAATTATCATAATAAATAGTATTTTTTCAACTATTTAAACAAAGGAAAAAATGAAAATAATTATAGATATGTTACTATTATTGTTTCTAAAAATTTAAATTATAAAATTAATTATATTATTTCTAAAAATATTTTAACTAAAATTTTAAAACAAATTATAGGTAGCATGGGTTGGTTAGCATTCCACTATTGACAACGAAAATGGCTACCCACTTTGGCACAGCCCCCCAACTCTTTTTTTTATTTTTAAAATTTTTTTTTTTTTGTGGGTGGTGCACCACACAGCATCATTTAACCTTAGCAGCTAGTATCCGAATGTGTCCCAAAAAAAATTGTTATCCGTCTGACAAGCATATGAACTTATTTAAATGATAATTAATACTGAATTTGTGATAGAGCATTGTTGGGTAAACCTGCTATTTCTATGTGTTGCCCGCAAGTCACTCAATGCATCTATAATTTTGCCAATGTAAGCAACATACTATATTCAGCCTTTAACACTTTCTTTTGGGCTGGGGGCCGCGGGGGGGGGGGGGGGGGGGGGGGAACAGTAAATATTTTAGAAATAAAATGTCAATGATACATCCCCTGAAATGACATCCTACTGCTTGTCCACCATATATGCTTAGTAGGGGTGGGCAACGGATTGAGTTGGACTTGGCTGGGCTAACCCATCAATTAAACGGTTTGAGCTGGGTCCAGTATATTTGTTAATGGGTTGGACTAGGTTATGGGCCAAATGAACCGGACCCGTCCATGACCCGCCCATTACCATCTAAGGAGTGTTTTTTGTTAATTAATTTTCCAACTAATGTATTTGTAATTTTCCAACCAAATTAAACCAGTCCAAATTCAAAGTTAGAAAATACACAATCAAACTAGTAAACGGGTCGGGTCAAGTCGGCCAACGCGCGGCCCGCTTTGGGCCTGTTTAAAAATAGAACAAACTTGCGCAAGACAACGGTCTATAATAATTATTGTTATGTACAAAGTGTTGGTAATAAGGTCAATTAATTGGAACATGTAAACTAGTATGTCAATTAGGTTAAAAAAAGTAATGGGTTACTAAATGGGCCATTAATGGACACGCCCAGTTCGACCCTTAAATATGCTTTAATGGGTTGACCCATTAATGGCCCAGACCATTATTGACCCGACCCTTTATTAGCCCTATTTTAAACAGACCGATCGCTTAACCCAATGAATACCCAGTCCGTTACCCACCCCTAATACTTAGTGGCAAGCTATCAAAACAACCCCTAGCCTACCATAAGTTAGCATTTATACATCCCAAAATAACCATTAATAAGTTAGTTCAATGAGCAAAAAGTTGCTTCCTTAATTCAGATCTACGGCATGGTGTTTCCACGATCGATTTTGCTTAACATCTATTACATCTTATCATTAATCTTCAAAGCTTCTTCATTAGCTTGAATTACACATCTAATCTGCAGGAGTGGGAGCGTGGGAACTACCATTGGCTCCATTTGGTCCTTGTTGGTCATGGCAAGAACATTTGCAGCCAAATTAACTTGTTTCAGTACATGATGAATACAAACTGTCCAACTCCTTCGTATCCGGTGCTTTATCCTTGTCACTAGATTAGCTATTGGTCTCGAGTTGCTTGATTCGCCCTCCACACAAAGCCTATTGATTGCCTTCTCTTCTATATCAACTTCCTGCTTTGGTATGCTATAGTCTCAAGCTTTCCACAGGCTTTCGTGAAGACCGTCCACCATGGCCATAACCTTATATATCATGGTCAAAGACCACCACGGTGATTCCCAAGAACCAGTGATGGTGTGTTTTTGGGATGACTCCGGTAGATGTATAGATTTCCTTCTCATCATTCCACCAGTAGCCAATGTTCAATTTAAAGTGAGTCTCAATAGGTACCTTCCAAAGAATGACTAGAGTGATTTTCAAGTATCAGGGCCCCAAGAACTCGTCATCATGTTAGTATCTCTAAACTCATGCTTAATATTATTCCAAAAAAGTTTAGATCTTTGACATACATCATCAAAAAAGCATTTCCTTCTATAATTCCACAAAGCCCACGTTATAATTAAGAAGTTATTGACCCATTTATCATTCCGATTAAGGTTAAGAATTAGTCAATCCATCCATTCTATAATAAAAAAATTATTACTCAAATTGTCATTATTTTGATCAAAATTTTTTACCCGAATTGCACTAGCTAGAGGACAATCTCTAAAAAGATCCAAATGTGTCTCGTTAAGAAACCAGCCAAGGGGGCATCCCTGGATAATCTAGAGGCCACATGTAGCCCTTCATTAACCACACACAAAGTTGCAGTTTTTATTTTAAATTGTATTTTATTCCTCCATAAGTTTTTCCGATTTATTTGGAGGGGGAGGGGAGAAGCGGTCCAAGTCGAGCGGAGTATTAAAGATATATAAAGGCTTATATTACTAAACTCTCCTTTTCTTGACAAATTCCAAATAAGAATATCATTTTGGCAACTTCTTTCTTCAAGAGGGTCAACAGATTTAATATCTAGAAAGGTATTGTAAGTGATCCGTTGACTAATCCCATTAGTATCTCATTCTCTATTTTTGATTGTAGAACGTACCCTTAAGTGTTGTAAGTTCTTATGGGCGGAGACACCTTCTTGTAGATGAAGGGGGCCTCTAGGTGTTCACTTATCAAACCAAAGGGATGTCGTGTATCCATTTCCAACTCTTCTTCTTACGTTGCTAGTTATGAGGTCTTTGCATTTGATCATCATTTTCCAAGTAGGAGAGTGACTTGGTTTGGCCTGAAGGAATTCCAATTGTTGTGTGTCCCTATATTTCCTTCTCATTATCTTAACCCACAGCACATCTACGTTTTGGATTACAGTCCATAAGAGCATAGCCATAAAGCATTTATTGAAAGTATGAACGCATCTAATTCCTAATCCACCCTTGCTTATAACCTTCTTGGCATGCTCCCACGGAACCCTTGGCATATAGTGCTTATCCTCTGCTCTATTCCATAAAAGTTTCTTGATGGTAATTTGCATTTCATTTTCATCCATCATCTTCTTAGGGAGTAAGGAAGTTTGCATATTGTACAAAAGGAAAACAGGTAAGGACAAATTTAACAAGGGTGGCCCTCCCTGCTAGGTTAATGAACTTAGTTTGCGAATGGGCCAGTTTCTCCTTAAATTTCGCAATAATATCGTGATAATAAAAAGGCTTAGGTCTAGTGGTATAAATAAGAGCACCCTTTTACCAAAGCATCTAGAAGCAGGAATACGAGCTAAGGCTGATAGGATTCTCCTTAACCTACAATGGAGGGTTTTAGGGAATATGATTATGGATTTGTTTTATTAATGCTCAACCCTGACTTGGAACTAAAATCATCAACTATGTGAAGGATAAAATTTAAAGGGTCAGGCTCTGCTTTTCCAAAGAAAACCACATCATCAACATAAAAAATATGACATATTTTCAACCCTTTAACATTAATAGGTTTCCACTCTCCATGATTAACCTTGATACAAGTAAGCCTAGAAAGTCTTTCAGACACATAACAAAAATATATGGAGATAAAGGGTTCTCTTGTCTAATGTCTCTAGATGGTAAAATAATCTAACCAGGTTCCCCATTCTAGAGAATTTGGATGCTTGCAATAGTTATACAGGCCATAATAACATTGATAAATTTACGAGGAACACTAAAGAACTTGAGGGTGTCATAGATAAAATCTCATTCTAAACTATCATAAGCATTAGTTAGATAAACTTTAACGGCCATATGTTTGATCTTGCTTTTGCTATAACGTATATGATGAGCCATCTCCTAGACCACCATTATATTATAAGAAATTCACCTTCCTGGAGCAAAACTCAATTGAGTTGGGTCAATAATATGGGGTAGGATGTCCTTTAGTCTGTTGACAATGATTATGGTGATTATCTTATAACTATTATTGTAAAGACTTATCGTCTCAAGTCACTAACATGTTCTACCATCTTCTTTTTTCGGGGATCAATCAAAAATAGGTTTGATTAATTTCTTTAACCTTCCAGGGGTTCTCAAATACATTTTGAACAAGAGGGACAATGGATGAACCCGTGATATTCTAGTATTTCTTAAAAAGGAAGGCATGGATTTCATCTGGCCTAGGAGTTTTAGTAGAATTAATACGAAAGACAGCACATTTAATTTCCTCAACAGTTGGAAAATTATCAAGGCCCACAAGTTGACACAATCTGTACTATGGAAAAAGGAAGTAACTAAAGACTTCAAATTTTAGTCTCCTGAAATCCATTCCCTTAATTTATCGTTTTTAAGACTACCAATTCTCTCCTTTGTTGTCTTACTTTAGTCAGCAGATGGAAGCATTTTGTGTTCAAATCTTTATGAAGAGGCTTTTGTATATTGGCTCTCTGGGTCTAAATACTCTTTTGAATCTGCAATAGATTACGATAATAATCCATCAAATCCTTTTCAAGCCTAAAAAGGAAAGGGGTACTCCTTTTTGCTATTGCCTTTTGAACTCCCTCAGGTCTAGCCCTTGGTATGTTCTTATTTTGAGCAAGGTTTCCAGAAGGGTGTTTACTCCAATATTTAACATTTTTAGAAAAGTTTTTAGGTTCTTATTAAAGGAGACATGTTTCCTCCAATGATCCTTAAGAGAGTCCTCGAACTCAAGATGATAGGACCATGCAATTAGGGTCCTAAATGGTTGGTTGAATTTTCTTATTCTAGGATTAGTTTCCACTAATATACGACAGTGATCAAAAGCAATTCCAGATAAGTGGGTTATCTGTGTCTCAGGATAGATATGTGACCATGTAGGGGTCACAAACGATCCAGCCTTTCCCATATTGTATCTACCCCTTCATGACAATTAGTCCAGGTGAATTCTATGCTAAAGAATTTGGGGTTAAATGTGGTACTGGATAAGCCAAGTTGATCGTGAAATAGAACACTTTTCTTAAGACTTATTTGTTGCACCACAAATAATCTTCGGGATAATTTACTTAGAAGAACAAGTGTGTATTTGAAGGTTCTCTCGAATGTTAATCAATGAGGGTGTTGCAGTCACTCATATTGATTATTAAAAAATATCCCCATGATTGTGGTTTCACTCCTCCTTATATATAGAGGAATGATCCTCCCTGAAGAGGCACCAAAAAAGGATAGGATAAGGTGGGTAAAACTTGAAGAGGCACCTTGCTTATCTACCTTTTCACCAAAATGCATTACATAAGGCAGGTAAACTTGAACAAACACCATGCTTATCCATCTTTTCAGATAAGCACTAGAAAAATCTGCCACTTTTATTTTATTCTTGGAAAATTCCAACAATCGTTCGCCTTTTCCAAGATATAGAACAAACCCCCGCCATTCCAGCAAACACACAATCACAACCGAGAACACAAGGAGATTTATGCATAAGAGAAGTATCTCACGATTTGACCTTTCATTTAGTGAAATATAATTTCAATTAATCTGAATGTAAATAGTAGACAAGTCTTTGAACTATACATCCTCTTTGATTAAGTAGATACATTTCAAACACAAATCTCATTAAACACCTAAAATTTTGACACTATTATCCGGTCATGTGTCCATATCCATCATGAGTGCATCAAGCCAAGCCCTGTTGCTCTTTGAAGCGGCCACACTTCACACTCACTTAGGTAGACCTTACAAATACGCTCATGTAACACAAGCCATTCAATCAAGATCTATTAAGAGTATAAAACTCACCCTCTTATAACATTACAGTACACAAGCACTCTTACCTTGGGATAAAATATGTTAGTGCTTCCAATCACTATGCAAAGTTGTCACTCATTGAACTTAGAACGTGATGTCATACCACGAATTAAGTTGAGGCTTCCTTGCTAGTAATTGTAGATATGGCTTAAGTCCCATCCCCCTTGATGTTCTCAACACCAAGTCTCCTATTAGACCCTTAGTTAAAGGATCTCCAAGATTCTGATTTGTTTGCACATAATTAATTGTGATCACTACATTTTTTATTAACTGATGGACATAGGCATGTCTAAGTCCAATGTGCCTTGATTTTCTATTATAGACATGACTATAAACCTTGGATAGCGTGGTCTTGCTGTCATAAAGTATAAAGAGTGGCGACATTGGTTTTGGCCATAAAGGCACTTCCAATAGCAAATTCCGCAGCCACTTTGCCTCCTTATTGGCTGCAGCCAAAGCTACAAACTCAGCAGCCATGGTGGAGTCACTAATGCAAGTTTATTTCTTGGATGCCCAAGACACTACCCTTCTACCAAACAAGTATATATAACCTGACCTGGAGGCATAATCCTTTTTATCAGTTATCCAACTTGCATATGAATATCCTTCCAAGACCAAAGGTTAACCTGAATAGCATAGACCATAATCTTGAGTTTTCTTCAGGTATTTCAACACCCGACGTATTGCATGCCAATGAAACTTACTAAGATTACTAGTATACCGGCTTAACTTTCCAATGGCAAATGCAATGTCTGGCCTCGGGCTTGTCTTGGCATACATCAAGCACCCTATGACCTTTGCATACTCAGTTTGTGCAATAAGTCTCCCACTATTACGAGTTCACTTGTAAGTTGGATCGAAAGGAGTGGCCACTGGGGAGTAATCTTTGTAATTGAACCTCCAAAGCACTTTCTCAATATAATGAGATTGAGACAAGTGGATTCCATCATTATTTCTAATGATCTTAATACCGAGTATAACATCGGCCTCCCCCATGTCATGGAGAACTTGAAAGATAGAAAACACTTGGTTTTCTCTATTTCCTCTAAGTCAGTGCCAAAAATTAGCAGGTCATCAACATATATGCATATAATCACACCTTTTCCATGTTCAACCTTGGAATATACACTTGTCTAATTCATTGATAATAAACCTATAAGATAACACTACTTCATCAAACTTTTGATGTCATTGTTCAGGTACTTGTTTTAGGCTGTACAGTGATCTTATGAGTTTGCATACTTTGTTTTCTTGGCCTGGAATAACAAAACCTTCTGGTTGTTTCGTGTACACCTCTTCCTCTAATTCACCATTCAAGAATGCTGTTTTCACATCCATTTGGTGAATTACTAGCTTTTGATTTGTAGCACGAGCAATGAGAACTTTTATGGTTGCAATCCTAGCCACCAGTGCTTATGTGTCAAAGTAGTCAATACCATGTCTTTGGTTAAAGTCCCTTATGACCCACCAGCTTTGAACCTTTCTATGGCACTATCTACTTTCCTTTTTCTTTTAAAGATCCACTTTGATGTGATAGACTTACATCCCGGGGGTAAATCAACTATGACCCATGTGTTATTTTCCATGATTACGTTCATTTCATCTTGGACTGCTTCTTTCTAAAAAGACGCATCTTGAGATTCCATAGCTTCTTTAAAAGAGTTAGGATTCGAATCAATGCCATAAACATAGGGTATTTCATTTTCAATGGAATCCCTTGTTCCCTCTATCAAACAGACAAAGAAATTAGAACCCAAGGATTTCTCCTTTCTAATCCGTTTACTTCTCCTTACTTCCATTATGTCTCATTGTTCTTGATTATTACTTAGAGTCGTAGTGGTTAGAATAGGATTATTTGGTTTAGGAATTGAAGAGAATCTAGTTTCATAAAAAATGGCATCAATTGATTCTATCACAGTGTTAATCGTAATAGAAGCATTTGGTTCTATAACCAAAAACCTATAGGCTTTGCTATGTTTAGCATATCCTATAAAGATGCACTCAATTCCTCTTTCCCGCAATTTTCTTTTGTTAGGTTATGGGACTCTTACAATATCCCTACACCCCCAAACTCTAAAATAACTCAGGTTTGGCTTTTTCTTATTCCATAACTCATAAGGAGTAATTGAATTCGTTTTATTATTTAGGATGTAGCATGATGTGAGCATCACTTCACCCTGAAAGCCTTCACTTAAACCGAATTTAGAAAGCATAGCATTGATCATTTCAATTAGTATTCTATTTTTCCTTTTTGCCACACCATTTTGTGGTGTATAAGGTACTGTGACCTCATAGATTGTACGTGTTAATTGGAAATAACTTAGATTATAATATTCACCACTTCTATCTGATCTTAGTCTTTTAAAAAGGGTTTTATAACGCAACTCAAATTCATTCTTAAATATCCTAAACATGTCTAGTGCTTCACTTTTAGCATGTAAAAGGTATACTTGGTAATATCTTGTAAAATTATCAATGAAAGTGACATAGTATTTCTTTCCTCCAAAAGAGGGAGTGCAATGAAAATGACCTAAATCACTATGAATTAATTCAAGTAATTTAGTGATTCTTTGAACAGTTGGAAAAGAACTTCTAGTGATCTTTATTAACATGCATGTCTTACATTTCTCTATGTTTCCATCAAAATCAGGAATTAACTCAAGTCTTGACATCTCTTTTAATGTTTTATAATTAACATGCCCAAGATGATTATGCCATAGAGAAGATAAAGAATACACAAGTATGTAAGCAGAATCATTAAGCTCATTACCACTAGAAGGAGTAATTACATTTAACTTAAACATGTCACCACTAGCATAACCCTTCCCCACAAAGACACTCCCCTTAGACAGGATAAATTTATCAGCCTCATACACTTGTTTGAGACCCAACTTATTGAGAAGAAAACCAGAAACGAGATCCTTTCTAACTTCCAACACAAAATATACATAATTTAAAGTAAGAATTTTTTCAGAAGTGAAGACTAACTCTACTTGTCCTATTCCTTTAACATCAACAGTAGAAGTATTGCCCATGTAGAGCACTTTTCTATCTTCAATCGGCACCAATGTCTTGAAGAAAGAGCAGTCCTTGCACACGTGCTTGGAAGCACCTGAATTAACCCACCAATCATTGTCACTTTGGACAATGTTGATTTGATCATTGATTATGGCTACAAAGCTGTCCTTTGTCTTTGTCTTTTGGTTGTTCAAGCCATACTTTTGCTTCCAAATGGTGCAATCTCTTTTCTTGTGGCCTAGTTTGTTGCATTCCCAACAAACCACTTTAGCCTTCTTGTTACTCTTGTTGTTGTTGTACTTGTCAGGCCTCTTATTGTTTCCTTTAGGCACTTGACTTGACTCACCACCTTTGATAACATGAATCTTGGAGACATGTTCATTTGACTCATCTTGCGCACATAACTTTTCTTCTATTCGAAGATGGTTAGCAAATTCCTCAAGTGACATTTCTTCTTTCTTATGTTTTAAAGTTCTTTTAGTGTCTTTTCAAGAGGGGGGAAGTTTGTCAACCATAGAGGAAACTATAATAGTCTCATCCATGTGCATTTTATGTTGCTTGAAGTGACTTAAGATTCGTTGAATTTCATACAATTGATCGAGAACAGAGCATCCTTTGACCATCTTATAATTATTAAATTGACTTACAAGGAAGTTCTTGCTAGAGGCATCTTCTATCATGTACTTTTTCTCTAGCGCCTCCCATAATTCTTTTGCCGATTCTATGCCTTGATAGACATCAAACAAGACGTCTGATATGCTATTTAAGATATGTCGTCTACAATTGTAGTCATCGTTCTCGAACTTGGATCTTCGGCGGGCTTCCTCCAAAGGCTCATTTTCCGTCTCCATGGGGTAGGGAGTGTTGAGCACATACACAACCTTCAAGGTTGTAAGAAGAATGTGCATCTTCTTTTGCCAACGACGGAAGCCAGCACCCTCAAACTTGTCCAACTTCTGAAAGTTGGAAGTCATTTCACGAATTGAAGCCATTTACAAATAAGTCTTGAGATTGTTAAAGAATTTGGGGTTGAATGTGGTATTGGAGAAGCCAAGTAAATCGTGAAATAGAACACTTTCCTTAAGACTTATTTGTTGCATCGCAAATAATCTTAGGGATAATTTACTTAGAAGAACAGGTGTGTATTTCAAGGTTCTTTCGAATGTTAATTGATGGGGGTGCTGTAGTCACTCACATTGATTATTAAAAAATATCCTCGTGATTGTGGTTTCACTCGTCTTTATATATAGAGGAATGATCATGCCTGAAGAGGCACAAAAAAAGGATAGGATAAGGCGGTTAAAACTTAAAGAAGCACCTTGCTTGTCCACCTTTTCACCAAAATGGATTGGATAAAGGTTGGTAAACTTGAAGAGGCACCATGCTTATCTATCATTTCGGATAAGCACTAGAAAAATCTGCCACTTTTATTTTATTCTTGAAAAATTTCAACATTCTAGGCCAACAAAGCCTATGTCTGTTAGGGACTAAACATTCATCGATTCAAAAAAGCACTAGATTGCCTAAAGTTATGGGGCTTAATTCCTTTCTTCTCTTCAGAGTTTGACTGTATTCAGGTCTCCAACCACCATGCCCGGTTCACTAGATGGAGGAGGGTCCATAGAGAGATTAATCCAAAATGGATCTTTTCAGCGTCACTTGGTGTATGCATAGATGTGAAGACAACTTCTGGCTCTGTTCATTCAAACTTGATGATACTATGAAAGAGATGAGGTTCAATGCTATAATGTCTGATAGCATCACCAGAGCCTTCCAAAAGAGGCAAATTCCACCTTTTTTCACAGTGGTGGTACATGCTTATGCTCTTCAAAACCAAACTTAGCTCTAATTGTGGTGGTGCACTCACATTGAGGTGGAGCTTACAGGAGGACTAGGACACATATGCTATGTTGATAGATCATATCCATGATAAAAATATACATGTTTCCGACACATGCTTTTCTAACAATCCACACTATGATTTTGGAATCAACAAGATGATTCATTAGCAGGTGATTGATAGGACATTTTAGTTTGGCCCTCCTTTTTTAAGTGATGCGTGGTTTGTCCTCGTAACTTGGCTTCGGGTTGCATGGTTGAGTCAAGTTCAGTTTCAAGACCTTATTGAACATTTGGGGTTTTAGATACAGCTTCAAAGTGGGTACAAATTTGTGGATGAATTGCTTATGTTTAGATGAATGCTTTCGCATTTTTCCACTAGGTTGAAGCATGTTATAAGTTGATCCCACTTTGAGATATTTATGTCTACTCCTGTTCGTTTTACAAGTCTGGGAGGGATATGTGTTGGTGGGGGACAAAAGTTGGCGAGTCTTTGTATGTGTTTTCCCCAAGCTTAATTGGGGAGGCAATGTTGAACTTTTAGTGCATCCTGAAGGCTGTCTTCTGCCTCCTTCTGGACATTGCATGCTGAAGTGGACTATGGAAGGTCAAGGTCTCCCTGAAGCCCAGTAGTAGGAAATGTGGGAAATAGGTTTAGTTCTTAGCAAGGAACTGGTCTGACTGGTGATGGGTCATACACCCTTTGTATGGTTGAGAATTGGGGTTACAGTGCATGATCAAATCTCATAGGAGTAAGGGAAATGTTGACTATTGAGTGTTAGGGATGATGTTTGTTTGGTGTTTGATTCGGATCGAATTCGCTGTAGTTTCGGTGGGGGAGTCATGGTTGATAGCTTGAGAAGAAGTTACTTGATAGTTTTTCCGAAGTTGGTCGTCAGTGTATGAATCCTGACTTAAAGATAAAAGGCTTAGCTATAGGAGTACTTAATCTATCAACTTGGTTATCCTGAGCGTCTATTGCTCTTCCAATGTAAGAGTCCTTATGGGTGCACTCATGGTCAGTCGCCTTTACGACATCATAATGATTACCCTTATTAAACTTAGTTTCTCTCACGAACCTCTCCTAATTCCTCTCTACAGGCAATATTGTGCTCAGGAATTTTGTCTAAGTTTGGTGTAAATTGTCATTATTGAATGTGGCTAATTGCACACTTTCCTGATTCCTGGGACTCCCTTTGTCTAAATTTGTCTTACTGTGATTCCCATTTTGCTGCCAATTGACCATTTGCTCTTGACCCACTCTATCTAGTCTAGTTGCTCTTGATTGTGCATGGAATGGGCCTTGTCGATTTTCTTTTGCTATGTTTTTTCTATTCCTAGATTTTTTTTATACATGGCTACTATCAGTTGTTGATCTTTAGCTTCTCCTTATTCATTAGAAAATCGTTTTTTTGGAACATTTGCAATCATGATTTTGTCTCCTAAATTAAGAATTTATTCACCCTCTGATTGTTTGTCTTTAGTGGATGCTTTATTTCCATTATTCATTGCATTTATCTTTATTACAAATTCATTTTTGTCCTTTTGCAAGCTAAGATCTTCTATGTCCTTAATACCAGAAGAGCGTCCCACCATGGCAGGACATTGATCTTTAGTATGTCCTACTATTCCACAAGCTAAGCAAAGAAGATCAAGATTTTCAGATTCACGTTTGTGCCATCCATTTTCAATCCAAATACTAGGAACTAGTGGTTTTTGAAGTGAGATTTCAATACACATCCGAGCATACCTTCCTCTTTCAACCTTGTCTGCCACATAATTTACCTTGATGGGCTTTACTATGATTTTTTCTATGTCAAACAAGGAAGGTTTATTGAAGTATTCTACAAGGAGTTCAGAAAATCTTACCTAAATAATTATAGTTGTGAACAGAATCATTGATGGTCTAAAGTTTGGACGCCATTTGGTTAGCATAAATAATGGTTAAAAGGGAACCAAAGACCACACATCAGTACTTTTTCCTGATCACGATATATCATCACATCTAAATTAGTAAATATCCTTTCCTAAGCATATGATACCGATGTTAGCAGAGCTTTTTCATATGGAACGGATCTTCTAATTCACATATTCATACATTACCGTCGTACCAAGGACCATACCCATCAGAGTCTTGCCCACGGGGCGCTTAGAAATTGCAAATGTTCTTAAGTAAATGTGACCTTGTATGGTGTCTCCAGCTCCACATTCCCCTCCAGCTCACCCTTAGCTCAAAGTTCCATCCTGAGACCATAAGAGTCAATTGGGCATTGACCATTTCCTTGGATTTCACCTCTAAAAGAGATTCTTTCCATTCTAGGCTCCTTTAAAGGTTGCAAAGTGTGGGGGTTTACCGACTCACCACTGCTCCCTTCATTCTGGTGAAGAGGAAGATCTCTAGTAGGGTTGTAATGACTCAGTAGTGGATTTGTATGATACAAGTTTAGTTAGTTATGACGATTGGGGAGTTAGTCACTCATCATTGTACATATATCGATCCAAGTTCACCAATCAATCTGCAGGATAAACTACGACTGACCTAGATGCGGAAATGACTGTCGGGGATAGTCCATGAATTAGCGATGAGGAGGCGGCTACCAGAGTCGCCTTAGAGAAGTCCACGTCCTAAACCTGAATGCCTAGCAGTGATGGTAAGGCAATCGTGGGGAAGGGGAGGAAAGTGTAATTGATGTGTCTTGGTGTGTGCGTTTGTGACTGACCCCCAAACCTCCTTTTATAGGTTACGGGCGGCAGCTAGGGTTGTTGCCCTAGGCAACACCTTGTGGCCTTCGGGCCTCACTTAATAGGCCCAGCCAATAGCTCCCAGTTGGCCACAAAGGCCGCAAACACTTGTTCTCCATGAATAACAACTCCTCACGCTTCACACTGGGAATAGGACGTGCGACTGAAAAATAACAAGCAGTGCTATATTAAGTTATCATCGAACTAACATAACACTTTCACGGAATGCGATACCCTAAGTTATCCTAAACATCACGAGTGGCATTTCTAAACCCTTATGCCATGATATATCATTTGATTATACACTCAATATAATCGCTCGGGCTGATATTGGTGATGACAGATAGACTTTTCCTTAAACACTCATAATACTACATTGTAGCTTAACAGCTTTCCTAACATGTTCTCACTGAACCGTAAACATCGTGGTTCTTGAGAAACACATTAAAGTAGCTACATCAAGTTTTGACTTCGTATCATAACTTTAAGTCAAAAGGGTTATTGCCTACAGGGTCACACAGTGATAAGAGAGAGGGAGGTCAATTTTCACTCCGTATATGGTCGACTTTTAAGCACACACAGCATGAAATGTGTGTCATGACACAACTCCCACTTACTTGGGATCGTCACTCTATATGCTATGCGATTCATCAATCTAGATTTTCACCCAAAAAATCTAATATGAGCCACTAGATTAACATACTAAATGCTAATCTTGACACTCAAGATTCGACTATTAAGGCTTCAATATGAAATCATGCCTCATATTCGACTCCCTCCAGTCTCATCTTAGACTTACTAAGGCGACTATTTCTCATTCATACACTTCTAGTATGAGTTATCAATATTGCACACCTAGCGCCAATATGATTATGTCTCATCCTGTCCGCTACTCAAGCGTCCGGGCGATTGCCTGTGTGACTAGGCCAATCAGAAGCCTATGACATTTCAACATGTCTAATAGATAAATCACAAAGCATTTAGAAAAAAAGAAGATTTTATCTTTATTTCATAAATGCCTATTACGTGAAGAACGTATCTGTCATACATAACAAGATTCTATCAAAAAACTAAACTCTACGAAGTCCTAGACTCAATGAATGTGCTTTGAAAGCATCTCTAGGAATTGACTTAGTTAATGGATCAACGATCATCTTGTTAGTGGGAATACACTTGATGGCAACCTCCTTTTTCTTTATGGCGTCTCGCACGAAGTGATAACGCCTCTTGATGTGCTTGGTCTTCCGATGGAACTTCAGATCTTTGGTGAACTGGATGGTAGCTGTATTGTCACATAATATCTCTGCAGGATCATCAACTCTAGGAGTGAGGTTGAGATCCTGAAGAAAGCTCCTAAGCCACATTGCCTCCTGCATGGCTAGGCTACATGCGACATATTCTGCTTCCATGGTCGACAGAGATATGCAGGCTTGCTTCTTACTGCACCATGATATGGCTCTCCCACCCAGGGTGAACACATATCCTGAGATTGACCTAGACTCATCCGGGTCACCACCCCATTCAGCATCTGAATATCCTCTCAACTTAAGGTCCCCGCCTTGGTAGCATAGGACCAAGTCAGTTGTACCACGAAGGTAACGCATGATTCTTTTAATGACTTGTCAATGAGCCTGTTCTAGGTTGCTTTGGTAACGACTTACCAGAACAACCACAAAGCAAATGTCCGGTCATGTACATAACATGGTGTACATTAAGCTTCCTACGTGACTAGCGTAGGGGACATTGCTCATGGCTTCCTTTTCTTTGTCTGTTTTTGGGCATTGGTCGAGGCTCAAGGTTAAATCCTTCTCAACTGGAGTGTCTACGGGTTTGGAATAATGCATGCGGAACTGTTCTAAGACTTGCTTGATATATGCCTCTTGGCTTATACCTAAAAGTTTCTTAGGACGATTCCTTATTATTTCCACGCCTAGGACATACCTGGCTTCACCCATGTCCTTCATCTTAAAGACGGAGGACAACCACTTCTTAGTGGCTTCGTTCATCTCCAAATTGTTCCCAGCCAGTAGCATGTCGTCAACGTATTGGGTAAGGAACATAATCCCCGTGGTTGATCTTTTGACATATACACAGTGGTCCTCCGAAACCATGGATAAGCCAAACGAAGTTATAACTTCATAGAATTTTAAGTACCAGGACCTGAAAGATTGCTTAAGACCATATATGGGCCTTTTAAGACGACACACCTTGTTCTCTTGTCCCTTTGATACAAAAACAATGGGTTGGTCCATATAGATCTCTTCCTCAAGGCTAACATTGAGAAAAACAGTCTTTACGTCCATTTGAAACAACTCTAAGTCCAAATGGGCAACCATGGCTAGGAGTAGGTGAATAGAGGTAAATCTCACCACAAGAGAAAATGTCTCTTCATAGTCTACACCCTCAATTTGTGTAAACCCTTTCGCCACTAAATAGGCTTGGAACTTGTCGATTAATCCATCTGCCCGACGTTTTATCTTGAAAACCCACTTGTTTCCAGTAGACTTACGCTGGCGTGGGAGATCAACAAGTTCCCAAACCTTGTTTCTTGCCATTGAGTCCATCTCATCCCTCATGGCATCCATCCACTCTTTGTGGCTTGGTGAGTCAATTGCCTCTTGGTAAGAGGTAGGCTCCTTGACTTCTAAGAGAGTGCATAGGAATATTTCCTTTTTGATTTGGAAATATCGTCGATGAATTCTTCCATGCTCACTCTTTCGGAGCTTAAGGCCTTCATTGTTCATCTGCCTGGGTGAGGTATCCCTCCCCCTTTCTCTAAGGGGTGTGGGACCCTGAGCATGTGGAAAGTTGCTCCCACTATCCCTCTAGGGCATGGGATCCCAAACATGTGGACTAACTGCATGTTCGAGAACTGGAGATTGAGGACAGACCTCACTCGTAGGTTGACTTTCCTCATGTACAGGAGATCGAGGACGAATCTCATTTTTCTAGGCAGGCAAGTCTCCCCCATTCCCTTTGGATAGGGGAGGCATACCATCTTCGGTGACTTGGTTAGAATACAAATTCTTCCCCTCACCGAATGATGGTTGGATGTTTTGCTGTAACTCAAACAGTTCGACATCCTTCTTGACTTCACCAATGGTCGGGAACTCATCCTCGAGAAAGTCGACATTGCCGGAGTCTATTTCTGTCATGCCACCATTCGGGTGTTCCCCGTACATCACATATCCTTTCAATTGTGCGGGATACCTAATGAACACCATTTTGGTGGCTCTTGGACCAAGTTTTCCATGTTTATGGGTTGGGTTGTGCACATAGCCGGCCGAACCCCATGGGCGTAAATGGTCCAAGGATGGCTTCTTACCAAACCATAACTCATATGGTGTGGCAGGTACACTCTTGCTTGGTACACGGTTGAGGATGTAGGTTGCCGTAAGTAGTGTATCCCCCCAAAAACTGATTGGGAGGTTAGCATGTGCCATCATTGACCTGACCATGTCAAGTAATGTCTAATTCTTGCGTTTTGCAACACCGTTCTGTTGTGGAGTGCGTGGAATCGTTAGCTGTCTTTGTATACCTTTTTTCTCATAGAACTCCTTGAGCATATCAGAGAGGTATTCACAACCTTGATCAGTTCGAAGGATCTTAACCCTAAATTCTAATTGAGTCTCTACTTCCACAATGAAGCGTTTGAACACATCAAGTGCCTCGTAGCGCTGAGATAATAGGTACACATACCCATATCGTCAATAATCACATATGAGAGTAATGAAATAGATAGCCCCATGTCATGCTTTAACTTTCATGGGTCCGCATAAGTCTGAGTGGATTAATTCTAAAGGACTAGATGCTCTCGAGGCCTTACCGAAAGGCTTCATTGTTGCCTTTCCAGCTAAGCATGACTCACACCTAGGCCACTTAACCCTAGTGAGTCAGTCTAGAAGACCTTCTTTAGCTAGCCTATTTATCCTATCTTGGCCCACATGGTCAAGTCTAGCATGCCATTTAACATATTCAAAATGAGAGTCAAAATAAGAAACATAAGCAGAGGATGTATTATTATAGTTATCATCCAAATCCAAAACAATGAAATCTCCTTTCAAAGTTGCTTGGCCAAACAAATTGCCATTGTAGAACAAATCTAAACTGTCTGGATGAAAACCGAAAGTAAAACCTAATCTTACTAAAGAAACATAAGAAACTAAGGAGCATCGCACCCCAGGTGCATAGAGGGTGTCATGAAGAAGCAACTTGTTTACTCCACGGAGTTTGATCTGGTATGTTCCTACTCCAAGGACATCTTCTTCGCTGCCGTTCCCCAGTGCGACAATTCGTGAACCCACCGGGTAGCGATGGGACCGCATGAATCTAGCCCTATCCTGAACTATGTGCTTTGTTGCCGCCGTGTCTACAATCCATTAAGGAATAGAGTTAGCAATGAATGCATGGGAACAAACACATAATTCAGGAGTTTTAGTGGAAGTAGGTACCTTGGTTGGCTCAGGACAATCCCAAGCGAAATGGCCCTTCTTTCCATGGTTATAGCACTTCACGCATGCCATATCCTTAACTCCGTTGCCCTTAGCCTTATGCTTCTCGGCAGTACCGACATTGGAGCGAGAGTTCTGAGAAGGACGAGGGCCCTTCTTAGGCTTCTTACCACGGGAAGGTTTCCTACCCTTGGGGCCCGATCCTTTGGCAACGAATGCCACACTAGGAGGCGTATATAATTTTAGGCGCTCTTCCTTCATTTCGAGGTGTTTGGAGATTGCCTCGAAGGTCTTGATGTGCTCACTGTGTGTCATAAATACTTTAAAACTCTTCCAATGTTCATTATCATTGGGAAGAGCTCTAATCACATTCAGGACTTGTTATTCCTCAGAAACCTCTTGCCCTGCAGCCTTAAGGTCTCAAACCATAACACTCATAGTTCGAAGGTGTTGGGAGATACTACAACTGGAGTCAATAGTATACTGCATCCATTTCAGCTGCAAGGTACGCACCCTTGTATCAGATGTCTACCCAAACCTAACCTTAGGCTGTGTCCACATGTCCTTAGCAGTGTGAAAGCGTTCAAACTCACTTAGGAGATTGTCCCGCATGCAAGACAACATAGTATAGTGTGCAGAACGATCACGCTTGAACCATGCTTGGTATTCCTTTAGGTTTTCTTTATACTGCTCAGTTGCAGTAATATCCCTACCTTGTTCAACTTTTTCAGCCAGAGGAGCGATGGAGGAGGTCAAGTGGTCCAGCATGTCATCATTGTTTAAATAGAACTGGACTTTCAAATGCCATACATCGTAGTTCGAACCATCCAGTTTGTCATCAGATTGCATACAACCTATCATGTTTCTAGTTGCCATATCTGAAAGTATATTTTATCTGTTAGACATATTGTTTAATAATTAAATTATCTAGAAGATCCCATCATTCATAATATACGTTCGAAAATTTTGCTAAGCTCATAATCATCACGTACAGTTACGAATTTTGGAGCTTCTTTAATTTAATTATTTACTTCATGGAATTTTCTTAAGGGTTTTGATAAACTAATTAATGTTTTAATCTCGTGACTATCACGAAGATATTCACTCTTAATTACCTAAATATATATTTGCATAATTTTTATGAAACTAATTCGTTTAACATAACTTCATTTTGTTTTAATATATATAACACAAAGTTATATAATCAACCTCAAAATATCATACCATAACAATTAATAATATGAGAATAAGGGCAAAAAAATATAACTTATGACCAAAAATAATGGCCATTACCTACATATAAAACAAATTTATATAAACATGGGAGCAAATATTCAATAATTTAAATTGAAACAGAAACAACTCAAATGAAACATCCCAAATCAAAAACAAACATTTCGGGCCTAAACAAAAAATGACCCACAATAACAAATAACTGGAATCCTTTTCTTTTAAATTAGCCCAAAACGAAATAAAAAAATGGCCCGAAGGAGAATCACGTAGCAAAACGGCCCAGAGGGAACCGTGACCCCCTTTTGTTTATCTTTCCCTTTTGCTTAAAAAAATGGCGCGATTTTTATTTAAAACTGAGGTTTTGGGAGGAAGAAGATCGTGAAACGACCTTTGTTGGCGGTGCATGATGGTCACGCGCCACCCCTCCATGGTGCTTTCTGATAGGTATGGTTTGACTTCCCCTACTTCCGTTTAGTCTTAAAATTTATTTATTTTTTTCGTTGTAGTTGGGGTTTGAGTCTCAGGCATAGGGGGGATAGGGTTATGGGTCTGGGAATAGCGTTCATCTAAATTTAATTATCCAACATGCTAACATTTATCTCAAATTAAAGAAAAAATGCTTGCAAGGCACCGTGCGTAGACCAAAGCACATATTTGGTTCACGAGTTATCTAAAAAATGTTCCGTTTTGACGAAAGATAATAAACAGAACATGCTAGTATTACAAGGCATATGTATTCTTGAATCTGATTCATTATGATTACACTTAGTAATATAACGATTCATGCTTTCTGATTGCATAATGATGATGATTAACCAACTAATCATATTCCAAGTATATTAGCTTGGGCACGGGCAGATTAACACACAATCCCATAATTTGTATGAATTTTCAAGCAATCTGGAAAAAAACATGGTGTAATATGTATTCTGGGCATGAGTTCTTCGATTATTAGGACTGAAAATTAAATTTTTTTTAGTCAGTTTGAGACATCAGAATCACGGAAGCATGAATTTTGTCTAATATTCTGGATTCATGAGTCATGCATAATTTTGAGCAATTCATAATCAACATATCATCAGTCATAAAAAATAGGATTCAAGGCATAGAAACAGAACATCCATGAATCTGATTTAATAAAGAAAAAACCCAATTTGTTCTTGATTCTGGGAAGCAGACACAAAAGCATGCTATTAATTTACATAATTAAGAAAATTAGGCAATTAA
>JACYFF010031957.1:85232629-85261074 GCA_017589665.1 Selenicereus undatus | reverse complement strand
TGAACTATTGTGGTTAGAATTGGGGCTTAGAATGACTCACTTGGGACAAAGAGCTATCATGCATAACGTAGTTATATAAAAGCCGATAGCTAAGGTACAAGGGGTCAAAGCCGATCAAAATAGTACAGAACTCCCCCAAAACAAGGTGATATAGAGACTACTCCTCCCCCACACCTAAATCTCACAATGTCCTCATTGGGAGCTGAGAGTCATCACCAACCACAAAATACACAAAACAAAGAAAACAAAAACACACACAAGACACACAAAACAAAACAAACAAAACATAAGAACACCAAAGCTCCACACACATGCATGCTAGCACAGTCTCCCAAAAACACTCACCAAAATAAAAAACAAGACCACACATATATACAAATCTAATCACCAAAAACAAAGATATACCAATCTATCAACACCACCAATCACAACACACAACTATCCACAAAACAGTGATCATAGCCATCAATGGCACAACACATCCAAAATTTCAACTCAACATGGTCACCAATAAAAACACAATCCTAATATCCCCACCTAAACAAAAAAAAAAGAGAAAAGAAATAAAAGAAAAATAAAAAGAAGGGGGAAGAGTGAGAACGATTATGCCAGGTCGGGTACTGAATGTACACGAGCTACGCCTCCCTAAGATGGTGTTGTAGAGGCCGGAGGAGCATCTGCCACTCCTCATCAACGCTCAGGACTCGAGTCGTCAACTCGATTGCGGTCAACGCTCGCAGAAGCTTATCGTGTGCCTTTGCATGCATCTCAAGGGGTTGTTAGTAAGAGAACACTAGTAAAGATGCAACAAATAGAGTTAGTGCCCTCTTAATCTTATCAAATGCCATAGGAAAATCGAAATAAGAATCAAAGAAAGTGGTCGACCCAATTTTCCTGGGCATGTCCGCTAGGTGTGCCCAATAAGGGTCCAAGGAGGGATTATACCCTCGAATGTCACCTAGGGACTCATGGAATGCAAGCAATTGGGTGGACATGGTGAAAAGTAAGGGGGATGAAATGCGGGTCAAGTTAAGTGGCTCGGTGCGAGTTAGGCTGATATGGTCAATACCATGTGTGGCACCAACCACCAAACTGTCATCACATAGCTCCTCAAAATGAGCTTCCTCAAGATATGGCTCAACCAATATAAGTCCTCCTAACCAAGAAGGTAAAACATCCTCTAAAGAACTAGCATCACCCCGAGAGGTCTCGCCTATCTCTAACCCTGTGCACTGAGCTAAAGGGAGGGGAGAAGCATGTAAGGTCAAAGCACTGACACTAGTGCCCATAGGTCTACTAGAAAAGGATAGAGCAACAAACATCAATGGGGTCAAGGGAGGGTAAAACACTTCCTGTAGGTCGGTCAAACGTGCATCATCAACAACGTTAGACTTTAGGGGAAGGAAAGACTCACAATCATCATAAAGACAAGCCTCAAGTTTAGGACAAGGTAGACTAGCGTCGGTCTCATGCAATAAATTCAACTCCCTCATCCTACTAGCAAAACGCTCATGTTGCTCATTCATTGTCCTTATCATGACATCAAGTCTAGCATAACATTCATTAGAAACATCATAATAGGTACAGGAATTCACATCATAGTTAAGAGATTGCGAAAAAGAGCACAACATATGAGGGTAAGAAGAATGGTGATGATATGAGTCCCTAGCATCATCAGATTGCCATTGCTGCCAAGTTAGAGACTCAAAAAAATCCCACATGTCAACAACAACTAACGAATGCAAACCACCATAACACGTTGACTCAAGGATGGCTCGAGTCTCAGGTGTTATCCCCTCAAGCACAACATCACACATTTCCCATTTCTCATAATCAAAAAGCACATATTGAGAACGAAAATCATTCAACCGAGACAAATATTGCTAAAAAGGTTCGTGCTCAAACTGAGGTAAATGGAAAATAGCCTTCTTGATTATTTTTTTTGAAAATTTTGATTTTTTAATTTTTTTGGATTTTCTAAATGCCTAGCCTCAAATGCTGAAGTAAACCCCAATATTGAAAAACGTCAACTCCCCGGCAACAAGCCAAAAACTTGTTAGGGAAAAACAAACAGTTTTAATATTTACAAACCCCAAGTGCAAGGTGTATCGTTGAGTACTTGGGGTGTCGTCCATAGAGAGTTGTGTTTCCAACCACCAAGGCTAACTAAAGCGTCTCGAGCTAGACAAGATAGAAGGAAAAATAGGGTAAACTAAACTACGCTAACAAACATAGAAAAAATGACTTGGAGTTATGATTTGACCAATGGACGAACCAACTAATTGAGACGAGTCATAACCTACCCAAACTACATCACGAACTAGAGATGATCGGTTGCACCATCAAAGACCACCCAAGCCCTCTCTCAAGGGTCATGAGCTAGTCTAATTAGCCTAACCACCTATTTTCATGGGTTTAGTCTAATTAGACCACAAAACTAGCAACCCCGGACCTAGCTCGATTCAGATACTATTTTCATGTCCGGAACTCGGCTATTTCCTCTCCCACACTAGCTAATTGGCCTCACCTCTAAGCATAGGTCAATCGCCCAAAAATATGGATGAAAGCTCTCTCAAGCATTTCATCGATCACTTGGCGGGCGTGAAGGAAAACTCTAAGTTCTAGGCATAGATTGGGTATGGCTACTCCAAATACAAGACTAATTAGCCATCAAGAGGCTAATCACAATCCAAATTAACACAATCTACCAACTAAACATCACAAACACAACGAAACCTAAACTAACAAACAAGAACATAAACTTGAAGAACAAAACAAAGAGAATGAAATAAAGCAAATCTAAGCAACTAAATAACATAAATAAACAATGAAAACTAAACATAAAAACCAAACAAAACAAATACGAGAATTAAAACTAACAAAATATAAACAAGAAGAACATATAAACTAAAGAGATAAAAGGGGAGAAAACTTAGTCTTGAATTTATGAAGGAACTTGAAATCCAAAGGTTGAATCCAAGATTATAATCTTCAATCCTAAACTAATCCTCTTCTTAAGGTTTTGTTTGTTAGAACCTAACCTAAACTACCCTCCGAAAGTAGAGCGAAAAAGGACCCGCAAGTGAACCCCGGAGATGGCCTTAAATAGAATGCGAGACGGGAACAAATAGCATGCCACAGAATGGGAAGAGGTACGACCGTGCCTATGTGGCACGGGGTGGGCGTGCCACATTGCTGGAGCCGGCTGGCACCTGCTTTTCCATCTTTTCGCCTATTTCAATCCTTTTTGGCCCCTTTTTGCGGGATTTGCTTGGTTCAACTTATTACCTGCAAGAATAAACAAAACAAGTACAAATATCAAAGAATACTTAATAAATCAAGAAAAACTCTAAGGATTAAGTTATTATATGAGCCAAGATTAGGCGAAAAAGAGATGTAAAATGCGACAAAGTATTGCCCAACAGAAGTTTTTAGCAAATTCATCTTTTAGACTCACACAATATTCTAATCGGCAATTGAATCCTAGTGATCCACTACATAAATTGGTCTTTATCCATATGATAATTTGATTATTAAATTTGGTATGCCTAATGTCACAGAGTAAAGCATATAGATCAATATCTTTGCCATAATATTGTAAATGAGTGATTTGAACTTGGACATTTCCAACATGGATATACCTATACTATCTATCTTTGTTATGCTTAAGGAGATTTTCCCAATTGTTGAGTTTACCTTCAGCAACGTCATACTCACAATCCTTTATCTCTAGATCTGCTTCCATCATTTCACATAAGTATTTGCTTTTTAATTGAAAGTTGGACTTTTTATAGATCATGTCTTTTTGGATTATGGGAAGGACCCAATCTCCTTTGACATCTTCGTTTTTCATTGTCTACAACAAACTTTTCTCCTTGAAGATCACCAAGATTAATCGAGCTACTTTCCATCATGTGACTTGTTTCTTCATAATCACTTTCTTCATATTCATTGTCCAATATAATTTCAACAATTCCTTTGTTGTTACTTAGGGCTAGGTCCAATGCCTCATCTTCACTAAGCTCATCATAATCTAAAATTCCCAAGGTTTCAATAAGCTTGTTGTTCTTTCTTTTTTTTTGCATTCATTAGCATAATGTCCTACTTCTCCGCATGTCCAGCATTTGCAGTTGTTTTCCCTTGCATGATATAAGCGGCTTTTTCTAAAAAATCTTCGTTTTCTAGGACTTGGTTTGTTATAATATTTTCTTTTATATTTCTCTCCCGTTTACTCATTAAAGCGCTTTTTCTTATAAAATCTTTTATTCTTCCTTTTGTGAGGTTCCTTTCCCCATTGGTTAGGCAAATCCGAGCAAGTTAAGAACTGCTTCTTAATCTTCTTTTGCTTCTTGAGATCAAGACATTGATCATTAGCCCATTTCTTAAATAAGAGACTTTTGAACCAAGGGTGTCAATTTTATTTGCTCTTTCAAGTCATGCCATGTATTTTTAATTAATTATGGAATTTATCGGATAAGGCAATTTGTCATAGGACATACCTAGATTAGTTTCATTATATCCAATTTTGTAATAATATTGACTGAATTCAGCAATATAATTTTCTAGGTATCTCATATCCCCTAATTCATTGTTGTTAATCTTTCTTTGCCATTCTCTTGCATTTTCTTTAGAATCAAGTTTGGCTCCGATAAATTTGGCCTCTACTTCCTTACATAAATTTCTGAACATAGCAGCTGGTGTTTCCATCATTTTTAATGTATTTTTACCGTCTTCACTTAATGAATCGTACTATTCAGTTACAATGCCAGAAAAACTATGTTCGATATAGTTTAGGAAATTCGCAACAGTCCGCGTAGTATTTAGGTTTAAGATACTATTCATTCCTATTTTCCAGTGCTCAAATATTTGTTCTCTATTACAGGTTCATCCAATGTTTAAGATTTATCCTGTTTGACCAAAGGTCTTGGTTTTCCTTGGGATGAACCCGAAGGAAAAATTGGTTGCATGTCCTGCTGGAACGTACCTAGGTCTTATAAAATGAATATTTCTTCTATAAGGTTCACTAAATTCTTCAGGCTTAGGAACGACCTTGTTAACTAGATTGATCTCTGTTTCACCTAAGTCGAGTTATTCTCCAATCTCACTGATCTCATTTCAACAGTCATTTTACTATATTTTTTATCCAATTTTCTCCTAACTCTTCTAATGATAATACATTGAGATCTTCTAATTTAATCAGATTTATCTGCTGATATATTTCTTCTTCTAATTGAACATTATTTGTCTCTTCATTGTCATTAGACTGCCCGTCATGTTTATCACTAATTGCGCCCGTAATCTAGTTTAATTCTTCTTGATTTTGTTCTTTCTTGGACATTTTCTGCAGCTCTTCCAGAGTATACTGCTTATACTTCGTCTTCTTTTCATCGGATTTTTCATCAGATTTTTCTTCTACTTCTTTTTGGATTTTTATATCTTATAAACGAAATGGATTTTTGTTTTTAGCGTTTTGAAAAGGATATTTATGCTGAAATGGAATACTAATACTTGGAGTAGATTTTTCCTTATGCCTAACTTTGTTAATAAGGGAAAGATGGACTACAGTTAATTAATTCTTAAGTTCCTTAACGTCATTCTTAATTTTAACTAAATCTGCTTTTAATTCTAAAACTATATCAGTGATATAGTTTAACTAAGGTGCTAGTGAAGTAGTTCCTTCCAGTGAGTGAACAATGTGTGAATAATTAGGATTAGGGCAAGCAGATGATGATTCAAGCATTAATCACAACTAATTAGCTCAATTAGTTATTAATTAGCTTAATTATTTTAAATATTTTTGGTCATGTGGCTCTAATACCAAATAAAAGAGGGCTTTCAGTACTGAGCAAAATATCACATACACAATTTTAGATTTTTTGAAAGTAAATTTTTAAGGATTGGGGTTATATTTGTAAATATGAAATGTTTTGGGAGTTATAAATAAATTTCAATAGTGACTTATCCCCTAAATGTTAAAGGCGCAATAACTCCATGGTTATGATAATGACTTTATCAAAAAGTTGGTCTTGGAAGTGAATATACTAAAGTTTGATGTACCAAAATGTAAATTATTGGAAACAATATGCTTCTTTCTTTCATAGAAAGAATTAGGGAGATGAGAGCATATTTTACTCTTTATTACTTGTTCAAAGTCTAAAATCTTTTGTTGTATAGTTGGCTTTTGCAATTGCTCTACTATTCAGAGATAAGAAATTTCTTGCTGAAGATGAAGTATTTATTCTGCTTTGTTTGCAAAACATTGATCTGTCGGTAAATAGAGGATGCTTGTAAATTAATCTCTTCTTTTTGTCGAGCAGTGGTAACGAAGTTAAAAGAATTTTTTTTTCTATAATTTTTGTATGAACTTCAGATTCATTAACATAAAAGGGATAAATATAAGCTAAAAATTGTGTACCTAAAATGACGTTGTTTGTGGTATAATAAACTATTAAGAAAACATTTTGAAACAATGTTAATAATTTTGGATATAGTCTTTATTAACCTTATATACTTAAGTGCTCTGCATTTGCACTAGAAAAATGTTCTTTGGTACGCTCGTATTATTTAGTAGGAGCAATTCCTTCATTAATACAATTTTGATCCGCTCCACCATCAATCATTCTATTTTATTAGTAGAGAAGTAATTAACAACTAATTTGACCATTGAATACCGTTTTTGGAAGGTAACTTGAGAAATAGTTTGAAGGAAATGATTACTGGAGTTTAATTTTTCGGAATTCTTATAATATTTTTAGAGGGATCTGGAGTGAATGAGGTAGTAGCTACTTCTTACTTGAGAATGGAAAATTTTGTTTCCATTTTTAGGTCTTTTGTTTTGAGGTCAAAAACTTCACGCTTAAGGAGACAAACTTGAGCTTTGAGCTCATTAATATTAGCTTGAAAATCTTTGGTGGTAATTTGTTGGTAAAGATTAGGGATCGGGTGTTGATCAAAAAGTTTTGTAATGGTAGAGGTTTCTGGATTGAATCTAAATAATCTATCTTCCTCCTTAAGGATTATGTCGTTGAGTGTTTCTAAGTATTCTCTTTTTGTGCCAATACCAGCAATTTTTCCTATGAGGACTAAAAGGAATTCCTTTTGGGATTTGTTAGTAATAACATTTAAAGAATTTTGAAGAATAAGGGAGGATTCATATAAAAGTCAATGCTAGATTTCAAATAGTCATCTTACTCAAATTCTGGGGCATCTTTTCTTAACAAGGGAAGAAGTTTTTTTTTTCCCTGGAGTTCTGGTTCTCCTAAAAAAATCTCATTAATTTTTTGTTCGGTCCTGCATTGGAAGGCTTTATAATCGATTTTTCCACATTTGTAATAGACTATTATTTTTTTCTTTTTCGCTAGTTGTTTCTTCTTTGGAGAAGGTTTGGGATGTTCTTTTTTAAAAGGGTTGGGAGGTCTTTGAAAATCAGCTATAGCATTCTTCTTTAGAACTCATCTATGAACGGATGAAGGGGCTTCAATTTCAGTTATGCAAATGCATTACATAAATTTCCCATCTCCTTCCAGGGCTTGGCCTTTTTGGATCTATAATTTGCTTGGAGCTTGATCTTTGCACAGAGATTCAATCCTTGAGTTTTGACTATTCCAAACATTTGGCCAAAGGTTAATAGATTAAACGGGATATCATTTATTCCAAAATTTTGGTGTAGTATATTGTGGATACGTTCTCTAAAGAGATTTGGTAATCCTGTAACACATCTTTCTTTACAGAATTTGATAACTCATATTTTTATGAGTAATTTTTTTTCTCTATTTTGTAACTTTTTTGGAGTCTTTAAGTTTTATTTCAAGTAAAAATAATGCATATTTTGTATTTAAATGCAAGAAGCAAGATAAAGAACAATTCAAGCACAAACCCGGAATTTCAAGTATGATGTGGCGGCCCAGTCACACGGCATTCCCAGCCTCATATTTCTCTCTCCCTTCATGATTCTAGTGGCCTGGTATGATTTTAGTTGCTGAAGTAAAATCAATAATTGATTTAACATGTTGGACTTGGTCCAATTAGAAGATGTAGATGATATTCGACTACTATTTTGGCAATAAAATAAGTGGATTTGCATGAAAAGTGGAGAAGGAAGAAGGGTATAAATAGAGAGGCAAGGGGCATGAATTCATCGTCAATCATTCATCCCATTCTTCATTTTTTTTTACTCTTCTCCTCCTTTCATTGTCAGCAATTAAAGAGAGAGATTGAGGTAGGCAAAATTATTTGAGTTAAGATACTTAGAAGAAAATAAGCTATTTTTGGCTATCTTTTCTCTTTTCTTTCATCTCATTTGTAAGCCTAATTAGAGAGTTGATTTTGATTGTGCGAAATTTTGTGTAGGGAAAAAAAAATCAAAGTTTGGTTATAGGGATTGAAATATACCATTAGTTGAAATATGACTATTCTAATCTTAATGATATTTTCTCTACTTATGATCGACTAGGTTGTTTTTCTAGGATTAAGATGTATCCTTAACTCATTTTGTTGATTTTTATGATTTCAATTGGGGCTAATATTATTGTCTCTATTTATTGCATAATTTTGAGTTATTTGATTGCTTTTAATTTATTATGCAATTTATTTCGATTGTTTATGCATGTTGTTTTACAATTGATTAACTTGCTATCTCATTTCTTCATATTAGACCTTGTTGGCTAATATAATCATTATGCAATCGCATTTGAAATTTTGGTTATTGATTGATTAAGTAAGACCAGAAATTGGATGAAATATGTCTAAATTGAATAATTCATGCTAACTACTAGTTGAGTTTGTTTATTAATAACTACAATTCATTTTTTTTTTCTTTTGGTCTTAAGCTTGTAGCTTAAGAGTTTTGAAAAGATTAATTAAACCTCAATTGAATTTTGTAAGTCAATATTAAGAGTTTTGGTGAAATCAAAATCCTAGTATCTCTCCAAATTAATCTCCCTTTAATAATTGATTAACATTTATTTCTCTCTTATTTTTATTCTTTTCTTTTTGTTATGATAGTTACTCTCCTCATCCAATTCTATTGTATTAACTAATTGAGAAAAGTAAAATTAAAAATTGCTATCGTTCTTCGTGTGGCACGACCCTGGAATACTTGCTTAGCTACGATTGCCTTGTGCACTTACAAGTAAATCGGGTTCTAAAACAATGAAAATCCATACGAAGTTTTTCGTGCTGTTGTCGGGGAACGAATAGTGATTTTGAATTTTCTTTTCGTGTTATTCTTTTTATTCTTTTTATTTTTCCCCTTCTCATTCATGTTTAATCTAACTCGTCAACTCGCTAACTAGTTATTTATTTTCTCCCCATCCCTTTTATTTTTTTTTATTGTTTTTTTAATTTCATTTTATTCCCTTTTCCCTCCTAATCTAACCATTTTATTTTCGTTCTCCCTGTTCCGTTCTAATATAATCTGACTCTTTTATTTATGTTTTTTTATTATTTTATTTATTTCATTTATTTCCCTTTAGTACCAGTCAACCCCTTCCCTTTTGTTCTATTTATTATTGTCTTTTATTTCATTTCCCCTTGTTCTTTCTTTTATTTCATTTCATTTCATTATTTACTTTTATTTATTTATTTTTTCTCCTTCTCCCTTGTTTTCTTCTTACTTTGTTTGGTGGTTGTCGTGGTAGTGTTTCATACTACTTTTGTGATTGCTTGTGGTTTTATATGCTTGGTAGACACTCTTTGTTTTTAGACCTTGAGGAATACGATTATGAAATTGAACGAATTCTTCGTAAGATAAGAGCAAAGAAACGTGGCTCTAAGAGAAAGATGGCAGAAGAACAAACCCCATCACCTAAGCAACAAGAGGAGTATTTCTCTCCCGCCACTTATGATTCACCTACGAGTACCTGTATGCCCACTATTACGGGGCCATTTGAGAATAAACATCCCCTAATCCAAATACTCTTGTCCTTTATGGGTTAGAGTTTGAAAACCCTTTTAAGCACATTGATACATTTTTGGAGATCTGTTTCACTGTCTTCTTAAATAATGTTTATAATGATGCTTTTTGATTGTAGCTTTTTCCTTTCTCTTTGAAAGATAAAACTAAGGCTTAGTTGGATATTAAGTCAAATATCACAACTTCCGATTTCTCGATTGGCAAACTGACTACTTTAAGACGTGCCATAACCACTTTCTCATAGAATAAAAATGACCAATTGCGTGAAAGTTGGGAAAGATTTAAAGAATTGCTACGAAGTTGCCCTGACTATGAGGTTCCTCAGTGGCAGCTCGTTCAGAATTTCTACTTTGATTTAGATGAGCACATTAGGTAGATAGTACATGCATCATGTGGTGGTAGTTTTCTATATAAGACACCTATAGAAGCTTGGGAGATGTTTGAACATTTGAGTGAGAATTCACATTTACATGGCACTTCCTCAAATTATGACTTGTCTAGACAATTGGGAAGTAAATGGTGGATTTAGGAGGTTTCACATGGGATTGACCTTTCTAGTAAAATTGATGCTTTGTCCAATGAATTTGATCAATTGTTGTGCATGAATAAAATGGCCAATTCCTCTTCTATACAAGATGTGTGTTGAATTAATGCTATTCCCAAGCGTGCTTCTTTTGAGTGTTCTTCTATTATTCCATCTGATGTTATAAATGAACAAGTGAATGCTGCCGAAGGATTTCCTCTGACTAATAATCCTTACTCGAACACTTATAATCATGGTTTAAAAAATCATCCTTACTTTTCTTGAAGGTCTCAAAATGTGGAGAACCCACATGCCCAGTCTAGTAGACCTTCACCTCCTGATTTTTAGGACCAAAGATATGCCCATCCACCACCTTTGCTACCTCTATCTATGAGCTCGAAATTAGATAAGGTAATCTCTGCCCTTAATACCCTTACTTCTACTATCCAAAATGTGAATACTAAGGTCCAAGGAATTGAGTCTAAAATACAAATTATAGATTCCTACTCACAATCTATACATAAGTTAGAAACCCAATTGGGGTAATTAGCCATAGCTGTAAGTAAAAGAGAAGAAGGAAAACTTCCAAGCTATCTTATAGATAATCCTAAAAGCCAACAATTTGATCAATTGAAAGCCGTTATGGCTCTTAGGGGAGGTAAGAAAGTAGATAACAAAGTGAGTGAGAAGAAACATGGTAAAAACGAAAGACCAAAGATCAATGAGACTGACTGTGAAATTGAGAGTAATTCACCCCATCCCTCTAATGTGTTTGACCCCGTTGGGACATACAAGCCAAGGGTTCCTTACCCTTAAGCTTTGGATGCACATTTCCCTTCTAGGAAAGACAAATATAAAGAAGATAGACGAAAGACCTTTAAGCAAGTTAAGGTCAGTCTTCCCCTTTTGGAAGCAATAAGACAAATGCCTGCTTATGCGAAGTTCTTTAAAGATATGTACACTTTTAAAAGAAAATCTAAAGATGACAAGTCTCATTCTAAGTGAACAAGTGAGCTCTATTTTGAAACATGATACTCCGCCTAAGTTGAAAGTTACTAGTGTTCCCACTATTTCATGCTTAATTGGTGATCATAAAATTGAAAGACACTTTTGGATTTAGGTTCTAGTGTTAATTTGATACCATACTCTACTTATTTAGAGCTGGGGTTGGGTGAATTGAAACCATCCAATTGTATCATTCAGCTTGCTGACAGGTTAGTAAGGACTCTAAGCGGGCGAATAGATGATTTCTTGATTTAAATTGATAAAGGTGTTTTTCCTACTGACTTTGTTATGTTGGATATTGACCCTGGTCACGCCTCTAAGCAAATCCCTGTTATTTTAGGATTTCCCTTCCTAGCTGCAGCTAATGCCACCATTAAATGTAGGTTGGGAGTAATGGATGTCTCTGTTATGAATGTGAGGGTTAGGCTTAACATTTTTAAGGCAACTTCTTAACTTGTGCTTGATGATGAATTTGAATGTTTCTTTATTGATGTGATTGATAAAATGATTGAAGAGGCCTTACCTGCTATGCTGAACAAAGATCCCTTAGGAACATGTCTTTCCCATAGGAATTTGGGCTTATTTGACTTAGGAAGTACAACATGAGTTGGATTCTAATCTTGACTCCACACGTCATCTTCGGTCTTCCTCTTGGGTATTTAATTATGAACCTCTTTCCTATTTGGCTAGTTCTCCTAAACCCCCTTTTGTTGTCTCCCCACCTAAACTTGAGTTGAAACCTCTCCCTGACTCACTCAAGCATGTGTTTTTAGGACCCAAAGAGACCCTACTTGTCATCATCTCTTCTCTCTTATCCTGTGATCAAGGGACAAAGTTGATTCATCTTTTAACTAAACATAAGGGTGTTATTGGGTGGTCGGTTGCTGATTTGAATGGGATTAGTCCGACTATTTACATGCACAAATTCACTTAGAAGACGATGCTAAACCTATTAGGCAAAATGCAATGAAGATTGAACCCCCATATGAAAGAGGTTGTCTAAAAAGAGGTAGTTAAATTTTTAGACGTAGGTATTATCTATCTTATTTCTAATAGTCAATGGGTTAGTCTAGTACAAGTGGTCCCTAAGAAATCCGACATAACTGTAGTGCAAAATAATGATGGTGAACTAGTTCCTACTAGACAAACCACGGGTTGGAAGGTGTGCATTGATTTCAAACAGCTGAATTCTATCACTAGAAAGTACCATTTTCCCTTCCCCTTTATTAATCAAAATTTGAAAAAATTAGCTGAACAAAGTTTTTACTGTTTCTTAAATGGGTATTCTGGTTACAATCAAATACCTGTTCATCATGTGGACCAAGAGAAAACCATCTTTGTATGCCCTTTGAGTACATGCGCTAGCAGGAGGATGCCCATTGGGTTACGTAATGCACGTTCCACATTCCAAAGATGCATGATGGCCATATTTTCTATGATGCAGGTAATATCTTTCCTTGGCCATGCTGGATTTTACAGGAGATTTATTAAGCACTTTAGCAAAGTTGCTCGCCTACTTGCTAACCTCATTTCTAAAGATACTCCATTTGAGTTTGATCACTCTTCTGTGGAGGATTTTGAAAAGTTTCGATCTTTGTTGGTGTTAGCCACTATTGTGCAACCCCCTGATTTCTCTCAGCCTTTTGAGATTGTGTGCGATGCACCCGATTTTGCCATCAGGGTCGTTTTGGGTCAAAGGGTGAATAAAATTTCTCATGTCATTTACTATGCTAGTAGAACCCTAACTAACGCTGAAAAGCATCATTCTACCACTAAAAAAGAGTTGCTAGTTATAAGTTTTGCACTTGAAAAATTTCGTTCATACCTTTTGTGCTCAAAAGTGATTGTATTTACTGACCTTGCTGCATTGAGACGTTTATTGGCTAAGAATGACACCAAATCTAGACTCATTAGGTGGATTTTATTGCTATAGAAATTTAAACTTGAGATTTAAGATAAGAGGGGTTCTGAAAATTTGGTTGCAGACCATTTGTCCAAGATCTTTACTAAGTATACTAATGACTTAATCGGATTTTTTAACCATATTTCTAATGAGCAACTATTTGCTATGTCACATACCCCTCTCCCTTGGTTTGCTGATGTTGTGAACTACCTTGCTACTGGTAAGATTCCTCCTTACTGGTCCAAACAAGAAAAGGATAGGTTATTCTCACAACTATGACATTACTATTGGGAAGATCCCTATCTTTTTAAACATTATCTGGACCAAGTGGTTTGCAAATGTGCCCCTAAGAGTGAGATTTTCAATAGCTTGAGCTTTTTTCACTCTTATACTTGTGGTGGTCAACTTGGAGGACGTAGGACAACTACGAAGGTCCTACAAATTGGGTTCTTCTGGGCCACTCTGTTTAGAAATTCTCACCATTTCTATCTTGCTTATGAGCACTCTCAATGAACTGGTGCCCTATCCCGTCTTGATATGATGCCCCTTTTCCCTACTCTGATTGTTGAGATATTTGATGTGTGGAGCATTGATTTCATGGGTCCCTTTCCCCCATGTTCTTGGCTTTGTTTGCATACTTGTTGCTGTTGATTATGTGTCAAAGTGGGTGGAGGCTCTAGCCACTAGGACCAGTGACCATAGGGTTGTGGTCAAGTTTGTGAAAGAACACATCTTCTGTCGATATGGGAGCTCTTATTAGTGATGGGGGTAGTCATTTGCGTTACAGATCTTTTGAGACTTTGATTAGAAAATATTTTATGACTCGTAATAGTGACTTTGTATCACCCTCAGACTAGCGGTTATGTTGAGGTGTCCAATTGTGAGACTATGTCTATTTTGACTCGATAGAAAAGACTAGTTTTTGAGATTGAATGATGCTCAGTGGGCTTGTCACACTGCTTACAAGACCCCTATAGGGATGTCCCCTTTCTGACTCCTTTTCGGTAAGCCCTGCCACTTGCCAATTGAGTTAGAACACCGCACTTTTTGGGCTATTAAAGCTTTTAAATTTGATATGAAATAAGCGGGTTCTAATCGTAGGCTTCAACTAAATGAATTGGATGAATTATGTAACGAAGCCTATGAAAATGTGAAGTTTTATAAGGCCAAAATCAAAGCTTTTCATGATAAGAAGATTTCTATAAAAGCTTTTGAACCTGATCAAAAGGTTTGACTTTTTAATTCTAAGCTCAAGTTGTTTCTTGGAAAGTTGAGATCTAGATGGGATGGTCATTTTGTAGTCGAACAAGTGTTTCCTTCTAGGGAGGTTTTAATTTTAGACCCCTAGGATGGTTGTATTCTTACTGTCAATGGTCAATGTCTGAAACCTACTGTGACTAGTGAAATTGAGCTTGGTTTGATTGAATCCATCAATGTAGTATACCCAGTCTAGTATGATTAATGGACAAAGCCTTGTCTTGTTGAAGACAGTAAACTTAGCACTTAGTAGGAGGCAACCCAATCTTTTTAGGTAAATTTGAGTTATTCTATTGTATTTTATTTTATTTCTTTTCGTTTTATTCAAGGTCCATTTATGTCCTAGAAGTGGTACTTCACTTGGTTTTGACTTTTGTGGTTAGTGATGGTTTCAAAGGCTCATTTGGAGATGGCTCCTTGGGTGTGATTACAAGTGCTTTATTCATGCTGGGAGGTTGCAGTGTTCTTTTCTCCATCTCTCTCTTTATAATTGTTCCCTACATTGAGGATAATGTTAGGTTTAGGTGTTTGTGGGGAGACAAACAAAAATTTCTTTGAGGAAAATTGAAATTTTTTTGTGAACTTGATGTTAGGAAGAGACTACAAAGTTGATTATGTGTGTTCAACTCTTGGTTATGTTGATGTGATTCATGTGGCCCGTGGTTTTGGTTCTCCATTGCAGTGAGAGGTTGTAAAACTTCCCCTTTCTTCATGTTGAGATCTAGAGGAGCGGGTTTTGGGTAATAACTCCTTGTGTTACCCTATCACCAATTGCTAATTTTGTTTATGGTAAGAGGTGCAGTATCCTCAAAATTTTCTTGAATGGTATTGAGAATATCTTTGCTAGTATTACTTTCGATATTATCATCTTTCTCTTCTTCCTCTGAAGAGGTGCGTGACATGTGGTTTTGGCAAGTTTTATCTAAGCAGGCTATGTTTTTGCCTTTTAGGGAAGTGTTTTTTTCTCTACTTTGCTCAGAAATGACTTTAAGGAATTGACTATTGGCATTTAAAGAAGCTTTGATGAAATACTCTTCATGTCTTTTAGGAACAATATCCATTTTGAAAAATGGCTGAGAGATGTTGTCTGCATAACTATTAATTTGTTTCGGATCTTTGTCGCTCTATTTGTCTCTTTGATTCTTAGAGAGACATAATTCAATTGTTGAGCAATTGTGTTGAGGATAGTGTTGGTATAATTAGCTTGTTGATTGACCTTTTTAAGGTCATCAAGTCTAACTGTATCGTTCCGTTCCCAGCCTTGTCCATAAGGTGAGGTAATAATTGTTCACCTTGGAGGATGAGTTTAATTGGCTGGGTATTTGGGGCATGGATATAAGAAATACTACTACCATAAGTAAGCTGAAAGATTTTAAGAAGACTAGTTTGAGCATTTAGGCCTTGCTGGCTGTAAACTTCTTACAAGGCCTTTTTGGAAGCAAATGTGGGGAACCATATAAAGAAAGGTATGCGGATGATGAATTCCATATTTGCTTAGGATTTTATAAGTGTGTGGGAGTCATTTTAGGGGATTAATATGCTTAATTGTGCGATTTGTGCCCCTATTTCTACTATTATTCTTTGTTTCACTTGTTTTGAGTGGTTTTACAGATTTTGACTTTGTGAGCCAAGTTATATGAGTAGAATGAAGATTTTTGAGGTCTTAATGATCAAAGGAGATAATAAAAAAGGCTCAAAGACACCCAACAAGGACCAATTGTGGTTAATACCACGATCTAGAAGATTCTAGGAGAAGCATCTAAACAAAAGAGGAGAACCAGCATGACCAGTGACCACCACGGTTTGCTGTGGTGGTGTCCATGTTCCGTGGTGGCCCCCTTTTCCCCGGGGCATCATGTTTTCTCATGGTTGTTCAAGTTCCAAGCAATTTTTACACTTGTCTACAACATTTTCGTGATAAAAAGGATTGTTTTCAGGCTCGTTTCACCCCAGTCCTCCGTATCCATTTCCTCTATATCCATCCTACAACCTAGTGAGGATTTAGATTTAGATTAGGGAGAGTTGAGAGTAAGTTGACGGTGAAGATTTGCAAGGATTCTAAGACAGGTTTGCATATACAAGCACACATCGGATAAGCAATTCCTCTCTATTCTCTTCTCTTTTCCCTTTAGATTTTTACGCTTTCAGATTATTATTGAATTCATGTTAAGTTTTGTATTGTTAATCTTGGAATTGAGTTGAATTCTTGTGAATGAATCAATTCTTGTTTTGATCTAAAAGTGCTTTAGATTTGTTGGGTTTATTCTATTGAATCTTAGATGTTGATTTGCTGGTAGGAAACTTGATCAATTTTTTTGCTTGTTTTAGACATGTGGTGAATAGCTGAAAGGTGAAAGATTTGACTTAAGTGTGTGGGATCTTGAGAAAGATTCACTGTTTAAGAAACCCCTAAATTTGATAGTCGTGTTTTTATTGATCTTAGATTAATCCAAAACCCTTGAGAAACGGTAATTGATTAGATTTAAGAATTTCATTCCACCTTGACGGAGGGGCCTGATAAATCGATTATTTGGTTTTGGAATTATCCATCTAAAGTAGTGGTCCTTGATGAATGCTTAAGTTGGAAAATTACTAGATTAGATTAAATTCCTTGATTTATCCATTAGATTAGATAATGGATTAGTTTAGTTTTAACCTCGAATTTTGATTCGCTTAGCCTATCTTAAGGGGATAAAGCCCATTAGATTAAGCTAATCCTTGTGGGAGATGACCTTGATTTCCTACAATGCCACTATGTCGCTTGCAGCCCTATCAAGTTTTTGGCACCGTTGTTAGGGACTTATGTCAAATATTGGGTTTTTGCTAATAGGTTTAACTAAGCATTTTGTTTTTCTGAACACGAAAAACAAAAAATTGATAATTATAAAAAGATAAAAAAAATTTGAGATAAAAAAACAATGGTAATTTTTATTTTGTCCAATTCGAGTATGATTTATTTTGGAGATATTTTAAGCGTTTGCATACTTTTCTTACTTAGTATGGTCGTCATGTTGGTAAATAGAAAATTTTAGACATTGTTGATGAGAGTGTGAATAGTAAAACTCATATGCTTTTAGAGTACTGGGGTTTCCATACTAAAAATGTTGATGAGGCATTGTATTTGCTTGAGTGGATTGCTTGGGATTCATTGAAGTTTGAGAAGGCTAGTCTTATTTCTAGATATTCATTTGTTGATGCTTATGCATTCTATGCCAGATCTTATTATGCCACTTTTTGGTGTAATTTGTGCAATTCTTCTGACCGTAAAATAAATCCGTGTTCTAATTATGCATGTTATGCTCAACCTGACTTTGCATCACCGAAGGACAATACTACTGTTGTCTTGACCTTACCTGATTCATCCCTTCCTTTAGCTCAGTGCACGGTGCTCGAGACTGGTGAGGCTTTTAGGATTGTCCAGATATTTAGCGTTGTTGATACACATTTTGAGTCAGAAGATATATTAGACAAGGTGCATGATCTAGATAAGACTCCTTTGGAGGGGTCATGTAATGTGTTTGTGCATGAGGACTTTCCTTGCCTTGGTTTTGATAATATTGTTCTCCTTAATCCTCATGATCATTCCCATGTTTCCTCTTCTTCTCCATTATCATGTCCTTTCCCTGAGTATTACATTGATGCATCCTTTGATAATCCCATGATTTACAATGGTAATGTTGATTTAGGCTATGAGGATAATGTGTTTGTTTTGCTTGGAACGAATGTTGATGTTTATCTGTCCTTAGGTTACTTTAGAGGGTATGATCCCTCCATTGACCCCTATTGTGTATGTCTAGAGGACTTGCCTAGGAAAGTCATGTGGACAACATTCTTTAATCCTTCCTCTAATTTTTCTAAGGTCTTTGCTAAGGTTAACAGGATACTTATAGGCTTTGGTATGATTCTGATTATTGCCTCGTACCTTGTGTTTTCTAAATTGTGGTCCCAGGAGTTTGATAAGCTGCTTTGTGTTTTGACGGCGTCAAATTTAATGGGTCGTGTCTTAAAGTTAAGATGGAGTGGTTGATGCTCTATTTGCCAAGTTTGCAAGGAGCTCTTAGCTTAGGACTACTCAGCATCTAACCTGGTCAAATCGCTATGTTTTCTCCCCTACATTCTCTTTGTTTATTTCCTTTGAGTAGTAATGATTTATCTAAGCATAGGGAAGGTAGTTTTTTGTTTTCCATTTTGCTTTTTAGTTTGCATACTAGTTAGCGAACAAAGTTTTAGATTTCTTTTTGCTTGCATTAGTGTCTTGTATTTAGTTGCATTTTAGGTTTGAATATAGGAATGCATGTAGGGATAGTGTGATGGGTTTGAGATTCTCTCCAATGATGCTTTCACTAGACATGATGGTCTTCATGAGCTAGATTGACTTTGATGAGTGGCCCTTTTGGTGTGAAAATTTTTGAAGGTTTTGTAAATATTTATTGTTTTAGCCCTTGTCTCAATTGAGAACTTTGTTGCCCGTTAAAGTCTTTAGCACTAATGTTGGTAGATGGGAATCATTTTATGAGCTAACTGAGACTTTAGTAGATATTCCGTGGGACTTCGATCCTTATTTGGACTAATTCATCATATTTAGTTTCATGTTCTTTCATGTGTGTGACCACTCCATGTTGCATCTCTAGAACCTGTATAAACTCTTGTTCCAAACCACATTAGCATGTGCATACTTGATGATATGATAGAGTCACTCGTTATTGTTGAACATTTTAGCCACATATCAAAATAGTCTGCCCGTGTGGTACATGCTTATTCGCTTTGCTAGCCCCTTTGAGCTATAATATTTTTCTTATTATGATCCATTCATATTAACCCTTCGCTAAACACATGTTCCTAACCTTTAAGCCAAGTCTATAGAGCGTCACTTCAAGTACGTAGCAGATGGTTTTTGCATAATTGAGTTTAAAGTGGCTTTGGCATGTTGGTTTATTACGAGATTGGTGTTATTGAGCATTTAGTTTTGTTTCCGTCATATTTTGGGTTGTATATATGCATTAGATTGTGAGTTAACAATTGGTGATGCTATGCCTTTGAATAATTGAAATTCTTATTTGATTTTCCAAAACAAGAAAAAAAGGGAAAAAAGAGAAAAATCATGTTGCCAAAAAAAAGCAAGAAAAAAAGCAAGAGGAGAAAAAGAAAACAACAAAAAAATAGTGAATAAGTGATTAGCATTGGATATGTAAGCAGCTTGTGTTCCTTCTTTGGCAACTTATTTTTTGCATGATTCATTGGACTATGTTCACTGTATTCTTGAGGTTTGCAGTGTTAGTGAACTTCATGGTTTCTTGGTGCCTTATTGGTTGCTTCCTAGTCAATTGGATACCTAGCTCCACATTTCCCAAATACATTTGTCCACCTACTTTCCCTTAACCATTTTTAGCCTACACTATAGCTAGGGGTGTGCAAAACCGATTAACCGGAGTTTCGGTCAACCAAAAATCGGTTAACCGGTTTTTCCGTTCAAAAAAATTTCGAACCGTAACTGAAACCAAAAATTTCGGTTAACCGATCTTTTAGTTCGGTTACCGGTTAACCGTTGACAAATAATAAAAAACTTATACCTTCTTACCTAAATTTGTCATTCTTTTATGTTTAAATTGTTTTTATAAAAATTAAACTTTGCTTACCGTTTATAAATAATAAAAAAGTGCACTTTCTTACCGAATATTTTATTTTTTATGTATAATTTTTTTTAAAAATAAAATTATTTTCGGTTCGGTGGCGGTTAACCGAATTTTCAAATAATCTGAACCGTAACCGAACTGGCCTTTTTGAAAAATTTGTTCGGTTAATTGGTTTTTCAGTTCGGTTTTTTTTTTATTTTTCAGTTCTGTTTTCGGTTTCGGATTTTTTGCATACCCCTAACTATAGCCCATATAAAGTCCTCTTGATTATCATGTGCACATTGCATTTTTAGTGGTAGAGGGTTTGAGAGTCTGGGCAAGCATATAGTCGATGGCATCTTTGGAATGAGTCTTGAGTGAAGCATTGCTATATTTTTAAACATATTAGTAGGAGTGATTCACATATCCCCAAAGTGAGGTTCTCCTAGTCCACTTGGCTCTATACAATTTCATGTGCTTCCATGTTGGGCTTTGTGGCTCTTTGAGGAGGTGATCAAGTTTAATATTGAGCTCGTGGTCTTGTACTTTTTTTAAACCTTCTCCAGCTCCAAATTTTGAAATTTATTTTGCACTATTTGGGGTTGTCATTGATTAGTATTCTTGCTTGTGATGTGCTATGAGTTGCCTAGTACAAGGAGTTTGCTATTATTTTGTAATCAAGATGCATCTCCTTTTATCGGTTTTCCCCACTGTTTGCTTGACGACAGGCAAAGATTTAAGCATGGGGGAGTGATGAATGCTACATTTGCATAGGATTTTAGAAGTGTTTGGGAGTCATTTTAGGGGTTAATATGCTTAACTGTACGGTTTATGCCCTATTTCTACTATTACGCTTGGTTTTGCTTGTTTTAAGGGATTTTGCAGATTTTAACTTTGTGTGCCAAGTTGTGTGAGTAGAATGAAGATTTTTGAGGCGTTAAGGGTAAACAAAGATAGCAAAAGAGGCCCAAAAACACCTAACACGGACCAACTGTGATCAATACCACGACACTAAAAGGTTCTAGGAGAAGCAGTTGAACAAAAGATGACAACCAGCATGACTAGTGACCACAACGGTCTGTCTGTGGTGGTCTCCACGGTCTATGGTGGCCCCCTTTTCTCCAGGTCATCATGTTTTCTCGCAACTTTTCAACTTCCAAGGGGTTTTTACACTTGTTTGCAACATTTTTGTGATAAAAGTGTTGTTTTCAGCCTCATTTCATCCCAATCATCCTATTCCGTTTCCTCCACATCCATCCCACTACCTAGTTAGGATTTGGATTTAGATTACAAAGTGTTGAGAGCAACTTGAACGTGAATGTCTACAAGGATTCCAGGTGACTGAGCAATTCTTCTCCCTTCTGTTCTCTTTTCTCTTTTGATTTTTTATGCTTTCAGATTATTATTGATTTTTATGTTAAGTTTTGGATTGTTTGTCATGAAATTGAGTTGAATTCTTGTGAATGAATCAATTGTTGTTTTGATCTAAAAGTGCTTTTGATTTATTGGGTTTACTCTGTTGGATCTTAGACGTTGATTTGTCAGTAGGAAACTTAATCAATTTCTTGCTTGATTTAGACACTTAGTGAAGAATTGAAAGGTGAAACTAGATGTTGGAAAACTAAGATTCGACTTAAGTGTGTGGCATCTTAAGAAAGACTCACCATTTAAGGAACTCCTAAATTTGACAATCGCATTCTTAATAATGGTAGATTAATCAAAACCCCTTGAGAAATGGTAGTTGATTAGATTTAAGAATTTCATTTCACCTTTGTTAAGTTTTAAGCCACACAAGGACACAACAGGGGGGTGAATTATGTCTTCCAGTTTTTTTGTTTTGTTTCAGAACATTTGTTAGACTTATCGGGAGAGGTGTTTTCAGCAAGCCAGAAACAAAACTTTGAATGCGGAAATAAAGGACACACAAGATTTTACGTGGAAAACCACCTCTGGCCCAATGGAGGTGTAAAAACCACAACATACCTTAGTAGGATTTCAACAAACACTTTCTCTAACACGGGCCAAGTTCGTTACACTATGTAGTACACGTGACAACGTCACACACGTAACTTAGTCTCCCCTGAGACTCTAGTTACACACATGTAACACTTCACCACCTGATAATGAGTCATAGAACACATCCAAAGTCTCCCAAGACTTAGACACTCTCTAGACTTAACTGATGACAGAAAAGGATAGAAGAACACCTTACTTTTTATGCTTCTAAACAAGCTGAATGTAAGGTACAATTACAAACCCTATTATGCCAGAAAGAATGACTCAATTTAGCACAGTCCTTGAAGGTTTTTCACTCAGAGAATAAGCTCATAAGAAACTTGATATTTGCCTTGAAAAACTGTCCCTTGAAGAGATAAGATGCGAGTGCTTGTACACCCACAAAAAGCAAGGATTGGATTTCCAAAATAACTCTGAAAATACTCAGCAGATAATATGAATTAAATTTCTCAACAATATCTTTTTAGGAAATCATATTTTAAAAGATAAGGTAAAATCTTTTGAAAAATCTTTTTAGGAGACCAATATTATCTAGGAATATAATCTTTCTAAAACACAATATTATCATAAATTCAATCCTAAATATAGTAGGAATTTTTGCTGGACAAAAACTCTTGAAAACCTTTGAAAACTGATTTTTACACTCGCTGGCCTCAGAGCACTGCAGACCTGTTTCTTCAATTGTTCTTAGTAGTGTTCTAAGTCAGCTTAAATAATTCCTTCAAGGTGAGTGTTAAGTCAAATTCTTCTTTGACATATTAACAAGAATCTAGACAAATATAACTAGTACTTAGCCCTAAGACTCTAAAGATTCTTGTACTCTGCTGATGATTTGCACATATATCTACTTTGATGATTTCAGCTTCTTGGACCTATTCTTCAGGGTGTTTGCAACTTCTGTCGCTTTCAACATACAATTTTATCACATAGCTTTAAGCATGATATTTTGAAGTGATCTACAGGATGTTTGCAATCTGTCATATCACATGATTCTAGCACTCAACTCAAGCCAAGCATAATTAGCACATTTGGGTTGTAACCATGAAAACCTTATATAAGATTGATTGAACAACCTTCAAATAGGGGCTTGATAAATCAATTATCGGTTTTGGAATTACCTATCTAATGAAATAGTGCTTGATTAATACGTGAATTCGAAAATTACTGGAGTAGATTAAATTCCTTGATTATTTATCCATTAGATTAAATAATAGATTAGTTTAGTTTTAATCTCAAATTTTGATCTGCTTAGCCTTTCCTAAGTGGGTGAAGTCCAATAGATCAACCTAGTCCTTTTGGGAGACGACCTTGATTTGCTATAGCGCCACCGTGCGCTTGCGACCCTATCAGTGGACGTGAAGACGCTTCATGTCTTTAATCCACTCCATATTTATATGTCCTCTGAGATTCTTTTTCATTTGTTCAAACAACATTCTTAGAGAGGTGTTCTGCCAAGAACAGTCGTCTTCTTTAAGGATTTACTGTTAGATCTTAGAGTATCCTACCACAAGAGGGGGGTGAATTGTGGTGTCTGATTTTCGCGTTATATATGACAAACACCTCTATCACTTGTTTGCAGAGGGTGTTTTCGGATGTAGCAAGAGCGAAAATTAACAAGATAGATGTGGAAATTAAAGCACACACAATTTTTCACGTGGAAAACACCTCTAGCCCAACTGAGGTGTGAAAAACCACGACCTCCCTCGTGTAGCATTTAACCACTTCACTAAGCTGGGCTTAACATGTTACAATTGTAACACACCTTGTTACAACCTTGCAACCACGTAATCTCCTTCTCAAGGCAGATTACACCACGTCCAAATCTCACCAGATTGGACACGTCCAAAGTCCACACGACTAGGACACACTCACTCACTTTTGACTGATCTGAGATCAAGGTCAAAAACACCTTACTGGGGTGCTTCTCACTAAGCAGATGTAAGGTACAAATGAAGATCCTATTATGCCAATATCTTGAAAACACACTTTTAACACAACTTGTCTTGGTTTTCTCTTTTCTCAAGAATAGCTCAAAGCACTTTTATTTTTCTAGAAAACCTCCTTTTTGAATCTCGTTTTGCGTTGTGTTCTCTCCTTTTTGTGTTTTCCTTTGTGTCAGTCTGTGTCCGTGTTTTTTCATCTCAAATGCTTCTCCCTTTTTATGCTCAAAAACCAACGGTAAAAACCAGGGAGAGAGGAGAGAAAATCAACTAAGATTGGTAAAGATGATTTTCTTTTTCAAATAACAATCCCAACGGCTCTTCAAGAAAATCTTCCCAAAATTATAGCATTCTAAGAAGATTATTTTTAGCCATAATAACCGTGGAAAATCTTGTGAAGGTATTTTGAAAAGCTTTCCAAGAGATGAGAGAGAGAAAGAGATAACATTTCGACTTAAAAGTTTTCCAAAAATAGGTTTTGCAATCTCCCATAATATTTTCAAGAATTATCCTTTCCAAGAAAATAGCAATCTTGAGTTTAAGGAATTATTCTGGAGATCTTGGCCAACCGAAAATAAGTTTTCAAAGATAACCGGGTAAGGCCAATTTAGGTCAGAAACACCTAGGCACCATGTTCACAGGGTTGTTCGCAACTGGTGTTCTAAAGCGTTTAGCACAAACACCGATTCAAGAGGTGTATTATAAGGTGTTTTCAGTATTGGCATATTAACAAGAGTCTAAATAAATAAAATTTATATACCCCAGACTTGTTGTTTTAAACTAGTCATATTGTCCAAGATCTGTATAGATGCCGTGAACACCAAGGTCACCTTGTTTGCTGGGATTGTTCTTTGTCTTGCTAGAGTTCATGAATTGCTTCTCGTACGATCAACTCAATCATCTCATGGAGGTGGTGATCTTGAGAGTGAACCATTAGGTATGAGACCTGTTCTCAAGGCGTGTTCTCAACATTCAACAAACAGGTTAATGCGCATTGTTGAAAACATGTTCTCAGCACATTGTTGAAAACATGTTCTCAGCACATTGTTGAAAACATGTTCTGAGGACTTGTTCTCAACAATCAACAAGTTAAAGCACATGTTGAAAACATCTTGTTTGGAGCAACATTGCTTTGGGTTTGTTATCATCAAAATATAATAATGGTTTCAACAAATTCCCCCTTTTTGATGATGACAAACCAAGTATCCATATTGACAAAAAGTTGATGCTGATAAGGATCCACAAAGGCAATTAGAGTCCAGGCCAGTCAACGTTCAAACATGTTTTCATTCCATGTTCCATGTTATACTGAATTCTTCCCCCTTTTGGCATCATTAAAAAGGAAGAACAACTAAGTAGAAATCATATGGAACAACACATACTGCAAAAAATATATTATTAATAACAAGGCAGTACAGTAAATGCAGAAACAACAAACAAAACACCAACATACACTAGAAAACACCCTATACAATCAAGGTGCAGGAGGTGGTTTTGTTTGCAGAGGAGGGATAGAAGGGGCAAGGGTGGAGAGAAGAGCAAGCAAGTCTTCATGTCGCTTGGCAGAGCGAGCTTGTTCTCCAGCGAAGGCAGCTTTGACTGCGTAGAGTTCTTTCTTGAGGCGAGCATTGTCCCCAAGAACAGCCTCAACCTGTCCAGAAACAGGTGGTCGAGGTGGTCGACGACCCTGTTTGGAGGCTGATCCCTCAATCTCATAGCCGCACCCAAGTAGGGTATCAACCCCGAAGTCATCAATTGTTTGGGCGGCTACTCTCCGTGTGAGCACTTTCCCAAAGTGCTCAAACACCTTCGTCAGTAGGAACCCATAACCAAGATCATGTGCTCGGGAGGTGTTCGCAATTCGCCCAATGTGGCGAATCATGATTGCAGGAAGGTTAATGGGTTCTTCCCTGTCCAAAAGGTCAACAAGGCATTGATCGAAGAGATCTGCCGAATTTCGCCCTTGACCTCTTGGAATCATGTTCTTGATGACGAACATGAACAGCAGTTGGTGGGGAGGAATGAGATCACCCTTCTTGACAGAGGAGGGTGTTTTCAGACCCTGTTTGCGACTGAGGCGGTTGGATACCTCGAGAAGCTGAGCAGGTTCCAGAGCCGTTTTGTCCTCCTTCACATACACCTCGAATCCTTGCGAGGGTATGCCCAGAATTTGCCCAAGTGAGGACGCATCAAACTTGATGCTTTGTCCACTCATTGAGCTGGTCACCACTCCGTTGGTGACACTGCAGTTGGCGTAAAACTCCACCAACTCAGGCACAGAACACCCCAGCTAGGTGTTTGCAAACAGTTGTAGCCAGCCTTGGGTTTAAGCAACTTTGCATGTTGGTCAGTCAAGGGAGAGGGTGTGAACTGTTTGGGGCGTTTGGTGGCAGGAACAGGGGTGGTCGCCTTTGGTGGAGGGGATGTTCTTGGCTTTTTCTTGAGAGGTGTTTTTGCTGGCTTAGGAACAGGTTTAAGGGTTGTTTGTGGCAGTGATTCTTCGATGATGTCGAAGAACACCGGTCTCCCTTGTTCAAAGGAGTTGTTCTCAGAATCAGAATCTGAGAACCCTTCAGAGGATGAAGAAGAGATCTCCTGAATGAAGGGAAAAGAGGATTTGGAGGATTTGGGTGTTGATTGGAAGGCAATTCTCGCAGATTTGCGAGAAGGAGGAGAAGAGGGAGTTGAAGAGGGGCAAGATCTTGATGGTGGTCGTGGTCTTGGAGTTCGTTTACGCCTAGCCACCATCTTTACTCTTTCCCTCTTTTCTCCAGTCTGAGAAGTGAGAGGAACAGAGTCGTCCCCGAGGACAGGGCTTTCTTCTTCAGAATCCCCTTGTAGATCCATGGAGAGGTCCTCAACGAATACATTCCCTGTTCTTTGAGATGTTTCTGGAAGAGGTAGAGAACAACAGGGTTCAGAGGTTTCAACAGTTATTTCTGGGTTCTTCAAGATTTTGTCTTGAAGACCTGAAGAACTGTCATCGGTTTCAGAAGGAATGGGACACAGAATTGTCCCTACATGCACCACTAACTCCCGGCCAAAGGATTAGGGAATGTCGCATAACTCATGCCCAGTGTTTTTGAGGTTTATCTGGGTAAGAAATTCGAAGATTTTGTGGGTTATTGGCCGAGGAGGAGCAGGAGTCGAGTGAATGACCATGCTCTTGTTCTTGGAGAGGGATGAAGAGTTAGTTTTGGGAGCCATTGCTGTTTTGAGAGAGATTTTGCTTGAGGGCAATTTGGGTGAGAGGGGAGATTAGGGTTTAGTCTGTTTGTAGAGGTTGCTTCTGAGGATGATGATATGACGCAGAGAACAGGGCTAATTAATAAGAGAGCCGCCTAAGCATTTAAGAAGCACAAGGTTTTAGGAGGGGGAATGATTAAAACAATAACCGTGCACCTTGGAAAGGGAGGAATAATTAAATGCAAGCACATTTCCATAAGCATCGAAAGACGAAGAGACATACCTGGTTTTTTTCTGCTTAATCAAGGTGATTCCCTGTTTGTTTCGGTTGATCTTGAAAACAGGGATCCTCCAATGATTTTTACCACATCCTCGTAAGCTGCACTTTTTGTATAGATTAAAGCAAAATGCACATGATCCAAGCATTTGCATATACGATATGTAAAGTTTCAGCAGTCAACCATGGGTAGAGAACAGGTAACTAGTTCTCGACGTGGGAACAGGTGTCTCAGGGTGTTCTCACTAGCCCTAGTTCCAGTCTATTCTTCTCAAATGGATCTCTAGCTAATGCCTTCGTGAATATATCAGCAATTTGATTTTCCGTTGTACAAAAATTCATAGAGATTAAGCTCTTTTCAACATTATCTCTCGAGAAATGATGTCGAATGTCAATATGCTTTGTTCTTTTATGCTGACATGGACTTTTGGCAATATTAATACCACTTGTGTTATCACAAAAAATAGGAATGCATCCAGTGTCAACACAAAAGTCATTAAGCTGTTGCCTTATCCACAACAGTTGAGCACAACATGAAGCTGCAGCAACATATTCAGCTTCTGCTGTGGACATGGCAACTGAATGTTGCTTCTTGGTCGCCCAAGATACCAAACAAGGTCCAAGAAAGTGAGCCATACCTGAGGTACTCTTTCTATCAACTAGGAACCCTGCATAGTCAGCATCAGCATATCCAACAAGATTAAAATTACAGCCTTTAGGATACCATAGAGCTAAATCAGGTGTATGCTTTAAATATCTTAGTATTCGTTTAACAACCTTAAGGTGAGTCTCTTTAGGATTAGACTGAAAACG
>JACYFF010031957.1:85221898-85232529 GCA_017589665.1 Selenicereus undatus | reverse complement strand
TCAGGTGTATGCTTTAAATATCTTAGTATTCGTTTAACAGCCTTAAGGTGAGTCTCTTTAGGATTAGACTGAAAACGGGCACATAGACCAACGCTAAAAACGATATCTGGTCTACTAGCGGTTAGGTATAGGAGTGACCCAATCATGCCCTTATAGTGTTTTTCCTCAACTGAGGGACTCCCATCATCCATAACCAATTTGGTTGAAGGAGAAATAGGAGTGTCTATGGGTTTGGCCGACTCCATCCCAAAACGCTTAAGTAGCTCCTTGATATACTTTTGTTGATGGATCATGGTGCCGTTTGGAGTTTGCTTGATTTGTAAGCCTAAGAAAGAGTTAAGCTCACCCATCATGCTTATCTTAAACTCACTCCTCATCATATTTGAAAATTCATGGCATAAATCATGATGAGTTGCACCAAATATAATGTCATCTACATATATTTGGACGATTAATAAATGTTCCCCCTTAGATTTTAGAAACAAGGTATTATCTACGTTGCCTCTTCTAAAATCATTTTCAAGTAAAAAGTTTGACAATTGTTCATACCAAGCTCTTGGAGCTTGTTTTAAACCATAAAGTGCTTTGTCAAGTTTATAAACATGATTTGGAAAATCACCATTTTCAAAACCAGGGGGTTGTTTGACATACACCTCTTCTTTAAGGTATCCATTTAGGAATGCACTTTTCACATCCATTTGATATAGCTTGATCTCCATATGAGCTGCAAAGGCTATTAAGATTCGGATAGCCTCAATTCTTGTAACTGGTGCAAAGGTTTCTTAATAGTCGATTCCTTCTTCTTGATTGTATCCTTGAACCACCAGCCTTGCCTTGTTCCTAGTGACTGTTCCTGACTCATCTAGTTTGTTTCGGAACACCCACTTGGTTCCAATGATTGTTCTTTCTGCAGGTTTAGGAACAACGTGCCATACTTTGTTTCTTTCAAATTGGTGAAGCTCTTCTTGCATAGCCGTGATCCAATCTGAATCTGCAAGGGCCTCATTCACACTTTTTGGCTCAATGTTAGAAAGAAACGCATAGAAAGCACAGAAATTCTTAAGTTTAGATCTAGTTTGCACTCCAGTATTAATATCTGACAAGATCTGATCAAGAGGATGCGAACTCCGGTGCTTCCATGATCTTGAATTGATTAGATTCACAGACCCATGTTCTGGTCGTATAGGATCAGGTTCAAGAACACCTCCTGATCCTGTTTCAGCGCCTGTTTGCAAGCTGGTTCCTAAGGGATATGGTTCCGAACAGGGTTCAATGGTGTTTCCCCCTGTTTGGTATTCACTTTGCATGCTGTTTTGAGGAACACCTTCTGTACTTGTTTTCTCCAAGGTGTTCTCACCTGGTTTCTCATGGTTCAACAATTCCTTTTGGACAAGACCTAATTCAAACTCTTCTTCCTGTGCATCATTCTTAGTCACAGTATTAGTTTCATCAAAAAGCACATGCACACTTTCCTCAACACACATGGTTCTTTTGTTAAAAACTTTGTAAGCCTTGCTGTGAGAAGAATAACCAATAAATATTGCCTCATCACTCCTAGGATCGAACTTTCCCAAGGCATCCTTTCCATTATTATGCACAAAACATTTACAACCAAAAGTTCTCAAGTGCATAATATTAGGTTTTCTTCCTTTGAAGAGTTCATAAGGAGTTTTGTTCAGCATGGGTCTGATCATACATCTATTCATAATATAGCACGATGTGTTCAAAGCTTCTGCCCAAAAGTTCCTAGGAAGACCACTAGCAACAAGCATTGTTCTAGTCATATCTTCTAGGGTACGATTTTTACGCTCAAGCACCCCATTCTGTTGGGGTGTTCTTGGAGCCGAGAAGTTGTGATCAACACCATGCATATTACAAAAATTTGTAAAATTTACATTTTCAAATTCAATACCATGATCAGACCTCAAGCTAACCAATGAGTGTCCTACTCTCTTTTCAACCCTTTTTAGAAAAGCAATAAAGTTTTCAAACGTTTCATCCTTGGAAGCCAAGAACAGGGTCCAAGTAAATCGAGAGTAGTCATCCACTATGACAAGCACATACCTCTTCCCACCTCTACTTACTATCGTCATGGGACCACATAGATCAATGTGTAATAATTCAAGAGGTCGGGTAGTGCTTACATACTTTTTAGATTTTAAGGAAGATCTGACTTGTTTTCCTTTTGCACAAGCTTCACATACCTTCTCATCATTATACTTGATGGAAGCTAGTCCAACAACCAAGTCCTTGGAAACAAGTTTGTTTAGCAAGGACAGGCTTGCATGACCTAGTCTCTTGTGCCATAGCATTATATCATCATTTAAAGCATTTAAACAAGTCAGACTCTTTTGGGGAAGAGTGGAAATACAAACTTTATAGACATTTTGACATCGCTTCCCCCTTAATACAACATCTCCTGTGTTGTCATTCACAACCAAGCAACGTGTTTTTGAAAACAATACTAGGTTGTTCTTGTCACATAGTTGGGACACACTTAGCAAATTGTGTTTTAACCTATCAACTAACCAATATTACCTATACTGACAATTGTCCCAGACTTGCCGTTTCCAAATGCTACACTCCCACCATTTAGAGCTGTAAGTGAGAGAAAGTTTGATTCTTTTCGAGTCATATGCCGCGAACACCCACTATCAACATACCACAGCTGCCTGTTTTCAAGGTTATCTTCTGAACTATTTTCCAGGGTGTTTCTTACCCTGTTTCTTGGGTTGGTTGTGGGGTTGTTCTCTCTCACTTCAGCCTGCAAAACAAATCAAGGGTTAGTTTTGGGAACCCAGATCCACTTGGGTTCCATTCTTTTAGACAAATAAATCTCATCTTTTCTAATCCAGATTTGTTTCACATGCTTTTCATTCTTTTCATTGGCATGTTTTCTTAAAGGGCAGGTGTATCTATAATGACCCGTTTTCCCACAATGAAAGCAAACAATATGTAACACCCCCAGCCCCTAGGGCCGAAAGCGTTTCGTTTTCCTAACTTCCTACTTAAATTCTGGGATGAAACAGACAACATTTCCCCTGAAAACTGAACGTTCCCAGGCTAAACGCCTTACAATAAGTCCCTGTAAATCAACGGAAGCGTAAACATTTAAAACCTAACTCAACGGCCACACGCCGGAGTTCATAACTCGACGAGCCACCCGCTCGGAGTACACCAAACATAATAGGTCATTAATACAGAAACAGTAAAAGATACAACTCAACGGTTCACACAACCGGAGTAGGGGGTTTACATCCCATCACGTAACTAATTTCAACCAAAAGACATCTAACTGACTGGATGGTTGGCTCATATAGCCATACAGAGCGACTCATAACCAAAATGTGTTACATGAACCTTGAATACTGTTTACAAGCGTTTACAAACTAGGAAGGACTTTACAAGACTCCTTAAAGACATAAATAGGCGCTAATGACACCTTGCAAGCAATAAGCGATTCCAGCCGATTCAACTCCTTCCTGACATAAAGAAAACCTGGGGGAAAAGGGAAAAAAGTAGTGGAATGAGCAACCACACGCTCAGTGAGTGTCCCCCAACCCCCTTAAAACCAAACCCGTTGCAGGCAATAGTATCTTTACTAAACACATATCACGTATTCATACTATAATATCATAATAGGCATTTACGAAGTTCTTATAGAAACATCACTAACCATAAGCGTCACTTTACCCACTTAACATATTTCTAGGTCCTCAAATGACCAACTTCTTGACTACAGGCAGTAAATCACTTAGGCAAGCAATGAAGTTAAGCACATAACGTTCTTTCTCATAAACATAACTCGCGATATCCACTTAACGAACAACTATAATAATAAGCTACATGTGACAGATTGTAAACACTTAAACGTGATAGATTCTCAGTTTCGTGAAAGGTTCTTAGTTTCAATAAAGGTGGCATGTTAGGGACTTGCTTACATATCACGTGACTCTAAACAAAACATGTGATGCACTATCACCTATATGCTCATTATGTACTTCAAGAGAAACCACATGATGTGTCATGAAAACAACATGGCTACTTGCTCGCTTGAACACATGCTTCTAACTATAATGCTTGTACACTCACTTTGAAGTCACATATTATTTACTATCACATGCTTTGAAGTTTCAAGTGCAGACACTTTCGTTTCTTTCTTTGCAAACATAACTCATTCATAAAGTATACTTCGAGCATGCATGTAGCACACATAGGAAACTTTCTTTCTTTTTACTGAAAACACTTCATTTAGCCATTGAGGCTCTTAAAACTGTTCTGAGGCTCTTAAAACTCTTCTGTTAGCCTTTTAGGCCCTTAAAACTCTTCTGTTAGCCTTTTAGGCTCTTAAAACTCTTTTCTTTCATCTTGGTCGTATAATGACCCTTCAAACTTTCTTTCTGAAACATTTCAAAGGCAAAGTGCCAACTGCTTTCATATTGAATAATAAACTACTTCTGGGCTTAAGATCATGAAGTGCTGGTTGGGAGAGATCTACACTCAATCCCCTAAGCTCTTACACCCGGGATGGCAACTAAACTTTTGGACCTTAACCCTCGTCAGGGTCTCTAGGGACTACGCCCTAGGCTATATAGAGATTCCCCCGTTCAAGCAGGTTCACTCCCTATCTGATGTCCCTATGCACTTATCTTAGCCATTTAAACATGGTCTTAACGACTAATAAGTTTGCTGCTGCCTCTCACAGCGAAATCTTTTATCATACAACTCACGCTTTTGTAAAACTCTTTAGGGATTCCCCCGTTCAAGCGAGTTCACTCCCAAAACTGCTTTCATTTACTTAAAATAGGCCATCATACAATAATAGTTATGGCTACTATCATTTCAAAACATGAAATCTTTCTTTAAAAACTCACTCTTATGCATATAATGCAACCTAAGCATTTAAGCACATATATCGCATATATCACATTTAAGCACTTCATATCAAACATATCGATTCAACACAATAAGCCACACATGGCCTCGCAATCCACACGATTGCGGTAATTCACAACCCAGTCTCCCTCCTCACTTTCACCATACACACAAGACCTCAAACGCTCATGATGTTATCCTCGAACCATCCAACTACTAGCTCGTTTCATCCATTTCTTTCGCATAATAAGTTATCACAAGGACTTATTAAAAAGGGGGAGGGTTAGGCTCTTACCTGTGCATACAGCACCTTTTAGCCACATATACATATACATCCTTGTTGCCTTAACTTGAAATAACGCTTAACGAACCAATTTAAACTAATCAAGGCATAATAGATCAACTAAACATGTCATCTTCATGTCATCTTCAAAATATAACCAATCAACTAAACATATATCGATTTAAAACATTCTTAGGTTGTTTCATGAATCGCTAATTATTCGAATCAAGGCTAAACATACCAAAACAACTTCGTTTCCGATTCTTTTTAAACCTTAGTTTACTTTAGTCGTGTTTAAGCTAACTACGCCTTTATAACATTAAAATTAATTCATTTTCAGGAATCGCTAATTACTCGAATCAACGCTAAATATATCAAATCAACTTCGTTTTTAATTCTTTTTAAACCATAGCTTGCTTTAGTCATATTCTAACTAATTACACCTTTATAACTTTAAAATTAATCCATTTTCAGGAATCGTTAATTAATCGAATCAACGCTAAATATATCAAATCAACTTCGTTTTTAATTCCTTTTAAACCATAGCTTGCTTTAGTCATATTCTAACTAATTACACCTTTATAACTTTAAAATTAATCCATTTTCATGCATGGTTTTCAGTCAAGTCCAATTCAGGCATAATTCCATATAAACGCACATAACTCGCATCAATTTATAATTCCAGGCATAAATCAACTAAATGACTCGAACCTAAACATGCATAGCTCGTTTCTTGATATTTCTAACGAATCTAACTAACCCTAACTTGACATGCAACATCAATCTGCTAAAAATTCATTTCGAAAATAGTAATAACTTAGGAGGAAGAAACACTCACACGAAATTGCTTAATAATCCACTCAATTTAGCAGCAAATCACGGCCCCAAACCCCTTGGACTCGAACCCAGGTCGCCTCTTCAAAAACCCGAAACCCTAACCTTCGATTTCGTGCTGCTTGAGGCCGATTGGGGTTCGATTCTTGGTTCTAATTTATAGGAGAGGTTAGGAGCGAGGTGGGTTGTCGATTTCCGGCAAGTGGACGGTGTTTTCTGGTGGCTAGGACGCGTGGGTGAAGTGGTGCGAAGTGGACGCGAAACAGTGGCGGAACCGGTGGCCGGGACGCGTGGGGGAGGGACCGTTCGTCCCTTTCTCTCGCCGGTGACGCGTGGTCGGCGGCAGCGCCAGGTGGCGTCGCCGGTGAGAGAGAGAGTGAGGCAGAGAGGGAGACACGGGAGTGAGAGAGAGAGCGAGGCAGCGAGGGTTAGAGAGAGAGCGAGGGTTGGGTCCTGTTTTCGGGTGCCTCAGCCCGAGAGTCTCCCCCCCCTTTTTGTTCTAAATTCTTTTTTTTTTTTGTTTCAAACTAACAGCATTCAACTGATTCCCGATCCCGTGCTCGTTAATGGTTAGGCTAAACTCGGGTTGAAACGACTCACGACGAACATTTCAGTTTAAGCGTTGGAAATCGATTAAGTAAAATGGAAAACGATTTTAAAAACTCGGGTTAGCATTGATTCAAACATTTTATAAATAAGTAACGTCAATAATAACATTAATCAAATAGTCGTTCTTTTTAATGAAATTAATCGTTTAACGACTAAATTAAACTATCAGTATAATTTAAAGACATAAATAACACGAATTAACTTTGAAATCAATAATAGCGATAAAAATCCCTTTTTTATAAAATTATAGTTTTCAAAAGCACATCGATAATCAATTAACTCATATAATTACTATTAAAAATATGATTTTATAACGTAAAAAGGTAATGCAGGCAACTTAACATAAAAATAACGAAGGCGGGTCTTACACTATCCCCCCCTTAAAAGAATTTCGTCCTCGAAATTCTAAATCTAAGTTCGGTCTTTCCTAGAATGCATGCACACAAGTAGGATCTACGTGACGGGTTTTCAAACAAAAGTTTCATTTTGGAAACACTATTTTAAATCGAAAGAAAATCGCTTATGGTTTCCAGTCTCCTCCTCGCCAATCCTCTTCAAGCGTCTACTCACTCTATTTAGGCGCCGAGGGCAAATCGCGTTGAAGAGGGGCAAATGAGTTGGCATGGACAACCATATTGGAGCATAAAACATGGATTTTCGATGGTCTAAGCACAATTCGCATGACAAGCAATAATGCTAGACATAGGCATCTATAAGTATGCATCTAAAGGCATGACAATCGGGACAATGACATATTAAGGTCATACATTAGTAGTATCATACTAAAACATGAATTCAAGTCACTTTGAACTCACCATGATTATCATGGAGACTCCAACACACATTTAGAATAACAAAAACATCGTATAGCACCACCTAGTGTCATTTAAACATAATAGTGTCACATAACATCATTTAAGCATAATAGCATGACATAGTATCGTATAACATCAGCACATTCAGCATTCTCAAGTTTAGGAATTGAAGGCAACATGAAACCGGTTAATATACATATAGCAAGCAATTCCCAAAATGAAAGCATGTATGGTTGTCATTGCCATGTTTTTACATCCATTTCAGCTAATTTATGGGCCTTACCTTCATGGTAACTTAGATGGGGCATGTCAGGTCCGTATAAAGAGGTTACATAATCAGGTTCCTTCTAAAACATGAAGACATTGGGTCAATCTAAGGTTAAATCATTTACGAGAGGTTACCACGTCACCATAGGACAACAAAGACATCAAATTACATCACAGGGGGAACGAAAGAACTCGGGGTAACACTTGAATTCACATTGATATCACATAGGGGTTAACAACGAAGCACTGAAACCAAAGACCACGAATTAACATAAACTAGCATATCATGTCGGTAAGCATAACTTTGAGAAAAGGGTGCGAATGTAGAAATGCAAGTTGACGACTTGATGGTGGGAAGGCTTCCCCTAAAGTTCTTACTTGGGGCTGATCGTCTCTGAAGTCATAGATTCATACGAGTGAATGGTCATGGAACGGCTAAACATTCATATGCATTGAGTTTTAAACACCCATGATTCATTTTGAAGTTCATAAATGGTCATGCTCCTAAGGTCATCTCATCATGCTCCACATATTGGCGCATGCAGTTACTTAGCTAAAACATGGAATTATAGAAGTCTCAGAATGCAATGAATGAGTTAGTGGTCATGTCGTGCTATGAATTACAAAGCTTATATTACCTAGATGACCAAGTCGTATACTAACCAACTTAAGTCAAGCAAACACCAAGTAGTACAACTTATTCACAATCGCATAGCTGGTTATGACCTAAGTCCTATAGTGCATTAGTGTTCGCGCATAATAGACGTGAGTGCCCACATATAGGATGACATGACCCTAAATGCTCCTATGATGCTACCTTGATACACATGAGATACATAAGTCTATGAATGTGATTCATGTAAATGTAGCTCTATTGTCACCTAGTCACGCATTACATACATCGAGTTCAGCTAATCCAACTATAACACAAGATAATAGTATTGATGGGCTGTAAATGGTGATCCCAAAGTCATGGTGCGAAACTATCTACATAATCAAATGGCTCTAACTAATACAATCACAGACTCACATGTTCAAGCAACTCAAGCCAAGCAACTATAAACAAACTCACTTCGTTAGCATTTGTTCACAACACGTCAATGGTTACATACAAAGGTCATATCCATATGTATTCTTATGGTCTTACACAGCACATGACATCATAATAAATTTTAAGACATGCAGACCCACATGTTGTCACATAAAGGAACACTTAGACATGTAAGTATACGTGTAATCCCCTCCTTTGCAGCCTATGGTCAATGGCATGCCTTAAACCTTATCCAATTTAGGAGGAATTGGTGTTGAGCGACTAGAATTGTGCGAGTATGGTTGATATCAATGGCTTCATAGGCACCCGTTGAGGTCGTATGAGATACATCTATCTTACAGGTGATCATAGGAGTCGTATTGTGGGTCGCTTGCCTTAGGAGGGATTATTTACTATGTACAATTCCAAAGTCTGCTAGGTTCTTTCTCGCTTGAGCTTTCTAGGTGTATTCGGGTTCAGTCAGGCCAAAACATTGTCACCCCATTCATGAATCGTAATCCATATAATAGAAAGCAAGTACTACACGTTTTAGGCAATGATGGCAAAGACGGGAATCAGTAGGTACACTTTACGCAATGATTAACGAGGTCTTTCAAGCATGTATACAAGTGCAGGCCTTAGCATACTCAGGAAATTCAGAATTTGAAAACGGAAGGTATCCTTTAATAGGGTTACCAGTTACGACAATTCTACATGAACTAACATCAATTAATATGAACTAATATGTGACTTGTTCATGAATCCGATGAACTAACATATTGTGAACTAATATGTGACTTGTATGGTAACATAATACATTAGGGGCCACGACATGTTAAAAACCAATTATGGCAATCATACATGGGCTAGCATGAACTAACATGTGACATAAAGTGTATAATAAATGAAGTCAATTGTACATGAAAATGACATAAATAACCACATGCTAGCATAATCATAAGCATGAGTTGTACATGAACTAACACATTTTAAAAACATTGAAAAACATTGTTTCACTATTCAGGCTATTATACAAGTCAATTATCACTATTTGCACAAACTAAAATTATAGCAATCGATCTTGACACGTATAGTACAATGGCATGTACTCGGAAACCTAAGCTCGCTCATCATAGCTAAAGAATGTAAAATAAATCTTGACGCGACAACGAAAAGATATTAACATTTCGAAACTTTGGGTTTCAAAGGTGAAAATAGCTTATCTGTTTTGAACTTCTTCTCTACCATCCTTTGAGTACGTCTGCTCACTCCATTATGGGGCCCGAGGAGCAAATCGTACTTCAGGGGCAAAGACGAACTTACAAAAAGACTTTTCAATGATTCGAATTTAAAACGGTGTGCTTAAACTGTCGAATGTCTTATTAGAGTGCACGAAAAAGACATTTACCACTCAAAACATAATTTAGCGCACACAAGAACACGGAAATGGATTACGCTCACATACATCCGATCGACTCATCCGGATCACCTAAAAGTCAATTAATGAAATCAACTGGCGTGTTAGAAGCATATGGCACCAATGAAGTACTCACAACGTCACCTGAAGGTGTGGGGAGAGCTATTTAACTCCTATACTAACGCATAACTCGCCACTTTCACTTAATCGATCTACTCGAGCCTCACATAAGTCAAGCATGGCCGCACTATAGAGCACACTTGCACACGAAGCAGGCATATGTCACATAACCACAAAGTGTTCCTAGGGTCCTATATGAGATGCAAGACTCAGGTCGCGGCCTATGGTCGCAGGACCATGCTTTGATACCATCAATGTAACACCCCCAGCCCCTAGGGCCGAAAGCGTTTCGTTTTCCTAACTTCCTACTTAAATTCTGGGACGAAACGGACAGCATTTCCCCTGAAAACTGAACGTTCCCAGGCTAAACGCCTTACAATA
>JACYFF010031957.1:85168133-85182624 GCA_017589665.1 Selenicereus undatus | reverse complement strand
TTGAAGTGTTGTGAGATTTTTTTATGATAAGGAAAAAGTACTATATTATATTTTTCTGATTTCATATTTAGCGTATATTGTTCTGAATAATTAAACAGCATGTGAAATAATTCTAATTTTATGAAATCCTAATTTAATATAAGTTTCGTTGTAGTAAATGGTTTAATAATGTTAAGTGCGTGTTTTGTTTGAATTGTGGTGTGCATTAAATTTTGGTGAATATGTGAATAATGTGCGTTTTCTGAGTCGTGCACATGCTAAAAAATTTGCTTTGTTCGACGGAAAATGGCGAAGGAAAATTACACTGACGGACTGTTCGATGGATCCAATTTTCGAAACTTCTCTTTGCCGGATAGAAGTGGTAGGTTTTTTTTACGAAATGCCTGTTGGAAGGAATATTCCGACGGAATTGTACGGCGGATTTTCCAACTGACACGCATTAACGTTGAAAATGTGTAATTTTGAACTTATTTGGAATGTCGGTGTCTTACTTTTTTGTTTTGCGTTTTTCTTAGAAATAAGTGACCGGACGAAATTTTCCGTCAGATGACACTTTTTCCTGAATTTTTTTAGTGGTCCACTGTCTTCAAAAACCCGATTGTTCGAGCAATGGGACACTCCACACACACACACAAACCTTTTTCTGTCTACACCTTACCTAGTGTCGCCCTCTTCTAGCCACTATCGCCGCGCTCTGCGGTCGTCCGACATCCTTCGCTCCTCCCTCGAAATTAGCCCCTTCACTGCCTCAATTGGTCGCTGCATTCGGTGTAGCACTAAGAAAATCATCATCTTTGAAATGAGTAACCGAACCCAATGTTATTGGAGAGAACATTGAATTGCCATTAAAAGATGGTGATTTTCTTGGTGCTACATTAAATGTTTCGTTCCAGATATCCGTCGGCTTCCGTCGCCTACTCCGTTGGCCCGCTTCCCGATGGCTGTCTCTCTCTGTCGGAATGTGTCCGACAAACAGGAGATTCCATCGAAACCAGCGGGTCTAGGGGACTTTTTCCTACAGTCATTTTCCATCGGATTTTCCATCATGAAATCATTTTTTTGGTTTAATACAAAATTTATTTGTTGCTCACATATGTAATTAAATTGTTACGAAATGTTGAAGTATGTTACACATGTGTAATGTGTTTTGGTTTAGGAAATACTTTAAATTTCATAAGTACATGAATATTTTCTTTGGTTTGTGATATATATATTTACGTTTTGTAAGTATGTGAATTGTAATATATGTAATTAAATTGGTTGGGATTTATTTATTTCAATGAAGTACGAAGTAATAATTGCATTTGTGTGTAATTTTTATTATATAGGTATATGAAGTGTTATGCTTAATTAGGTGTGTTATGATATGTTAAATAGTTTTTTTTTGAATGTGTTCTAATTGAATATGGGACGTGTATTGTTTTGAATAATTAAACAGTGTGTGTATTATGTGTATTTCGTTTTCATAAATGGTTTAATAATGTTAACTGCGTGATTTTTTTGGTTTGGTGTTTCATGTTTGATATTCGATGACATTTATTTTTCCAAATAATACGTACTGTCTTTAATTTTTCGTTGAATTGTTTAAGTATGTTAAGTATGTTTAATTTTGTTAAATATATTTTAATGTAATTCGTACATGTATTATAAACACGTTGAATTCATTTGTGCAAGAATTTAATTACAATTAAATGTAGTGTACATAACAATTAAGGAATTCATATTAGGAACATATGGATGGGCCGTTGCATCGTCAATGGATGTATAGATGAAGAAATCCTAATGGACATGGACTTAGAGAGGAGTGGTTGGAGGGAGTTAATATGTTTGATGAATTTGCACGAAATCAGGAGGAATATCAAATTAATGGAGTTTATAGATGTCCATGTGTCAAGTGTAAGAACATGCAATATTTTACACCTGACGTTGTAAAGTCACATTTGTATAGAAAGGGATTTGTGAAGAGTTATTGGTTTTGGACGAGTCATGGAGAAGAAGATACTTCGGAAGTTGGGGGTGCAAGTAGTTCACATTCTATGAATTTTGATTATGATCACAACGATCATAATGATATGGAAAATATGGTGCATGCTGCGTTCCAAGCTAATGAAATGAACATGAGTAGTCCGCATGACGTAAATCCTGAGGCCTTTTACACTATGCTTGAATCTGCTCAGAGACCTTTGTATGAAGGGTGTGATATAACTGAACTTGAAACATCTGTGAGGCTACTGAGCATTAAATCGGGACACAATATGTCTCAACGTTGTTTCAATGAAGTTGTTGGCCTGATGAGAGATGTGTGCCCTTCTGAAAGTGGCATTCCCAAAAATTATCATCAGCAAATGAAAAAAGTGAGAGACTTGGGTATGGATGTTCAGGAAATTGATTGTTGTCCAACTGGTTGCATGCTTTACTATAAAGAAGATGAGAGTTTGTCCGCATGCAAATTTTGTGGACATGCAAGACACTTACCGAAGAACTCCAACCAACGAGGTCGTAAGGATGTACCATATGCAAAAATGCAGTACCTGTCTTTAATTCCAAGATTGCAACGATTGTATGCCTCCAAAAAGACTGCCGTCCATATGAGATGGCATGATGAGCACCGCCAAGAGTCGGGTGTTCTCCGCCATCCCTCAGATGGTTTAGCTTGGAAGCATTTCGACCAAAAGTATCCAAACTTCGCTGCAGAATCTCGGAATGTGAGGTTAGGTCTTTGTGCTGATGGTTTCACACCATTTTCCATATCTGGAAGGTCGTATTCGGTGTGGCCAGTTGTGGTAACACCTTACAATTTACCTCCCGAAATGTGTATGACTACCCCATACATGTTTTTAAGTTGCATTATTCCAGGTCCAGCAAATCCGAAGAACAGGATTGATGTGTACTTACAACCCTTAATTGATGAGTTGAAATTGTTGTGGGATGTTGGGGTTGAAACATTTGATGTATCAAGCGGTGCAACTTTTAGATTGCATGCCGCATTGATGTGGACTATCAATGATTTTCCCGCATATGGTATGTTATCTGGATGGAGTACTCATGGGCTGCTAGCATGTCCGGTTTGTATGCATCAGAATTGTGCATTTCAGTTACAGTATGGCCGAAAGCCATCCTGGTTTGATTGCCATCGTCGGTTCTTGCCTCGGAATCATTGTTTTAGAGCTAACAAAGTTGCTTTTCGTAAAGGGAAGAGCATACACACTGGCCCTCCCCGAAGGATTCCTGGTGAGATGTTGTCTGATACTGTATCCACTTTGCCTAAAGTGACTACAGATATCAATTTCCAAATTTCGGGATTTGAGGAGAATGAACATAATTGGACAAAGCAAAGTATCTTTTGGGAGTTGCCGTATTGGAAGCATCAACTTCTGAGGCATAACCTTGATGTGATGCATATTGAGAAAAATTTCTGTGAAAATATTATAAACACAGTCATGGATATTCCGGGAAAAACGAAGGATGACATCAAAGCAAGGATGGATATGTCCATTTTGTGTAGCAGGCAAGAGTTGGACTTGGCTACAAGAGGGTCAAGTGATAGATTGTGTAAGCCAAAAGCCAAGTTTGCACTATCGCTACCTCAAAAAAGGGCTGTATGTCAATGGTTGCGGGAGGTTCATGTACCTGATGGTTATTGCTCAAATGTGGGCAACTGGGTGGATCCATCTAACACAAAGTTGCAAAATATGAAAAGCCATGACCATCATGTGTTTTTGGAGAATCTTCTTCCGGTAGCTTTTGCTGCTCTTCCGGATGATGTATTGGGACCCTTGGTCGAATTGAGTGAATTTTTCAGAAACCTATGCTCTAGTGAGCTGCAAGTAAGCATGCTGGAAGAGATGCACAAGAATATTGCTGTAATTCTGTGTAAATTGGAGACTGTGTTCCCTCCCGGGTTTTGGAATGTCATGGAACATTTGCCTATTCACTTAGCCGAAGAAGCTTTGTTGGGTGGCCCTGTTCAATATCGATGGATGTATCCTTTTGAGAGGTACTTTGGTTGGTTGAAACCGACGGCAAAGAATAAAGCCCATGTTGAAGCATCTATGGTTCACGCATACTTGGCGTTTGAGATAAAACATTTCGCTGAGTACTATTTTCAGTCAAGTTTGGATAGCCCAAGTATAGGGCGTAACGAGGGTATGCAACAGCCTGAATCACAAATGCCAACGCTATCGGTGTTCAACCATAAGGGTACTCCATTTGGGAATCGAGGCCGAAGATATCTCACTGAGGCGGAGTACCGTGTCGCTCGCCTTCACATTTTACTAAACTGTGGTGAAGTGCAACCATATCTGGAGTAAGTACATCAGTTACTGAAAGTTTCATTTAAATACTTAATAATTGTCGAATAATAAGTAAATAGTTTCATTTCTTAAACATTACAGTTGGTTCAAACATCAGTTTCGCGGTCATAATCCAAGTGCGAGTGATGCGGAAGTGGACTTGTTCATCGAGGCAAATTTCGCACAGTGGTTCGAGTGTAATGTAAGTAATTTGTCGTAAGTAATCTTGAACTTCCAAAACACATTTGTGTAATTCTGAAGAGGGTTGCCTTCTTTTTCTGTCCGTAGGTCAATTCTTATCGGGTGTTTAATGATGAGAGGCAAGATTTTTTGGTGAACTTATCTCATGGGCCGCTTACGGTGGTGGAGTGTTTCTCTGGATATAAAATTAATGGTTATCGGTTTCATACCAAGGCCAGAAATGAAGGTAAAGCAACATATAACTGTGGCGTCTGTGTCAAAGGAGTTGGGGAAGGTGACGAAGTCCCAGGGGATTATTATGGTGTACTTCACGAAATTGTTCGTGTTGAATTCACGGGTGAGCCAATTAAAAAAATGTGTGCTTTTCAATTGTGAGTGGTTTGACCCGGATGTTCCTCGGGGGTTACGTTACCCTAAATTCACCCCATATCCTGAGGTGAATCATACCAGACGTTACAGAAAGTATGACCCATTCATATTTGCTGATGTTGCAACCCAAGTGGTATATGTTAAGTACCCTGAGGGGATATCAGGAAAAACGAATTGGTGGGTAGCTATACCAAACAAACCTCGCGGTGCTCCTAAAGATAAAGAAAACCTAGAACTTGCCTATCAACAGTTTGGAATGACAAACATGAACGTGGACAATGTCATAGTAGGCACATTAGTCGATGAAACTGCAGAGGCTGATGATGTTGATGAACATGATTGGGGTGATGATGATGATGGGAATGGTGAACATGATGATGGTGATGAAGAGGATGAAGAAGGTGAATGGGAGGATGAAGAAGAAGACACTGATGAGGGTCATGATGAAAATACGGCAGTGCAAAGTGGTGATGATGACGATGACGATGACAATGCGTCCAACCATGATTGATTGAATTGTTTTGTTGTATATATGGGTATTTATCCATATGTATATAAAACGTTCTTTTATTGCAAACTCAAAAAAAATTGTCTGTATGTACTGTAACTTTTCACTAACAATAGTATCAAAAATGGCGCGGTTTTATTTTTTTGTTCTTATTTTTTAGATGTCTGGAAACAATGGTGGACGTGGTCGTGGTCGAACGGCCAGGAGTGATGCCGGTAGAGGAGTACCACAACCGACTCCACAGTATGATCCTGCAGATCAAACTTATGAGCCGAACACCTTTAGTGGAATGTTTGGAGGGTTTCTTGATCCAAGTCAACCATTCGGAAATTATTTTGGTAGTATGAATGAGCAATCCCACCTGCAACCACCTTTCTTTGGTGCGGGTATGCAAACACCAATTCAACCAAATATTCCTTACATGGGTGGTGGTTCATCTACTCCATTAGTTTATCAACAGTTCGGTACTGTCAGTCCGCATTTCAACAGTAGTCATTTTATGGGACAACCTAGAATGCCAAGTCAGTCAGTACACAACGAAGGGGTCCGCAATGAAGGGGGAGGAAGAGATAGACACAGTCCTACACCTGAAAGTGACACATCGACCACCAACAATAAGATATATTTACAACCTGATGGTGACACGTAAGTTTATTATGAACTTTGCAACTTCTTCACGTCTCATATTCTCTTCATACGTGTAATCTTTATTACTAACCAATTCTTTTTGTGTTCTCAGTTTTGTTCCATATCAGGGTGTAGTTCAGAAAATAGTCGAAAGCTTTGCAGGTAAGTACCCACGTCCTTGGACGACGTGGGGGGAAGTTCCACAATCTCAAAGAGACATTTGGTTCAATGAGTTCAAGGTTCATAATTATCTGTGCAATAAATTTCAAAGTCGTGATTAGATTGTTAATTTGGAATGTTTGATTACTAATATGTATACTTCTATTTTGCCGCAGAAACACTACTACTGGCATCCAGACAACGAAAGTCAGATACGGCGTAACTTTGAGTACAGAGGTGCCACTCGACTCAGGGACATTCTGGGATACGCTAGGAAGTACAACAAAAAACCGAAGTGGTTACCGCCTAGTGTTTGGAATGATATGCTCAAACATTGGAGTGACAGTGACAACTTCAAGAAATTGAGTGAACGAAACAAGAAGAATAGATTGAGTGATGTTGAAGGTTTTGGTCCTTCGTTGCATACATGTGGCTCAATTCCGATTAGTGAAAGGAAAAGGCGTCTGGTAAGAAATTTGATTATTAATATTATATGGGTTGAGGTCCTCGTTCATCATCATCGCTTATATTTAATTGCGATTTACTTTTGTTTTTCAGACCCAAATATTAGGTAGGGAGCCCACGTGTGAGGAATTATTCAAGGACACTCACTGCAAGGTGAAAGACAAAGCTTTTGTGGACAAAAAATCTGCCAAAAAATATGTACGTTTCACACATTCTATTTACAGATAATTCATATGTGACAATTGCAGGTTTGATTTAAAATAGTTTTATGTTGTATATTTTCAGGAGGATCATCAGAACAAATGGCAGGAGTACTCCCAAACTGCATCTCAAGGGGGTTCTCAACTGCCACCTATGACCCAAGAGGAGTTCTGGATTAAAGAAAATCTCGACAAGAAAGGCCGTGTATACGGTTTTGGCGCAGAGGGGGTGAAGTTGAAAAAATCGGCTACTATTGCAGCTGCACGTCACTCATCAGCTGAGCATTTTGATCCAAGACAGCAAGCACAACTCTTCAATGAGAGCATAACCAAGCAAGCAGAGGCTATAACTCAAATAGCCAAGAAGCAGGGGAAGACAGAGCGAATGCTGAAAAAAGTTTTAAGATTTTTCAAAGGTCAAAGTGCAGGCTCCTCCAGCCAGATCAACTTGAATCCCGACGATGAAGAGGACTCTGAAGATGACAACGATGATGATCCCACAAATTTATCCGACTCCGAATAGTTTAGTAATTTGTGTACATACATTTTAGACAATTTCCTATATATGTCGTACTTCATATTTAATTCAGCATGTTTCTTTTGACAGAAATATCTATACAATGTTATCGTGGTAACTATATTGTTACGCGCATATTAATTTTGCGTAATTTTTTTTTTTTTCGGTTTTCAAGAAAAATTTCCTACAAATTAGCTTCTCTATCGGATTCTCAATTCTTTAAATAACAAAACAATTTCATCCGACAATTTCTTTTTTAAACAAAATTGTTTTTAAAAAAAAAATTTTTTTTTTAAAAAAAAAATGGAATTCCGACGGGAATTCCGACGGGAATTTCCGTCGGAAATTCCGTCGGAAATTCCCTCCCCCCTTTTTCCGATCTCGCTTCCTCCGATGCTGCAGGCCTGTCCGACGGGATTTCCGACGGGATATTTCCGTCGGAAATTCCGTCGGACACCCGTCGGATTCCGTCGGGATAAATTCTGCGACGAGCCCAATCCCGTCGAGCCCAATCCCGTCGGAGTTTCCGTCGGAAATCACTTTTCCCGTCGGAAAAACAAACTTTTTCCGTCGGTATTTCCGTCGCAGATTAGATGTATTTTTGTAGTGATATATGCATGCACACATTTCAAGTCTCATTCATAGGCTATGCATGAAACATGCTCATAAGGCTTTCCTTTTCATAAACATATCTTACTTAACATGTCATTCATAAGTTATACTTGGAACACGCACATAACACTTTTATTTTCATCAGCATACTTTACTTAGATCTCATTCATATGATCTGCACAAGTCAAGCATAGGAAGCTTTCTTTCTTTTTACTAAAAACACTTCATTTAGCCTCTTGAGGCTCATAAAAACTCTTCTCTTAGCCTCTTGAGGCTCATAAAAACTCTTCTCTTAGCCTCTTGAGGCTCATATTCTTTAAAATAAATCTCTTTCATATCGATCGCATACTGACCCCTATAAACTTTTAACATTTGATTCATCTAGCCTCTTATCAGCCCATAAAAACATTCTTCCTGAAATACTTAAAATGGCGTAATGCCAACTGCTTTTCTTTGCTAATTAGAAAAATACATCTGGCATAAGATCAGTACAGGGTGCTGATTGGGTGAGAACTATTCTCAACCCCATAGTGAGATCTAACACTCACGCTTAAGCTCTTACTCCCGGGAGGGCTACATATAACATATCGGACCATTACATTACCCTCGCTAGGGTCTTCTAGGGTTTCCTAGTATCAGGACTTATCCCCTAGGCTAACATCATTCATATCATATTGTCCGAAGCACACTATCTTAGCCAACTTAAAGCATATCGGCTATAACGGCTAATAAATTTGCTGCCTCTCATAGCGAAATCATTTATCATACAACTCACACCTTTATAAAACTCTTTAGGGATTCCCCCGTTAAAGCGGGTTCACTCCCAAAACTGTATTCATTTAGCTAAAATGGGCCATCACGCATTAATAATTATGGCTACTATTATTTCAAAACATGAAATCCTTCTTTAAAAACTCACCCTTATGCATATAATGTAACTTGAGGACATGGAAGGGAAGGGGGTCCACATGTATCACATTCAAGCACTTCATAATCAATTCAGCACAATGAGCCACACATGGCCTCGCAATCTACACGATTGTGGTTAATTCAAAACCCAAACTCCCTCCTCGCAAGCACCGTACCACAAAGAACCACGAACCACTTATAGTTCTACCTTAAACCACCTAACTTCTATATCGGTTTTCAATTCATTAATCATAACACATTATCATGCTAGCTTAGAAAAGGAATAGGGTTTATGCACTCACCTGGGCAAGTAGCACCATCCAACGGTGTATTGCTGCAAACATAGATATATATATATATATATATATATATATATATATTTAAACACATCCCTATTTATAACTATAATGCCTTAACAAACAAACTTAACTATTTAAACATGAATCTTATCGCATTCGAGGTGTTCATATGCCATTTCAGACTTCTATTCAGGCATTAAGTAGCTAAATTAAACAAACATTAAAATCAATGCATTCGTATGCCATTTTAAATTACTATTTAGCCATAAACCAACTAGTTAAGCAACATCGATTCAAGGCATTCATCCATTGTTTCGAGGTTGCATTTCAAGCCTAATTTAATCATTTAACATAATGCGATTCAAGAAGTTGGTTTAGTACATCAAAGTTACTATTCAAGCACAATGAAGTCATTTAGACATAATACGATTCAAGACATTGGTTTATTATATCGAAGTTACCATTCGAACCTAATTAAGTCATTTAAGCATATGACGATTATAGGCATTCGTTTATTATATCGAAATTATTGAACGATCATGATTTAACTAAGCATATATATAACGATTCTAAGCACTTATAGTTTACTTTGAAGTTATTAAATGATTATGAGTCAACTAATTGTACATATAACGATTCTGAACACTCATAATTCATTTCGAAGTTCATAAATGATTACGAATTAACTAAACTTATATACATCGACTCTAAACATTCATAATTCATTTCGAACTAACTTTTCAGGAACGTATAAACTTAACATATTCGAATCAATTCTAAGCATATATAATCCATTTCGAACTAACTTTTCAAGCATGTATAAACATAACATATTCGAATCGATTCTAAACATGCATAGTTTCTCCTCACATAATCCATGAAATTAACTAAACCTATGCTAACATAAATCATCGTTTAGGTTAAAACGTTTCGAAATTAATACTAATTTAGGAGGCGAGGAACACCCACCTCGATTCCATGCTACAGGACCCGTTCTAAGGGCTTTGGTTCGACTTTAAGGGCTCGAAAACCTCAATCCTCAATCCAATTAGTCCCAAATGCACGTCCAACTGAAGAACACGAAACCCTAGTCCATTGCCTTGCTTGAACAGAACCCTAGCTCCCAAATTTGGCGACGTTTGAAGGTGATTTGGGTCGAATTCGACCCCCAACTATATAGGGGAGGTCGATTGTGGCATGGGTGGCTGGATTCCGACACGTGGGTGACGAATTTTGGGCGAAGACGTGTGGGTTTTTGGGGTTACCTTGGCCGTGAGAAGTGTGAGAAGAAAAGCGGTGTGGTCGACGGTCAGTGCTGCGTTGGTGGGGGACCGGTGCCCTCCTCCTCTCACCGGCGACGCGTGGCGGACATCGGTGACGCCAAACGGATGCCAGTGGTTGCCAGTGAGAGAGAGAGAGAGGGAGTAGCGAGTGTAGAGAGAGAGAGACGAGGGTTGGGGTCTCGGGGTGTCTGAGACCCGAATCGCAGCCCCCCCTTTTTACTAATCCACTTTTTCACTTTTTTTAATTTCTTGGTCGCGTGCCCATTCAACTAACATCTCCTGTCTAATTTCTAATCTCGTACCCCGTAACCTATCCGTAATCGATAATACGACCCTTCATCGATTATTCGATCCCAAATACATCTAGGTTCAATTTAATAAACCACAAATTAATTCTAAGGTTAAAAACCTAATCGTACTCGGGGAATGACTAAATAAATCGAATAACGACTAAATTAAACTATCGATATAATTTAAAGGCACAAATAGCACAATTTAACTTTAAAATCAATAATAGCAATAATATTCTCTTTTTATAAAATTATAGCTCTCATAACACATCGATAATAATTTAACTTATACAGTTACTAAAAATACGATTTTATAACGTAACAAGGTAATATAGTTAGCTTAACGGAAAACAAAAATGCAGGTCTTACGCTAGGGTTTCAGTCTAAGCAAGTCATTCGAGCTATGGTTTTGTCTCAGCTACTAGGCGTGCGTTTAAGATTAATTGGGTAAAGGATTGGGGTTTTCCAGCATCCAAATCGGCCTTGAAAGCGCTTAGAACGAGTCCGTCACTTGGAGTCCAAGTTGGTGTTTCTCGCCTCCTAAGTGTTAGTAATTTCGAAATTGCTTTAGCCCTTAAGTTGTGACACATGTCAGTTTATGTCTAGTCAGATTAATTGAGATCACTCATGTCCTACTTCAGATGAATTTAGTTTAAATTGATGCATGTTAAGTTTAGTTAGTTCACGCCTGAAAGTAACTTCGAAGTAATCTAACAATGCCTTGGATTTATATAAGTTAGTTTAGTAAATTAATGCTTGAAAATGGCTTCGAATTGATAGATGTTAGTGTAGTTAATACACGCCTGAAAGGTAGCTTCGAAATGAATTATGCAAGTTTAGAATCGATTCAAGTATATTAGTTAATACATGCCTGAAAGGTAGCTTCGAAATGAATTATGCATGTTTAGAATCAATCCATGTATATTTAGTTAATACATGCCTAAAAAATAGCTTCGAAATGAAATATGCCTGTTTAGATTAGATACATGTACACTTAGTTAATTTATGTTCGTTTAATAACTTCGAAGTCAAATATGAATGTTTACAATCGATATATGTACGCTTAGTTAATTCATGTTCGTTTAATAACTTTGAAGTGAAAGGTGAATGTTTAGAATCGATATATGTACACTTAGTTAATTTATGTTCGTTTAATAACTTCGAAGTGAAATACGAATGTTTAGAATTGATACATGTACACTTAGTTAATTCATGGCTGATTAATAGCTTTGAAAAGAAATGAGTATGCTTAGAATCGATACTTGTGTGGTTAGTTAGTTTATACCTGAACCGTGATTTCGAAATAATAAATGAACACCTCGAATGCAATAAGATCATTGTTTGATTAGTTTAGTTGGTTCGTTAAGTGTTATTTCAAGTTAAGGCATTACAGACGTATACGTAAATGTGGTTATATATATATAGATATATGCTTGCAGTAACGCATCGTTGGATGGTGCTGCTTGCCCAAGTAAGTGCACGAACCCTATTACACGTCTCTTTATAAGCTTTCGTGATAATTTGTTGTGATTCTCGAATTGAAAACTGAGATGATAGTCGGATGGTTTGAGATAGAACTATGAGTGGTTCAAGGTTCTTTGTGGTCGGTGCTTGTGAGGAGGGTGCCTGGGTTGTGAATTGACCGCAATCGTGTGGATTCCGAGGCCATGTGTGGCTTATGTTGAGATTGATTGATTATGAAGTGTTTGAATGTCTTACGTGCAAACCCCCTCCCTTAATGCCACCAAGTTTCTTATTACAAGTGAGGGTGAGTTTGAAAAAGGAAGCTTTTATGTTTATAACTAATAGTGGCCACATCTATTAGCGAACAATGGCCTATTTTAACTATGCAAATACAGTTTTGGGAGTGAACTAGCTGGAACGGGGGAATCCCTAAATAATTTAAATAAAAAGAGAGTGTGTTGTACAAAAACAGAGATTTCGCTGTGAGATGTAGCAAACTTATTAGTCGTTAAGACTAGATGCTTTAAATTGCTAGGATAAGTGCTTAGGGACAATAGATGGGAGTGAACCTGCTTGAACGGGGGAATCCCTAGCCTAGGGAGTAATCCCTAGAGACCCTGACGAGGGTTAAGGTCAAAAAGTTAGTTGTCATCCCGGGAGTAAGAGCTTACTGTGAGTTAATCTCACTGGGGTTGAGTGCAGATCTCCCCCAACCGACACTTTATGATGATCTTATGCCCAGAGTAATTTCCTTAAAAGTAACAAAAGAAGTCGACGTTTTGCCTTTTTAAGTATTTTAGAAAGAAAGTTTTCAACGGTCATTATGAGACCAATATGAAAGAGATTATTTTAAGAATATGAGCCCAAAGAGGCTAAAAAAAGAGTTCTTATGAGCCTAAAGAGGTTAAGTGAAGTGTTTTCAGAAAAAGAAAAAAAAGATATTTATGCACATCATGTGATCACAGTTCCCCGTGAAAGCGGGACCCACACTGGGAAGGATTGTTGTTGTTGTATGTGATTAAGAATCTAAGCGTAGCATAAATGAAGTTCCAAGTACAACATGGCCATACCCTTGTAATGCATCAAGCATATGAGTCTGAATGTGCATGTTTAGCCAAAGAAAGTTCATTGCCTAGTATTTGCTTCATGTGTTTAGCAGCTCATATGAGGGAATTAGATAAATAAAGCATAAATCACGAATTACATCACATAATCTATGAAAGAAAGTTCCGTGCTTGGCCTCGTTTCTTGCTTAAGTGTTTTACTGCTTGTTAGAAAAGGAATTTAGTCACTCAAGGGCTTAAAGCTGAGTTTCAACGGCTAAAATGGTGTTCATAGATAGTGATCCCTCCTTGAGAATTTTGAGAATGCCTAATATGATAGTAAAGTATGAATACGTGGTATGTGACTATTATGAGGATTATTGTCTGCAACGGTTTTGGTTTAATAGGTCGGGGAATACTCGCTCATCGTGTAGTTGCTCATCCAACTACTCTTTCCCTTTTTCCCCAGGTTTGCATTATGACAAGTAGGAGCCAAGTTACTTATGCCAAGATGGATTCTATTCTTGCTTGCGAGCTGTCATGTGTGCCTATTTGAAGGGTCTTACGGGTTTAACGAAGTAGTGTAATGTATTCCCAGATCGGTAAACGATTGTAAACAAGCATTCTACTTCATGTAGTGCGCTCGGCTTAAGAATCGCCCTGTATGGCCATGTGAGCTAACCATCTTATTAGCTAGTTGTCCTTTCAATTAAAATCACTTAGGTTTTGGGACGAAAACCCCAATACTCCGGTTGTGTGAAACGTTGACTTGTATCTTTCACTTCTCCTGCAATAATGAATTATTTTGTTTGGTGTACTCCACGTGAGCTACTTGTTGACTTATGAGCACCGGCGTGTAGCTGTTGAGTTTCTTTTAAAATGTTCTATGCTTTCGTTGATTGCAGGGTTATGGTAAAGCTTTTAGCCTGAAAACGGTCAGTTTTTAGGCGAAACTATGTCCGTTTTGCACCGAAATTTGAGTAGAAAGTTCGGAAAACTTACCTCTCTTTGCCATAGGAGCTGGGGGTGTTTAGTGTGTGCGTTGTGTGTATATATATAGACATCCATATACATATATATATATACATATATATATATATATGTGTATATATATATATATATGTATATATAGATATATGTATATACAAATATATACTTATATACATATATATATATATACATATATACATATATGTATATATATATACACATATACACATATGTATATATATATATATATATATATATATATA
>JACYFF010031957.1:85118792-85147007 GCA_017589665.1 Selenicereus undatus | reverse complement strand
TGTTCATCATGGAATCCAGGGTCTAACAAGAAACTTTTCAGTCAAAATCATGTCAGCTGCTGCAATGCAATAAGCTTATCTAAAATTGATACACAAGTGAATAGGCTAATCCTTTCCAGAAGCAGATGTCACGAGTTGCCCTTGTCTATCGATACTTGCAAACCCTTAGCATTTTGTACACAGTAGAACAAAAGGAACACAAGTAAGAAAGAGTACAAAGGAAGGATATCTTGCCATGAGTCAATATCTGCAGTTGCAATTGTCATTGATTGTATTTCTTAAAATTGCCTAACTAGACAGAAAAAAGAGGTAAGGGGAGGGATACCAGAGAAAGCATAGGGGACGGGGACGATAGTCACTCAAGGGAAGAGGACGATATGGACATAACAACGTCAATATTCACTTCTCACATTACGTAATTAACATTTTTCTCCCCAATGGCTAATTTTCTTTTCCCCCATTTCTGTTGAAATTTGCACTTGATTTCTTGAGTCTGGGCAAAATTATTACAGTGAATGTTATGCCCTACTGTGAACACAAAATTGAAAATCAATCTTTTGGAGCTGCTGAAATGCATATTAAGCCATATCATCATTTCATTTCGCTGTAACACTATGACATTGTATTTTGATATGTGAAATAGCCTGTCATTTCTCCATCATGTGAGAAAATCGTAGCAAAAACCAGTCACACCAAATACATATGGCTAAAGGGATATTCTAGAAGTCTTATAGTATGCTCCTTATCAATCTTAAAACCAAATGAATAAAGCAAAAAAAGCCTCTCACATACAACAAAAGCATGATCAGCGGGAATGTATAGTTGCCGTAAGTGGAGTAATATCCAGAATAGCCTAACTAAAAAAATTATCCCATCACCCTCCACAGGAATGACTCACTCTCATTCATCATATTCACCTTGTGCGTTAGGAAATGATTAGGTAGAAGCTCAAATTTCAGTCTGTCGCAGCTTCATGAGCTTATTTCTTGGCACCTTTATATGTTTTCAGAAACACAACTCAATCAAAACCCACATAAAATCATGACTGATCAACATATATTTATGCAGTCAAAAAGAGTACCAATTTTACCCACATATTGTCAGGAGGATTAATTTCACATATCTATATGTTTTACACCAGGTCAGTACCTAAATCTTTAGCTGGTCAAAGTCTAATGTGGTTGATACTGATTGAGTCTGGAGTGGGTCAAGAAAAACATGGATGAAAGACCCAACTCTGAGCTCGTAACGCCATAATTGCTTAACACTGTTGGAGAAATTAAATATTGGTGAGAAGCAGAGGTGAAAAACAGACTAATTTTCTGTGTAGATTAAAACTGAAAACTGAGCCTCATATATAGGCTTACAGTAGCTAAAAATATGCCACTATCAGAGAAATCACCTATGTGGCTCAACTAACAATTCAAAGCCTATCTAGAATAGAATCTGAAGCAGAATAAACATGTAACAGACTAACAAACCAGTACTGCAACTACTAGCAAAAAATCAGGAACCTATCCCACTAATTTTGGAGCTTCATTCAACACTCCCCCTTGCTTCAAAATTGCAGACTTCAAGTTTCAGCCTAAGATAATTGTGCTTGGCTTGTAGGAGTGACTTAGTGAGAATGTCGGCTGCTTGTTCCTTGGTACCACAGAACTTCAATGCTATTTCTCCTTTTGCTACCAGACTCCGAATAAAGTGATAGCGACTATCAATGTGCTTTGTTCTACTATGAAAAGCTGATTCTTTGTCATTGTAATAGTGGCTTTATTATCACAAAATACCGTTGTTGCTTCCTGCTCTGCATTCTGAAGATCAGTGAGTAACCTTCTTAACCACACTGTCTGACAAGCTGCTGAAGCTGCAGCTATATATTCTGCTTCAGATGATGAAAGAGCTAGTACTTCTTGCTTCTTTGAACTCCATGAGATTGCACCAGAACCTAGGCTAAAAACATGCCCTGATGTGCTTCTTCTGTCATCTGTACAGCCGGCCCAATCACTGTCACTGTACCCAACCAGATTGAAATCTGATTTCTTGGAGCACCAAATTCCAAAATTTACAGTTCCAGCAATATACCTTAACACCCTGTTCGCTGCTCCAAGATGCTGTTTGGTGGGATTAGGCATGAACCTGGACACCACACTTAAAGAGAACATAATATCAGGATGAGTGTGTGTCCAATAATTCAGCCCACCAATTAGACTTCTATAAGAACTTGGATCAACGGCCTCTGTACCATCTTCAAGCTGCAATTTCTCATTCGTATTCATGGGAGTAGCAACCACTTTACAGTTATGCATCCCAAACCTGAATAAGAGATCTCTCGCTTATTTCTTTGAGATAAAAAAATTCCATCTTCAACTTGCTTCACCTCAAGCCCAAGAAAGTAAAGTAACAAACCCAAGTCTATCATTTCGAACTCCTTCTTCATGCACGATTTGAATTCAGCAACTAAGATTTCAAATGATCCTAGATAAATCATATCATCTACATAAATGCACACAATGCAGAATTCACCATTGTCATGTCTTTTCACATACAAAGTAGGCTCATTTTCACTCCTTTCAAAACCCTTTTTCAAAAAGTATGAGTCAATCCTTTTGTACCATGCTCGTGGTGCTTGTTTAAGCCCATAAAGAGCTTTTATAAGCCTGTAAACCTTGTCCTCACTATCTTAACAACAAAACCCTCAGGTTGTGACACATAGACTTCCTCCTCTAACTCACCATTTAAAAACGCAGACTTTACATCAAATTGATAAATGGGTAGCTTCAATATAGCAGCAAGAGATAGAAGAGTTCTCATCGTTTCAAAGTGAGCGGCAGGTGAAAATGTTTCATCAAAGTTAATACCTTGATGCTGTGCATACCCTTTAGCCACGAGCCTTACTTTATACTTCTTTATGCTTCCATCTGCATGATACTTTAGTTTGAATACCCACTTGAGACCAATAGGAGTTTTGTCTTCTAGTAAATCCACCAATTCCCATGTCTGACTATGTTCAATTGCCCTTATCTCTTCAATCATTACATCATGCCATTCTGTCACTTCCGCTGCTTCTTCAAAACATGTGGGCTCAGTTACATATAGAGCAAAGGAACCTGAAGTAAATACATTGGCAGCATATTTGGGATTCGATTTTCTGTCCCTTGTTGATCTTCTTAATAGTGGCAGAGTCGGCATTGCAGAAGGCTCTGTATAAGCTGCAAGTGACGGGTCTCTCCTTGGCAAGCTTGCTGTGAGTTACAGGTGAATGTGCGGATGAATTTGGTGGAGTTGCTGACTCTTGAGGAGTTGTGATAAGATCTTCTTCGGGAACCTCAGTTGCTTGTCTTGTGTTGCTATCATTCCAGGCCTAAGTTGCTGCTTCATTGAATTCAGCGTCCCTGCTTATGATCACTTTGCCACTCGTTGGGTTGTATAATCTATATGCTTTGGACTGAGGACTGTGGCCGACAAAAATACATTTTTCTGATTTTACATCAAGTTTTCAACAAGATGGTGAGCTATCTAAAGCATATGCTATACAGCCAAAAACTTACTCATGGCTTCCTACCCTTCCAAGCTTCGTACGGGATCCGGTTCATGACTGCCTTTGTCGGTGAGATATTGAGAAGATACACAACTGTAGCTACTACTTCTGCCCAAAACAGTTTCGAAAGGTTTACTGCATTTAGCATACTTCTGGCCATCTCAACCATGGTCCGATTTTTCCACCCGGCCACCCCATTTTGTTCTGGTGTTCTTGGTGCTGTAAGCTCCCTGTGAATGCCATTTTGCTCACAAAAAAAGCAAATTCGTGAGAGGTAAATTCACCGCCTCTATCAGAACGGACAGTCTTTATTGAATACCCATTCTGTTTTTCCACCAATGCCTTGAACTTCTTGAAATTCTCAAAAGTTTCTGATTTAAGTTTCAAGAAATAAATCCAACTCATGCGACTATAATCATCGGTGAACAATTGAAAATACCGACTTCCACCCATGGACTCACTTATTGGGCCACAGACATCTGCATGCACCAGTTCAAGACATTTTGAAGCCCTCCAAGCCTTGTTTACTGGGAATGAGTTTCTGGTCTGTTTGCCATATATACACCATTCACAGAACTCAAGACCACTAATTTTTGGCAGCCCAACAAGGCAACAACCATATTCTTTTCACCCAACAATTTCAGGCCTCTAGTATTCAGATGTCCATATTGTAAGTGCCATAAATTAGCATAACAAATTTTAGCAACTACGACACAGTCTTTTACACCTGAGACTTCTACAGGAAACATTTGGTTCTGTGCCATGGGTATTCTAACAATACTATGGCCTAACTTCTTATCATATACAGAACAACAGTCATCATCAAACAAAGGAGAGTAGCTAGCATTCAATAATTGCCCAACACTAAGAAGAATTATGAGTTAAGCCAGGCACAAACTGCACGTCATTGAGTAGTTTGATATTACCCTGGGAGGTTTTGATGGCAATTGTACCTTTCCCTTCAACTTTCATCTGCTTGTTGTCTCCAAGTCACACTTAACTTTTCTGGGACTCATCAAGCTCTTTAAATAGACTCTTTGTTCCTAACATATGATTTGAGCATCCGCTATCCATAAACCATATTTCAGTAGAATCCCTGCTGGTGGAAGAGTGAACCATGAACAGGTGACTCTCTTTTACAACTTCCGTTGCAAAGTTGGCTTCCTTGGACTCGTCTCTCTATTTGCTCCAACATTGTGCTTCCTTGTGACCAAATTTCTTGCAATATCGACATTGAAAATTGCTCTTGGATTGATGTTGATCTCCAAATTGGCCTTTGCCTCCATCACCAACTCAACCTTGACCACGATAGCCACCCCTGCCTCTGCCTTGAGCATTCGAATTTTCTATTTTGGCCTTGTAAGGAGACTCCCCCTTCACTTGAAATGCCTTCTCCTCCACTCTCTCATAGGACTTGCTGATCCTAGCTTCATGGGCTAACAGTGAACCTATTAGTTCGTCAAAACTATATTTAGAGAGATCCTTTGACTCTTCTATTGTAGCAACAACATGATCAAAATCTTTTTTAAGAGTTCTCAGTACCTTACTAACCACTGTTTCGTTGCCGAGAATTTCATCATATGTCTTCATATGACTAACAATTTCAGACACTTTAGAAAGGTATGATTGCACAAATTCTTTCTCTTTCATGGCCAAAGTGTCAAGTCTCAGTGTCAGTAATTTAATAGTAATTACCTTTTTCTCACCCAAGAATTCTTTTTTGGGTGTCTCCCATGCATCATGAGAGGTTGTTGTTGCTACAATTCGGGGAAAGATTTCATCATCCATGGCTGGTTAGATGAAAAACAGAGCCTTTGCATCCTTCTTTCGTGTCTCTTGTAACTGCTAACTAGGTTGAGTCGGTGCCAGATCAGGCTTTTCATACCGAGTCTCCACCAAATCCCATAATTCCTGAGATCTTAACATGGTTTTCATTTTAAGACTCGAAAGGTGGTGTTTTCACCTGTAAACATCGGAATTAGAGGCTGAGAGGAAGAATTGGTGGTGTTGGTTGCCATGGCTACCTCACAATTTTTTGAAGTTTCTGGGCTCTTTGTGTTTGTTTCACCTCTCTCTAATCCGGGGCTAGAAGGCTTTGTCTCCCTTTACTTTTTCTCAGTCAAGACCTCACCTGGCTTTCTTTGAGTTTTGCTTAGTTTGCAAAAAGGGGAAAAAAAATTATCTGCACGTGCCCCCCCTTTTGACTCTTAAAGAAATTAGCTCTGATACCATAATTTGTCAGAGAAATTCAATGTGTCCCTAACCTCTTAGGAGGATGCCTTGTGACAATTATTTTCACAAGAAAGCAATCAAGAAAGGCTTGCTATTCAATTACTACCCAGATTATCAAGTACAACACCCAGATCATCAGTAACCTCTTATCATTAGGCTAGTGATCAGGTTCTGGAAACAACTAGATTATAAATGGCTACTTAGTACTGGGAAGACTGCTATCAACTACTTCAGTGTAAGATGGCTATGGAAACTGATGAATGAGCAGAGTATATTTACTTTATGGGTTAATGCCTATGTGATAAAGGAAGGTGACATTTTCAGTATTCAGGCACACCAGAATGATGGTCGGGGCTGGAGGATGATGCTGCGAGTTCAAGATGAAGCTATCCAACTAAATGGTGGGGATGTCCAAGCTAAATCTTGACTTCAGAGGTGTCAAGTACAAGTAAATGGTAAACTCAAACTTAGCAAATGTAATCCACTTTTTCTGGGCGCAAAACCAAAGGTATCATGGTGGAAAGTTGTTTGGACGGGGTGGGCTTGGGATAGGCATATGTTTGCCATTTTTGTTATGGTTAGCAGCTCAGAACAAACTACTTACTAGTGGAATCATTGGTAAAAGAGACATTGAGTTGACAATGTATGTGCATTCTATAAAGGCCACTACAAGAAAAATGCCAAATAAAGACAAAATCAGCGACGGAATATGGTTAATCAGCGACGGAAATTTAAGATCAGCAACGGATTTGGCGACGGAATTCGGCTGTCGGATTTTCGCCTGTCGTTGAGTAGTAGGCGACAGATTCAGCGACATACTTTTTTTGGCGGGGAACAGTGGCGGGGCAGGGGGTGGCGACGGAATTAATCATCCGTCGCCATCAGCGACGGAAATTCCGTCACCCCCCTGCCCAATTTTTTTTTCCTTATCCATCGTCATTCCGTCCCTGGATTCCTCTTTTCTTTTAAAAAATAAAATCGCTTGTTTTTTATCAAATCCGTACATACAAATCATTCCGTGCAAGAAATTTACAAGATCTTCACACTCAATCAACATCCAATGGCTTCGAATAGCGCTTCATTCGAAGCGTTCTCAACAATTTCAAGCCACACAAAGGTGGAATTCCATATCCAACACAACACATCACATTCAACCAAGGGTTTTCAATTCACAAACCACAAGTTCCAAACAAACTCTCTACATATCACACACTACAAGTTCCAAACAAAGTCTATATATATCACAAACCACAAATCCAAACAAAATAACCAGAAGTTACCAGTAATTGAGAATGAAGTTATATATATGTTTGCAGAAGATGGTGAAGTAAGCGCCAAATGGAAGGGGAGTTAAATAAGTACCAGGGGGAAGGGAGTAGCAGAAAAGGGAGGGGAAGCAAGCAGCAAGAGATATGATGTACTTCGTGAAGATAAGCAGAAGAGCCACCAGCTGAAGGAAAACTGCAACCAACTCAATCACCAAGGTCTTCCTCTTCCTCTTCGCCTTCCTTGTCCTCTTCCTCTGCCTCACCATCTTCCTCATTATGTTGCGAATGATGAGTAAATGGTGGCTGAGATCCCGAGCCAGACGCTTGTTGCATTTGAAAGAAAGCTTGGAGGCGTTGATCGATGCTCATCATTTGTTGGCTCAATTGTTGGTTGCTTTGTGTGAGCAATATGTTGGATTCCTCCAGTTGCTTACATTTCTCCATAACCAACCGGTAGCTTTCAGCTTGTGACGATAGCTCACCCCCCAAGTTGGTTACTACACACCCCTTAAGTCATTGAGCTCCTATTGCGATGGCGTAGAACCGGAACCTGCTGACAGGCATTTAAGTAAATTACTATATTAGCGTTGCTATTAAGTAAATTCAATGTATAACCATGGTTGTTGGAACTTTAATATGAAAACAATACCGGATCTTTGAGTGGGATTGAAGTAACCGGATTCCCTCATGTTGACAGCCTCGTCACCAATGCCGTAAATATGACCCTTCTTGTTCTTGAACGTCTTCATCCACAACTCATTTGGGTTGGGAAGTGGCTGGTTTGGATCTTGAGAAGAGTCATCCCCGATCCCTTGAGAGTTGATAACATTTTGAAAATCACGTTCAAAAGTTTCCTACAATACCGCAACATGCGCACGAAATCATGCATAGTATAATAACTTAAAATAAAGTATACAAGTTCATGAATTAACTACCAATGAAAATTGAGAATAGCTAATTCCTTACATATGTTTGTTGTGATTTCTTGTCAACTCAAGGGGCATCATCTTTACCCTGGAGTTTGTGAGTTCGACTGAATAATTCAACAATGGTGGGCTCCGTCCCAAGTTGTTCCCTCTATGTACGTGCCAGAAATAATGATGTCAAGCACAACACAAAATACAGTATTGAACTTAAACGAATAAATAGCAAACATTAATTCGTTTACCAGACGTCGCCTATGCTCATGCATAGGGATCGAGCCACAAGTGTGGAGAGATGGGCCACCACTTTCTGGAGTCCCTAGTCGGTTTTTCTGGGCTGTCTCACGCAATTTCTTGTAATGTTCATTCGCCCAGTGCTGCTGGAGTCCCTCCCATTGAGCATCACCGAGCCAGACAGGCTTCTTGTTATGCTTCCTTGCTTTGCCAAAGAAGTCTCTCAAGCGTGCATTACCTCGGTTTTCAAAATTCCTTCTTATACGGTCCTCATGGACCGGATCCCAAGTGAACAATTTCTGCAATTATGAAAACGAATAACACATCAAATAACTCAATACTAATTTATCATATATTTCTGAAACTGTTAATACGAAGTCAATGTAGTTACCTTGAACTCTCCGAACCACAAATCTCGTACTGGTTTGGGCACTTTGCTCCAAGTAGGCCAAGCTCCATCAAACTTGCTTTGAAATATGAGCGAAATCCTACTAACAGCACCATCATTGGGGAGAAACCTAATTGAACATTACATATAAAATTCATTATTTGTTATGCAAAATTCATGTAGTACTTCATAACATATAACAAATAAAGACTTACCCGTTACCATCTGGTTCAATCCAAGTCTTTGCTCGAGTGCTCCCATGACTGGATTGTGCTTCACTTTCACCACTTCCAATGTTCTCTCGGGACTGGTTTGTGTTAGGGTGAGTGGGTTGGGGAGTAGGGTGCACAGTGTGAACAACATGGGGCTTTGGAGGAATGTTGTAGGCAAATTGGCCGTACATGGTGCTTTGGTTGGGAATGTATGAGGTCTGATGATGGAAAGCCCCAAATGGGGGAGGCAGGGGTCCTGAAATACTTGGTATGTAAGCAGCCATTGTTGCTCCTGGCTAAACTGGTGTATGAGGTACATGGGGGGAAGATGGATCAATATCCATTGCGGTCGGTTCAACGGCAGAGCTTCGACGCCCTCGTCCTCTACCTCGAATGGAGGACTTTGCTCGACGAAAACTTGAATCCATACCTGAAATAGGTGGCAACAACGCCAAGTGCAAATATATAATGATTGCACATGTAAACCGTTTTCGTCATACATCATAATAGGTATATAGGTGACACATATTTTGCAAAGCTCATTCATACAATATAAGTAAAGTCACATGCAAATTACTCATACACATAAGAATTCGTAACCACTCAATCGTCAGCATCTTCATCGTCATCAATGCCATCGTCATCATCATCAGACAAATGCAAATTTTCTTCAGCTTCATCTGTTTCATGACCGTCATCCCACTCCCCCTCTTCATCATCCTCACCATTCTCTACCTCATCTATCTCGTCATTACTCTGAATGAATGAAAACCCTATTTCATCATTAACCTCTTCTGGTGGTGCATTTTCATCCACTAGTGACGCAGGGATGACGTCATTTGCAGGTTCGACGATAGTCACTATGTCCGTTTGTTGGTATGCAGTAGGTAGGGTGTACTACTTATCCACTCTTGCCCTTGGTTTGGTTGGTATGACAACAAGCCAATTGGCCCTATCCCTCGAGCGATCTACATGTGGCATGAAGTATACTTGTGATGCGGTATTTGGGAAGATAAATGGGTCATACTTTCGGTACCTTCTTGTACGGTGGACCTCAATAAGGTTGCTTAGTTTATGAGATCGTGTCTCACGATTCAATGTGGGGTCGAATCACTGACAACTGAAGAGCACACATCGTTTAAATGGTTCGCCTATGTACTCAATTTGGACAATGTCCTCTAGTACACCATAATAATAATTCTCAATATCGCCTTCCCCAGTGCCACAAACACCAACACCACAATTATATGTTCTCTTCCCGACGCTTAAAGCTTCTGTGTGGAATTTGAATCCATTTACTCTATATGTCGTCCACGTCGACACACACCGTTTTGGCTTCACGACCAATTGGCTCAGGTAGCAATGTTTGTCGGTCTCGAACAATTGAATATAATGCACCTAAGGTGACATAACATGTGGTTTTAATTAATGCAATGCACCTAATTAATTGTTATATTCAAATTATGAATAAATGAGTTCGAATACTTACATTCTCACTAAACCAATTTGCGAAATGAGTTTCGATGATGGTGTCGACATCTGCGTCACTGACATTGGAATGTGCGGCTCTCACTTGTTCCGTGAAAATTCTATCACATTTTACGAAGCCTATTAACATACTTGCGCTATGAATGATAAACTGAATTGAAAGTGAAAATACCACTCACCCTATATAAGGTTTAACTTCGTCACAATTTAACAGCACGTGAAGGTGGGCAGCAACATATTCGGCATCTGTGAGATACCTTGATCTTTCTCTGCCAATAGCGGTCCCTTGCGGCGCAAACATGGACAGAGTTGGAAAATGATTAATATGTTCATCGTCATCCTCATTTCTCCTACACGTACTACGCATGAAGGGCACATTACAGCCGAAGTAATAGGAGGCAAAGAATGTCCACTCTGCCTCTAGGTATGCTTCTGTGATTGAACCTTCAGGACACGCTTGCTGCTTTATCTTTCTCTTCAATCGGCCAAAGAACCTACGCAGTTCACAATTGCAACGGATTTTAAGTGATTGCACATATAAGAATTCATAGAAGGTTTCATCAGTTATAGTATAATTTACCTCTCAAATGAATACATCCATCGGTATTGTACTGGACCACCTAGTTGAGCATCTTCTGCCAAATGCACTGGCAGGTGCTCCATGACATTGAAAAAGCCAGGACGGAAAATGGTCTCCAACTTATACAAAGTGATGACAATGTTGCGATGCAGTTCCTCAAGCATATCCTCCCACAATGTTGTTGAGCATAAGTTCTTGAAGAACCGGCTTATCTCAATAAGAGGTTTCAACACATCATCTGGGAGCGCACCAAATACAATTGGTAAAAGAGTCTCCATGAAGACACGACAATTATGACTTTTCATGTTGTTGAACTTAGCCTCATTAGGGTCCACGATATTTATCAAATTAAAGCAATATCCATCAGGCATTTGAAGCTCCTTCACCCATTCACACAACTCTCTTCTTTTATGCACAGGAAGTATGAACTTCGCTTTTGGTTTAACCAGCCTACCACTTGGGCCTGAATGTAAATGTAATTCTAGCCTATCACATATTTCGGCAACATCCATTCTTGATTTGGCATTGTCCTTTGTTTTCCCATTAACATTCATCACAGTGTTGATAATGTTCTCGAAGAAGTGCTTCTCAATGTGCATCACATCCAAATTATGGCGGAGCAGTTGGTGTTGCCAATAAGGCAACTCACACAATATGCTCTTCTTCGTCTAGTTGTGCTCATTCTCCTTAAATCCTAGTATGACAAAGTCACCATTTGTGGTTGCCATTGGGTAATCTTCCACCTCGACATAAAGTTCTTCCCCGAACAATCGGCGAGGAGGACCCCGTGTAACAGTTCTCCCTTTCCTAAATGCAGTTCTATTTCTTCTGAATGCATGATTCCTTGGCAAAAAACACCAATGACAGTCAAACCATGAGAATTTACCTCCATTTCGCAATCTCAAAGCCTTTTGCTGTTTCATACATACGGGGCATGCCAATTGGCCATTAGTAATCCACCCAGATAACATTCCATATGCGGGAAAATCATTAATTGTCCACATAAGTGCAGCCTTCATCTGAAATGTACGCCCTGTAGAAATATCATAAGTCTCAACTCCAACATCCCACAACTCTTTCAACTCATCGACAAGAGGTTGTAAATATACATCTATGTTGTTCTTGGGATTTTTGGGCCCCGGGATTACACAAGTCAAGAACATAAACGGTGTGGTCATACACATTTTAGGGGGAAGGTTATAAGGTGTAACGACCACCGGCCAAATAGAGTATGATCTTGAAGACAATGTGTAAGGATTAAATCCATCAGCACATAAGCCAAGTCTCACATTCCAAGGCTCTGCAACAAATTTAGGGTATTTGGAGTCAAAATGTTTCCATGCTGCCCCATCTGATGGATGATATAAAACACCGTCCTCACGTCGATGTTCATAATGCCATCTTATGTGCTCTGCACTACTTCTTGATGCATACAATCTCTGCAGTCGAGGTTTTAACGGCAAGTAATGCATCCTTGAGTATGGCAATGGATTCTGATTCCTTTGTTGTGACCTTTGCCTCTTCCATCTTGAATGCCCACAAAACTTGCACGCATCCAAGTTTGCGTCCTCCTTATAAAATAGCATGCAACCTTTCCGGCAACAATCAATTTGGACCACATCGTTGCCGAGATCTTTAACAACCTTCTTCGTTTGCCCATAGTTGTTAGGCACGCGGTTGTTAGGGGAACACATCTCTTTCATTAATTGAACAACTTCATTGAAACAGTTTTGAGGTATACTATAATCAGATTTAATACTCAACAGTCTCACCGCCGCAGAAAGCTCACTATGGGTGGAGCAACCATCACATAAGGGTTGTTGAGCAGCTTGAACCATATTATAAAATGGTTCTCGGCAAGTGCTTGACCCCTCTTCCCTTACATTTTAATTTGCTATTATAGCATCATCAACCATGTCCTCCATCCGATCTATGTAGGATTCAGAATAGTTATTATTAACATGACTTGAACCTCCAACTTCGGGAATTTCACTATTTTGATACCCAGAACTATATTCCTGAGGTTCTATTTCCCCATGACTTATCCAAAACCAATACTCTTGCGCAAAACCCTTATACATAAGGTGCATCTTGATCTCATCAGGTGTCAAGTACACCCCATTTCTGCATTTCGCACAAGGACATCTATATTTCCCCCCATTCAGAAACTCTGTCTATGTACGTACAAATTGATTGAATTCATTTACTCTATCTAGAAATTCTTGCGTATAACCACTACGATCATGCAATAATCTATTATAAATCCACCTATAATGTGGATGACCATTCATATTATGCTCAAATAACAATAACTACATAAGGTATTTGATAAGAATTAATTTTAATCAAAATTATAATAAGTACATAAGTTACGCAATTATATATTATGTACGCTTACTTTAAAATTTCCACATGCACCAAAATAAAAACTTACAACTAGGTGATAAATATACTTACATTCTCACGAACATCACAAAACTAATAATTCATACATAGTTGACCACTTTATTCGATCAACATATCAAATTTAAACTTCAAATTACCAAATCTAAGTGTACATTGCATTGGGCGAAAATTTTAAACAAATATGAGTTACAACTTCATACAAACATCACATTTGAACAAAATAATAAACTAAAGCATCTCAATCCACCAACATATCAACTTTCAAGTTCACATCACCAAACCTAAACGCTAAATTGCATTGAGCAAAATCTCCAACCAAATTTCGACAACATTATCAATTAAAACATTTCATTCCACCAACATATTAAATCTCAACTTCAAACTATCAAACCTCAATCCTAAATCGCATTTACCAAATTCTTGTAACGAATTAGAGCAATAACCTTACACACATTGCACATTTCAACAACATTATCAATGAAACCATTTCATTCCACCAATATACCAAACTTTAACTTCAAACTACCAAACCTAAACCCTAAATCGCATTTACCCCAATCTTGAACCAAATTAAACCAATAACCTCACACAAACACCACATTTCAACACAAATATGAACTAAGTATGAAATTCTAACAATGTTATACAAAAATTTGTAGAAATTTCAAGTTGTTTAATTGAGACAAATACCTCAATTAACTTGAAAAAACCGGCGGTGGGGAGAGGCAGAGGGCGGTCGGCGGCAGAGGGAGGCAACTGGCGGCGGCGGGTGGCGCGGACGAACGGCGGCAGTGGCTAGGCAAGGTGAGAGGCGGCTGGACTGGTGGTGGACGCAGCTTTGCTCTCGCACTCTCTCTCTCCTCGGGTGTTCGAATTGCAAATAAATGAAACCAGAAATCTGGTTTCATTTAAATGGGGGCGCGACGGACTGGCGACGGAATTTCCGTCGCCCCCTTTTTTTTATAAAAAATTTTTTTTTAGGCAACGGAATATCCGTCGTCTATTTTTTTTCAAAAATTTTTTTTCTTATGGCGAAGGAATTTCCATCGCCATACATCGATTCTGGCGATGGATTAATAGTTCCATCGCCATATCTGTCGTCTAATCTGACTTTTTTGTGAAGCTATTTTTCCGTCACCATTTCCGTCGCTAATTCTGTCGTTAATTTTTTCCGTCGCCGACTTCCGTCGTTAATATGAACTTTTTTAGTAGTGGCCCCTCAACAGGACACCTGTGCCGGTTACTTTTTTAGAGGTCCTTTTCCTATGAATTCTAGGTTCACATACTAATTTGGACAAAGCAGCAGGTTAGAAATTGGACATTAATGCATGATATAAGGTGGTTGATCATTCATAGCTCAGGTAACTATCAATATTGCAAGTGGACAAAGGCTGTTTTAGCAGGTGATTTATACTCTTATAACAGGAACAAAACTGGAGGAAATTTAGGGGCAGAACAGGAGCTCCAGTATACTTGTTGATCAACTGAAATGTGTGTGTAAGGAATGAAAAGCACATTAAAGTTTGGAGGGGATTTGATTGTGTGTTAATGTAAACATTATATTGTATCCTCCTTTTTTTGGGAATTAATGATAAATATTACCTTTTTCCCAAAACAAAAAAAGTTATCAAAAAACTACTTAATTTTACATTACCTTGATTCCTAAGAAATATTCAGTATTGCATTGACATGCAATTTTCCAAGAACTACTTAGTGCCATATTAATGCTTAGATTATCAATGAAGAAATGTTTGATGTATTTGGTTTGCTTAATAATATTTTTATTAACATATGGTTGAAATATCAAAGTGGCTTTTGTATTCCTTGATATATTAGATGTGACTCCCTAGCCAACAAAATTCGTATGAATCAGATTATTAAACTCTTGATGTTAGAAAAAGGTCTCACATTGATAATAGAACGTATTGTTAGAAATAATGGCAACATCTAGACTCTTTTTCTTATTTTTTCCTTGTCTCACATGGGAGGTTTAGAAACCTCTTGTGAGGTGTATATTATTGCATTTTCCTTGGGTTTGTTCAACTCCCTTGGGCTTGGTTTTGTTAGTGATGTAAGGTGAGGGGTTGACCATCACTCACTAGCGTGCACCACCCACCTACCTGGTCTGATTGGGTGCAATAGTGGGTGGTGGGCTTCTCTTGTCTGCGAATTATTTGGAAAATTTTCTGTTATTTTTGTCTGCTAGCATAATAAGTCGTCGATATGCTGCTGATTTTTCTCCACGTTCTTCTTCAATAACGACTAGTTGAAGCAGTCAAATGCCATCCCTGATTTCTAGCCATTATCTCTCCATTTTGCAGACTTCTCACCGCCCTCGAACAATGACTTCTCTCTCTATAAATACCAGCTTTCCTTGGCTACAAAACACACAAAAAGCACGTATCCTTTCTTTTCTTCTGCATTTACTGCTTGCTCCTCTATTACTATGGGCAATTGCAGTCCTATGTCTTCCAAATTTCTGGCTTCGAGTGCATGAGTTCAAAGGCTCACTGTGTAACATTCAGGAGTGATTCGCTGCCTGGATTTACACCCTGGTCCAGCCGAAATCGATTTCAAGTCAATGGTTCTCCAAGACACCATGCTTTCTTGCCTTTCCACTGCCCTTGGTTTGCCCATATTTTTCCAACAATTTCAAAGCGATTTTTATTACCTACAAATCAATGGTTATCACTGTCAAAAAAGCCCTCTCTGATCCCTTAATACTAGAACCTTTAGATGGAACCAACTATAGATGTTGATCCCAAAAAATTCTAATTTTCTTTGAACAATTAGAAGTCAGCTATGTGCTGATCTCCAACCTACTTGACGAAATAACGCTTCTGAAGCCATTGTAGCTTTCACATAAAGGTAAGGCTAAACTTATTGATGAGGCAACTAAGGAAAAATAAGACAAAGACAACAAAATGGTCTGGGGACATATGCTAAACCATTTAACTACCCTGTTATTCAATTTGTTTGTCACTTGTAAATATGCCAAGGTCATACGGAAGAAACTAGAGATCAACTATGGGGCTAATGATGCTAGAAAGAAAAAGTACATGGTTAGTGAATGACAGCGATTCCAGATTACTGATGATAAACCAATCATAGAGCATGTTTATGTCCATGAGAACCTATGTGTTCAAGCTTTGAACGAGGGTTTGAAGATGTATGAGATACTGCAGGCTAATGTATTGATTAAGAAATTTCTACCATCCTGGAATGATTATAGGAATCATCTATGACATAAAAAGAAAGATTCACCCTACAGAAGCTGATGAGCCACATGAGAACTAAAGAAGTTAATGTCTCAAATATGACAGATATGCCAATGACCTCAACTCACACACAAGGAATGCAAGGGAAAGCTAAGAGCAACAAGAATTCAACCTTGAGTTTAAGGAATCCGAAAGAAAAAGGGAATGTAAAATAGAATCAAGTTAGAACTAAACTTGATTCTTGGATACAGAAATCACCACGAAGATCAAGATTAAGACCCTTAGATTTGAATAAGATACAGAAACACCACTTAAAGAAGCTTAAGACTTCACTTGGACATTACCTAACTTGGCCTAAGCTAGGATAAGCAAGTAAAGTGTTTTAAGAAACTCAAAGGAGCAAACCTCAACTTTCTTTTACTCAATACTCAAATCTAATTTGCAAAATGAGCTACATGCCAACTTATACACATCCATGCTTGCTGCCTAGGAAGGATTGGGAGGTTTCTTCATGCTTAGGAAACCTCTAACCATGCTTAAAGCTAGCTTACATTTGGTGTAGATACAAAGCATGATTAGGCAAATTGATCACAAGTAATGAGTCTTGCAAACAAAATATTGAAGCCTTAAACTCTTCCTACACTCTTCATTTAGCCTTGAGAAGGCTGCTTGCATATGGAGGAGAGAGAAAAAGGATGCTGGGAATAACCACTTTACGACTAGCCAATCCAAGCTCACTTACCTTTCTTTCCTTGATTCCCATTGGTAGTGCATTTAGCTAGGCTGAAAACGCTTATGATTGTGCCCCCTAACTGCTTTTAACTTCCAATGATGTTTCTTGGTCGTGATTGGATGGCAAAAGGAAGGATTAACCATCACAACAACCAATCGGGTGTAAGGAACCAAATCTGGCCGGTTTTGTGCATCAAATTTCTCTTGCTTTAAATTAACTTAGACTTGATTTCCTTGATTGGGAGGAAACCTCAAGATGTGCATAAGCCCCCCATGTTAAGAAATCAGGGTTAATAAACTTTTAATGGCTTAAAATAGCAAGCAAACAAAACCGAACAGAATAGGCGCAAAACTAGACCAGTTTGCAAAATGCACTTGCTTCTTCACTTTGCACCTGATTTAACTTGAACTTCTTGGTTGTCCTTGATAGCTAACATCTTAGAGAACCAAAATATGTAAAAATATTGGATTTAAACCTCAAGGAGGCCTAGTAATGTTGATATCAAAACCGGGCTGCTGCACTGTTTTGAATCCGTGACCTGCTGTTTTTGGGCACCACATTTCTCGTGCACAAAGTGAGCATGATGTGAATTTCCTAATGGGGGGAAATCTTAGGATGTCTACGTACTAACCACCCTAATGAGAAATAAAGGTTAAAGTAGGTTTTAAATACATAAAACACCTAATCAACCAAATCGGATAAATTAGGGTGCAATCTGGTACAGTTTACAAAATGACCTTGTTTCTCCTATTTTTACGTGGCTTAATCCAAATCTTTTAACATGCTTAGACAGCTAAGAGCTTTAGGGAACCCAAATGTACAAAAACATCAAACTTAAACCTCAAGGAGGCCTAAGTATTCATGGACACAAAATCGGGTATGTAAACTGTCTTAAACCCAGATAATCTAATTTTTCCCCTAGCATAATGTGGGCATTTTCTTAGACTTTGGCTGAGTAATGTTGATTACCTTAACTGACCTGAAGGCTTAAAACATGCTGTCTTGCTAGATCTCCACCAAAATATAAGTTGGATTCCCTTACTCTAAACTCTTCCAAAGCTAACCTAGTTGAATTTACAATGCCTAGACACAAAGGTAGGTTTAAAGGCAAAGGAAAGAAGAACCAGAAGTCGAGCCATCCGAGGTAGCAGAACAAGTCGAGCAACAAGATCCAAAAACCAAAGAGACTTTGCTATGTCTGTGGAAAGCCAAAGCATAGAGCCTGCAAATGCCCACTTTGTAAATGACAATCCCAGCCAAACCAGAAGCCTATCAGACAACTTGCAGCTAGGCCAGCCTTGATGAAGACGTTGAAATCATTTGTGCTGTGGTTGAAGAGGAAAACTTGTTAGCAAATAGTGTTGAATAAATCTATGGCACTGGACATTCGAGGCACTTCTGCACTAACAAGAAACTTATGCAGGACTTTGAGGATGTTGCTGATGGCGAATGTGTCTACATGGGCAACTCTACCATTGCTAGAGTTATGGATAAAGGGAAGATTCTTCTTAAGTTTAATTTTGGAAAACTATTGTCTTTGATTAATGTGTTGTATATACCATCCATTCGTAGGTACCTAGTTTCTGCTATACTTCTCAATAAAGCCAGATTGAAAACTATTGTTACAAATGACAAAGTTATTATTTCTCATAATGGGCTCTTTGTTGTGAAAGGTATCTAAATGAGAGGTTGTTTGTTAATCTTGCTTTTGAGACTATGAATGGAAATGCTTCTAGTTCTACTTATATTGTGGAGTATGTTGATTTGTGGCATGGCAGGCTAGGCTATGTTAATTTTGCTTCCATAAAGAGACTCAAAAATCTGTGAGTAATTTTTGCTGTAAATGTTGAAAATTTTCCCAAATGTTCTATGTGCATAGAAGTAAAATATGCTAAAAAAACCCTTTAAACCTCGTCACTAGTAGAAAAATAGAGCTGTTAGAAGTAGTGCATTTAGACTTAGCAAATTTTAAAACACGGTTAACAAAGGGGAGAAAATGCATTACATCATCTTTGTAGAAGTTTGCTCTAGATATACCAAGGCATACGTCCTTTGGTCCAAAAATGAGGTTAAGAAAATGTTTTTGAAATATAGGACAGAGGTTGAAAACCAACTAGATAGAAAAATCAAGAGACATAGAGTTGATAGGGTGGAGAATATGAGACTAACTCTCTATCAGCCGTATGTGAAAATAACAGTATCACACATGACGTTAGTGCTCCCATACTCCCCAATAGAATGAGAAAATCGAATGCAAAAATAGAACCCTTAAAGAAATGATAAATGCTATGCTTTTGAGCTTGAGACTTTATGACAACATGTGGGAGGAAATTGTGTTATCTGCCTTCTATATTTGTAATAAAGTGCCCTATAAGAAGTTAGACCCCATATGACTTGTGGAAAGGATACACTCCCAACTTGAGCTTTTTTAAGGCTGTGGGGGTGTTTGGCTAAAGTTCCCCTGCCTGACGTTAAATGTGAAAATATCGATCTTGAAACCTTCGATTCTTTGTTTATTGGTTATGCCCAAAACGGTGTCGCATAGATTCATGTCATTTAATAACTTCTCTATTAGTGAGTCTAGGGATGCAAAATTCACTGATCATGTGTTTGCTTTGGAAAATAATGTCTCCACTACCATGCGTGAAACCATATGAGTGCATGACAATGTGAATATTCCTGCTCCTAGTTCTGTTGTTAGAGAGTTAGTTCTAGAAGGAGTAAGGGACGTATAGTTGAGATTAATTTTGGTCCTGACTTTCTAACCACCTTTTTGGTTGAATATTTCGATATTAATTCCTTGACTGATGCATTAGTGTCTACTTCTGTATCAAAGAAGATGCCAAAACTTATGAAGAGGTTATGAGATCCATATATGCTAGTTTCTGGAAATAAGCCATTTAAAGTGATTGGGCTTTATAGTGTCAAGTGAAACTTGGGAACTCATTACCCTACCCAAGGTTTGTAGACCTCTTAATAGTAAATGAATCTTCAAGAAGAAGTTAAAGCCCAATAGTTCAATTGATAAATACAAAGTCAAACTGGTGATTAGAGGGCTTAGTCAGAAGAAGGGAGTTAACCTATTTGACGCTTATTCTCCTATAGCTAAAATAGCCACTATTAAGACTCTATCGACTTATTTGTTATCCATGGTCTCGTTGTACATCAGATGGACGTGAAAACAACTTTTCTTAAAGGTGATTTAGATGAAGAGATTTAAATATCTCAATCCGAAGGATATGTGGTTCCCGAGTAGGAGAATAAAGTTTCTAAGATTAAGAAATCCCTTTGTGGCCTGAAACAAGCTCCTAAATAGTGGCATGAGAAATTGACGGCACAGTGCTACAAAATGCTTTTGTGGTGAGCACGTCTGATTCTTACGTGTACTCAACACTAGTTGGCTCAAATTGTGTAATAATATGTTTGTACATCGATAACATGTTGATTTTTGGTACTAATATGAATGTTGTTAATGAGACCATGGATTCAAAATGTAGTTAATCCGTGAAAAAACAGCTGCATCGAAAACATTGTTGAGTTGACCGAGCTACCGCAATTTTTGCATTAGAGCGATTTTTCTATATCACCACCGAAACCGCAATCATGACTGAAACTGCATTTTGAATCCTTGAATGAGACTAAGAAATTGTGGTCTCCTCACTTTGAAATGAAGGATATAGGAGAAGCAGATGTGATCTTAGGGATCAAGGGTAGAAAGACAAATAATGGTCTTTCTTTGTGTCAGTCACATTATATTGAGAAAATGCTAAAGAAATTAACTATTTCAATGTGACTCCTGTGCGAACTCCTTATGATCATAGCATACACCTTAAAAACAACAAGCTGTCTAGTGTTTCCCAAACTAAGGATGCTAAAATTATAGGAAGCTTCGTGTTTCTTATGAGCTATACTGAACCTAATATAGCTTATGATATCAGTATGTTGAGTTGTTATACTTATAACCCTAGTAATGAGCATTGGGATGCATTGTTTCATTGGTTTAGAGACCTGAGAAGTACTATGGACTGGTGTTTGCATTATAGTAGTTTTTCTGCTATTGATAATTCATATTTTATGTACAATTTTCTCCTTCATTTTACCTACTTTTATGTCTTTGAAATATATTTTTGAGTAAATAATGCAAATTTTATGAAACTTGCAGGAAAACTAAAATAGAAGAATTTGGATGAAGGTTGTGCAATTTTACTCGGATCGCCTACAAGTGCAAAGTCTAAAGTTCAAGCCCAAAGAGAAGAAAAAAAAAACATAAAATGGTTTGTTTGGGCCTAAGCAAGCGGCCCAGTCTTGACCATGCCTCTCACTCCATCTCATCCTCCCCTCTTCTCTCAAGTGCTCCATTTTTCCCACATGGCTAATTCTTAACCTAGTCAAATGCCATTAATCAAAATTAATATTATACTTATGACTATCTATAACCATGCATGTAACATCCCAAATTAATTGGAATTAATTTTCATTAATTTTGGGGGTATCCTAAGAGTTGGATTTACACTATAAAAAGGGGCCAAGGTTGAGGGAAAAAGGCACTCATATCCACTCTCATTCTTCCATCCACTCACTCAAGCATCTTCTTGTCCTTTCATCTTTCATTTTTTTTAGAGAGAGTTTTTGTAAGACAAGATCATTTGGGTTGAGGGGTTAGGAAGAAAATAAGCTTTGTTAGCTATTTTTTCTCTTCTCTTCTTATCTCATTTGTGAGTCAAATTTGAGAATTTACACTAAGTTTTCATAATTTTGTGTAATTGAGTACAAAGTTTGGACATAGGTTGTGAAATATACCAATTTCAATGGTATTTTTTCTAACTATGGCCGGCTAAACTACTCATTTCTAGGACTATGATGGATCTCTGGTAATAATATTCTTTTGCTAATTTCTTATGGGTTTATTTTTGTCTCTTTTGCATAATCTTGAGTTTATATTTGATCATCATCTACTTATGCATCTTAACACTAATTTTTAATCATGTTGATGACACTAGTTTAATTTGCTATCTCAAATGAATATTAGACCTTGTAGACTAATATGATGATTATGCAATTTGGGTTTAAAATTATAATTGTTTAAATTGAATAATTTATGCTAGAAATTAGATGAGTTATGTCTAAAAAGAATAAATCATCCTAAACCACTAGATAAATTATGTCACTTTATAATTATAATCATATTTTAAATTCATGACCTAATGCTTGTAGCTTATGTTGAACAAGAGACAAATTGAATCCCCATTCGAATTAGTAAATCAATATTAGCATCAAAGGTGAAATCTAAAGTCCTAAAACTTTCTCTTATTTGATTTCTCTCTACTTCACTACTTATTTGCTCTTCATTTTGTTGGTCAATTTATATTCATAATCCAACTCAGAAATTAAATTATTCTTTATAATCGGAAAGGTGAATTTTAAAAATCGCTATTGTTCCTCGTGGGATCGACACCCTATACTCGCTAGTCTACAATTAACCTTGTGCACTTGCAAGTAAAAAGGGTTTTAAAACTATATATAAAATCCACATCAAATGCTAGAAGAGTTTTCTGCTGCAAACTGGGTCCGGAATGATGATGAAGTAAGTTCTGTTAGTAGTTATATGTTTACCTTATGTGGAGGTGATATCTCGCGGTAGACTTGTATTACTCGTTCTACCATGGAAGCTGAATTTATTGCTCTTGAGTTGGCAAGTTAAAAAGTAGAATGACTGAAAAATCTACTAATAAATATCTCACTGTGGGAGATGCGATCTACAACTATTTCCTTTCATTGCAACTTGCAGGCAGCAAAAGTTGCACACAACAGTGTATATAATAGAAAGAAGAGACACATTCGCATTAGACACAATCTGGAAAAATAATTGTTAAAACATGGTATCATTTCCTTGGAATACAAGAGATCCGACAGAAATCTAGCGGATTCACTAACTAAGGGTTTAACCGGGTGAGTCGTTCTCAAAACATCGAGGGGGATGGGACGCAAGCCCATGGAATGAAGTAGCATAGTGGATATCTACTTGTGGTCAAATGAAGCCATCTTAGCCTCAACACACACCACATTTCCATCTCTATGGTATGTAGTAGTGCCTCTGAGAGGTTGAGCTCTTATGTTCTTAATGCATTCATAGCACATTGGGGTGGTGCTATTGAGACTGCGGATTTACCACTTGATGAATATGAGGTTGAGTAGCATCACACTCTTAATAATTCCATAACCATTATTACTGTGGTCTATGCTAAGATGGAGTTGATGGAATTACCTATGCAAGTGTGAAGGTTTGACCACTTTCTATGAGAAACTTGGGTTGTCTATCTAGAGCACTTATGAGACCCAAGGTGTACGCATGTCCCCCAATAGGCGCAACTTCATTATCACGGAATACACAGTGACCATAGGGATTGATATGAGTTGTGGGGGACTCAACCAAGATCTATAAAGTTCAAGATTTGTTTGCTTAAGAGACTCGATTATTGCCAAACTTTACCATGTATCAATTCAATTGAAAGACATTGATGCTTAAGTATCTAACCCTTCCTTTGCCAAAATCCTTTCTTCACTAGTATGTATGCCATTAGTGGGGATTGTTGGATATAATGGCAACAACTAGTCGCTTTTTCCTACCTTTTCCTTGTCCTATATAGGAGGTTTAAAAACTTCTTGTGTGGTTCATAATATTCCCTTGTCCTTTGGCCTGTTAAATTTCTTTGAGCTAGGTTTTGTTAGTGAAGTGGGTGAGGTGTTTCCCACACGCCGCACTCTGCCCGCCCTCCTAGTCCAGTCTGGGTGCAGTTGTAGCCGTGGCTGTGGTCTGTCGATTTCCCTTGTCTACTAATTATTTGATGAAAATTTCTTTTATTTTTGTCCGTTGGCGCATCAAGTTAATGATATGTTGGTGATTTTTCTCCACGTTCTTCTCTAAAATAATGACGACTAGTTGAAGCAGTCATGTGTCATCCCTGATTTCTAGCCATTATCTCTCCATGTTGCAGATTTTTCATCCCTCCAACAACTACTTGACTCCCTTTGAATATAAGCTTTCCTAGCGATGCTAAACACACATAAAACACTCATCCTCTCGTTTCTTCTCCCTCGATTGTTCTCTCCTCCATTATTCTGGGCAATTACAGTCCTGCGTGTTCCAAGCTTCTGGTTTCAAGTGTATGAGTTCATAGGCTCGTTTTGTAACCGTGGGGACAAAGGCGGAGCAACGTTGGGGCAAGGGGGGTCAATTGACCCCCCAGTTTTTTGGAGGGAAAAAAATTAAATATGGGATTTTTTCGAAAAAAAAAAAAGATAGATATATATTAATTAGTTCACATATATTCAGCATATGTGCAGCTGGCACAGTGGTCGGCTGCTTCTTACTCATTGCAGAGGTCACGGGTCCCACCTCTTTCCGCGGTCCGTATTCTATATTTATTTTTTTTATAGTTTTACCCTTTCATTTTCTCTTATTTTGTTCTTTGTCCTCTCAACTCTCTTTTTGCCCAGACTCTCTACTTTCGTCCTCAACCCCTCACTGGCTCGCTCAGACACTCACGCAGCCACGACCACCAGTCCCACGTACCCTCTCTCTCTCACTCTCTGCCCAGTTGCCGATGCCGCCACTCGTGCCACCGCCTCCACTTCTCCTCAGCTTTCCTCCTAAGTCCCAAATCCCAATTTGAGGTAACTCCTAAAAATTCCCAATTTTTTTTTATAATTTGGTTATTTTATAAATAATTATGTTTATTTTACTGATTTTAGTTAGATTCCTGTTAAATAATTGATTAAATTAGCGAATTACTCATGATTTATGAATTGAAAAATGAGGATTTTAACCTAATCGTCTTTTAGGTTGAAAATTTAAAGTTGGGCTAATTTTGTTTGTAATTGCTTCCTTGTTTATGTTTAGTTTACTAATTTTTATTGAATTTGTGTTAAATAAATGGTTAATTTAGAGATTTACTCAACAATTAAAAATTTAGGTTTTGCCTTTCCCTTTCTTGATTAAGAATTTAGAGATTTACGCACTTCATTTTTAGAACTATTAAAGTTTATATTATGTGTATTATTAATCTCGCCCCCCTTGCTTTAAATCCTGGCTCTGCCCCTACGTGGGGAGTGATTGGTTGCAACGATTTGCACCGCAGTCAAGCCGAAATCGCTTTCAAGTCAATGATTCTCCACTACACAGTGCTTTCTTACCTTTCCACTGCCATTGATTTCCCCATATTTTTCCAACATCTATAACCCCTAATGTTTTCGCCATTGGTTAACATAGGCTGCTTGTTATATAAAAATAGGAGATTGTGTTGTATATTTGGTAATCCATGTGAATGAATGGAAAAAAATATATATTTGATGGAAACTGCCAATGATTTCAGGTATAGCAATTGGTCACAAATTTGCAGCCACATAGCCACATAGGTCTTAGGATCCTCAATGGTGCATAGTTTACCCGGGCAATAAAAATGCCCTTTTCTCATAAATGGTTGCTAAGCCGGGGATTGATAGATAGCGAGTTACTGAGTTACCTGTGAGACTATGTAATCAGTTAGAAAGAGTGGGGAAACAAAGTATAGCTATTTTTACTGATCGTAGCTGCTCTAAATACAAGCCTTGCACTTCAATTTACATCCCCAGCTACTGCTTGATGAAATGCCCAAGAAAGCCTCTTCCGTGAAGTTGTATAAGGAGCATTGTGGTGATGAGGAGAATCCCTCACCTGATTGTAATCAGTTAGAAAGAGCCAGAAAACAAAGTAGCCTTTAAGCTCTCTTTGTTGATTGTATTTGCTCTAAATACAAGCCTTGTACTTGATTTTACATGCATGGGACTAACATAGCTACTTTCTTTGATCCTTCTATATCCACACAAAGAGCTCCTTCTCCACATCCGAGCCTCATCATATGCGCAACATACACATAATTGTTGGGATTATCTTGAAATCCAACATAATTGATGGGAAAGAGCGAAATGGAAATGCCCATCAAGTGTTCCGTGAAATATCCCTGAGAGCTATAGTGTATATATGGGTTGATCTCAAGCATCAGATTCGAGGGTGATTTTGAACAATAAATTAAAGGTGCATCCAATGCATTTTAGGAGCTTTTATTCCATCTTTTGAGAGGCCCAAGGTGTCCTCTAAAGGTCCCTTGAGTCATTTTGAGGATAAATGCATAAGGAGAACTAAGTATGGGCATAATATGCAAGTTCAACAACTCGGCAGTTTGGAACAATCAGCTAGTCCAACTTTGAGGCAACTTTCATCTAACGTCCACATGATTTAGCCAAGGTTTCTCTAGCCTAAATTTAATTTTAGGAAGAGATCTTTCTAACAATACCAACCACACTTAAATTGGAGTTCATTTGCTAGGTCAAGTTCAGCCCACAAATTCGGATATCAAAATGCAGGCCAGTTTTGGACAGTCTCCACTCTTTGGCCCATAAATTTTGAACGGCTGGTCCAAATGCGATGAAACCACATTCCCTGAAAACTAGACATCCTAAGCTTTCCAATGAATCAAGAATCATCGAATTTGGATCCAAAACCAAAGAGTTATGCCTGTTTGAAGTTGGACTTGCTGCAAGTGTGAACACACTTATTGCCAAACGTGTGAACATGGTTCTTCCTCCCTCATTTCAGCCTTGGTGCATTGTTCCTCCTACAAAGCTGAATTCCTACTTCCCTAGCAAGGCTTGAATGTGTGAATTAAGAGGTGCATGGATCCCTTTTTGCTGCTACATCCTTTTCACACCAGGAGACATCAAGAGACACACCTTTTCACCCTTAGTGCATCCAATGTATTTTTCAGCTTTGTTTCTTTGTTTTTTTCCCTCATGCCTTTTCGTGTATTTCATGCCTTTTTGTGTGTAAGGCCTCTACTATATAAGGGTCATAGTTAGAATCATTTCACAATCAATCAACTTTTGGATTAAGCAATACAAATTCAGCATTTGAGTGGATTCTCATTTGTGTGTTCAAAACCTAGTTCTATATCTTGAGTGTTGGCAATCTCAAGTGGTGTTCTAGGTCCCTTATTCTCATCTAGGTGATGATTAAATTCTGTATCCTAGATTGGGTTAAGGGATTGCCCAAGTCCTTGACTTGAGTGGCTCCATTTGGATTATCTCTTGTCGAGTCCTTGAACTATCCTATCCTTTTCTTGTTTTGAAATTACAAAAAACACAAACCTAGCCTTGTTTGGTCGTTTGGGTGCAAAAATATACATCATTTGGTATCAGAGCTTAGGCTACATTCTTGGCCAAGCTTCCCTTCTCATCATCCAAACACACACCCAAACACAAAACTCAAAAAAAAAAAAATCCCCAAACACATTCACCACAAAACTTCAGTTGTGCCTAGACCGAGAAGTAGCACGGCCACACCGTGCCGTCAAGCACGACCGTGCCCCTTGCTACTCTACTACCACCATATTTCTTGCCTTAGCCTAAATACATCCCTAACCTCAAACACTCCCTCCACAAGAGAACCCTTAAGCATTCATCCATCATGAGCTCTCTTGAAAACGTGAGGAAAGAGATTGCTTTGATTGCAAAGGAGTTGGCTAGCCTTGAAACTCCAAAGTTTCATGGCCAAAAGGAAGAGTTCCCTAATTGGATTTCCAAGGTGGAACAAGTCTTCACTCGCTACAACCTCGAAGAGCACGACATGTTTACGGCGGTCATCAAGAAGCTCCGAGGCCATGCACTTGAATGGTGGGAAAAGTACAAGTACAAGAGGAAGAAGAGAGGAAAAAGTAAGGTCAAAACATGGGATAAGTTGAGAGGTAAACTAAAGTATGCTTTTGCTCCAACCTCTTACACACACAAGCATCTTTTTCTTCCCTTTGAAGAAAATTGTTTTAACTCCTCTTCCAAAGACATACCTTTCAACAAGGGGAGTCCCATGAGTGCTTGTATCCCTAATCCCACCTCCTTCCTTTGTTTGGAGAAACCTAACCCCAACAAGGATGAAAAGATCCTTGGGGAGGAAGCCTCAAACCT
>JACYFF010031957.1:85100089-85117222 GCA_017589665.1 Selenicereus undatus | reverse complement strand
ATATATATATATATATATATATACAGACACACACACACGTATATATACACTCATATATACGTAGATGCATATACATATATATATATGTATATATATATATAAATATATTCATATATTTATATGTGTATATGTATATATATATATAATTAAATATATCTATATGTATATATATTTATATATGTATTTATATATATATATATATATATATCGTAATTATTTTACAGATTTGATACATATAATTTTTTTAAATATTCTGGTTCAATACCTCATACACATTTTTATATTGACACTTAGTAGGTGTTTGTACGAGCTCTGTAGTGGGTACGACACAATTCCTTGCTAATCATGTGGAGCTGCAAAGAGGACCACAGTGTTCTCTACGTCCAAACTGCACACTACAAGTTCGTCAACAATATCATAGCCCTAAGAAAGGCTCGTGTCTAGGAAACTCTTGTTGATGTAGCGGCTAATGAATGATAACTTAATAAATAGTAAAAAAATGAAATGTCAAATAATATTATCTTCTTGTATTTTTTCCATCAATCTTTGTCTACTTGCATTATCAGTTGTCTACTTTTCCTAGTTTTTCTAAAATTATCTCCAGAACGTATCGCTATTCTTTTAGTGATGGATAATGCTTGTAGGAAGATGTGAGATGAGACATTGATAATACTAAATCGATGATAAATAAAGAGTGATCAATTTATTTCTTAGAAAACGTTTGCTATCAACTTTGGAATTCAGGAGGTTGGTTTATATGCTAGCATCACCTAATTCTCTTTGGCCAATACTATAGTTTCCCTTGCCTTATCTATTTCGGTGTGATGAGATCATGAGTTGAATAAGCGATGTCTATGCTTAAGACATGACATACAAGTGTGGAGGTCATATATGGGTAGACTGCATTTTGTGTTCGTCATATAAACCTCTAGTTCGCCACCGGCCAATGGAGTACCTAGTGCGCCAAGGTCAGCTCTAATTTATGTATTTCACCAATTAAAAATGTCTGAAAATTTCTTCCATGCATGAAATCACAACAGACTACAAAAACTTATGAAGTTGATGACAATAAAAAATGCCATTTTGAAAAGAAAATGATATTACTGCCATGGTGCAATCCATAGCCATAGCTACCCAAACCGCAAACTGCAAAATGTAACAAACTACACGCTAGAAACGTGCCTTTGAAATTAGAATGAAAAGAATGGTGAAGATAATTAGAGTGAGATAAGGGAAAGTAAGGACTAAGAAAAAGAAAGAGTACCATATGCAAAAATAGAGGAGAGGAACTTGCTATTGGAATAGCATATTTATTGGCCCGGTTTGGCTAGTTAAATCACCCTAGAAGGTAGTGAACACGGCGATGATCAAAGTCGCAAGATAATCGAAATAGAAAATGCAGAAAACTAAATATAGACAAAACACACAATTTATAGAGGTTTGATCACGTCTAGTCCTCCACCCACGACCGCCCCTCACCGATGGGATTTTGAACCTTTTTCTTTTATTAGGTCGATCGATTACATGTGATTCACCAATCGTACAACCTACTAGTTGACCCTACAACTATAAGTGTCCCAATGTACCCATTGCTTCCCAACAGTAATTGGGTAGTCGGCCCTCCGACTAATTAATTCAACCCAATACAAAGAAAGATAACAATTATAAGATACATTTCTTTGGTAGAGAACAAAACAAATACGCTAATGTAAGCTCAAACTCTTCTCAAATTCCTCCTCTTGATTTTCAACTATAGCTCTCTTTCTTCTTCTTTGCTTGCGCTATCTCTTGTGTCACTTTCGGCTGCAAGGACCTCCCCTTTTTATAGCAAATGGAATTTAAGTAGCCGTTACAATAAAAAAAGGGAAAGAATATCTTCAATTGGTCTTCAAATCCATGGAGTCCAACTTCAAGGCCTTGAGCTGCGGCTAATTTTCAATAACAATAGCTCCCAAAATGTTCAACGGCTAATTACTGATTCTTCAACGGCTAATTGCTGATTCTGCTTGGGTAAAAGCTTATCAAATCCGTTAGTTGTTGTTTTTAGGGCAAGCAACAACTAGAATTTAATTTCAAAAGATATGACCATATTTAGAGAATCATAATCTCATATTCAAATTTGAATAATACAATATAATATCATAAAGATCACATATTCAAATTTGAATTCTAAATCATTTCAAGATATTGTGGTAACTTATATCAACTCAATTAAGCAATATGCACTAGCATGCCAATATTCACTTAGAATCATAACATATTTAGATAATATAAATTTCAAGATAATTCAAATACAACATGATGAATATATCAATTGATTAATCTATTTTTGTCTTTCATCAAAACATATTAATAAACACATTGTGAGATTCAAGAAAGCTAACAATATTTATTACTGGAAAGGTTTGTAGTGCACATTAAAGGGAAAGGTGATTCGATACAAATTAAAATACATTATACGAAGTTTAATTATTTAAATCCGCAACCTATCATATATAGTCCTGCTACATCAAGCAGGGAAATTTTCGAGAACCATATTTATCGTTGAATCCCTTTACTTGAGAGATGAAAATTAGATGTATTAAAGTTCAAAGACCTAACTTACTTTACCCAACATTGATCCAAGTTGTGAATGATCGTCCAAAATTCATGATTTCAATTGTTCGTGCAGTGGATAAGAAGGTAAATTATTGTAATACCACGATCCATAAAGAATGTGTAAAACATATTTAATTTGAGCGCATAAGACAATTTGATCAAAATTAATTTGTCAGATTATCATAGAATCACAATCGAGGTTTTATATAAATTGCATAGAAAGGAACTGTATTTTATCTCCGGCTACCTTATATTGATATATGAAATGCAAACTTTCATTTCAAGTTATTATATTCTTGGTGTATTTGGAATTGGTAGAATCTGAGGAGGCAAACAATCAAATGGAATGATGCACTTATAATGCAATATCGAAACAAATACAGGACATTCTTTTAGCATCATGTCATTATTGAATAAGATTGTAACCAAACAATGACATCATCATACACTGAGCTATCATTTATGTTGTAAAGTAGAAAAACAAAAAAAAATAAATGGAAGTCGAAATGTTACACCTTCCAATCTGGCAACATATAGAGAACTGGCATGCTTATCTTCAATAGATTAAATACAGCAGGAAAGGGAAAACAAAAGCTTACCTCCTTACCTCCATTGTTGCATATAATACATGGATTCAAAGAAACAAAAGGAGACAATAAAATGCATCTAAAAGTGTTTTTTGACATAGTGAAACAATGTGGTGGAATGTATCTAAGTTGAATGAGAGGTATCATTACATGATGTAAGACTCAGGTGTGCATGAGTTATAAACATTTGTAATGCTTACATTTTGAAAATCAATGTGTATCCTTAGCTTCTTCACTAAAAAAGTAATATAAATAGAAAGTATACTCAGCATGTGATCTTCATTTACAAAATTTCACAGCAATAACTACATTTAAAAGTCGATCAATACCTTTGGTTGGCCACCTATCGATGTTGTACTCCCTAACATAAAGTTTGTTCTAATTTACATCTTTTAGACTTCTCACATGTGTGAAAATTTCATCAGCACATAACAACACAAGAACCACAATGGGAATGCCATACGTGTGAAGAATAGGATAACACTCATATTTTCAAGAAGGGACGTATCATTAAATGTTAATGTTACAAATAATTTAGTTCGTCTCAACAACTTGTCTCATGTCTATACTGTATATATTAATCCAATTAATGGAGTGGAGTGAGGGAAAGTTTTAATTGCCAACTCAATTTATTCAAATATAAACCAAGTTCAAATTTTGTTTTCTAATATCTCCAACGTGGACAAGAAAGATAAATATCGTACTTACATGGAATAGAAAGAACGCAAAAGGCAAAAGCAAGTTGAGAATAAGCTACCAGCCTATGAATGCAACACAGAATCTCGATCGAAATATTTGGGAATTGCATAGCGAATGATTTCAATTTACATCTAACAATAGGTGGGCAAATTTGGGTTACCAGTTCTACCCAAGTTAATATATGCATCTCAGCTCTCGATATCTTTTTTCTAATTTATTTTTGAAAATTTAATCAATTTACCAACAAAGTATTTTACTTTTTCCCAATAACCTTATAATCATAGAAAAAATATTAACATTCCTTTCATAGTATGTGGGCTAGTAGACAATCAATTAGATCCCGCATTCATGTAATACAACCGATACCAATATAGGTGGATGTTCACTCAAGATGATCTCATGATTGGTGAATAAAGGAATAACATCATGTCACAAAATCATTGACATTGTATGCTCAGCAAAATATCATTTTTATTTGAAATAAAAAATAGAAGAATAACAATAAAGTGCATTCAGCAAGTGACTGTCTTTCTACTGAATATGATAGCAACCGCCATGCTTGGAATTTAGGTAAAGCTTAATTTAAAATGTGCTTTGGGAACCACAAGAGCTACTTAGTGCGATAATATACGAGCTACTTGCACCCAATTAAAACATATTTTAAGAACAAAACCAAAGCCCAGCCCGTGATCCCACTCAACTTTACTGATGTAGATATCGAAACATCTTAAATTTTGGAAGAATAAAGGCGGCAGTAATTTTGAATCCACTGCAAACATGTGCATGCACCATATCAAAATCTATGATGTTGAACTCATTTATATTATCCAAAAACACTTTCTAGCTAGTTTTATTATAATCTATGGTACATGTGCATTGAATTTATTTGCTGCTCTATATCCATGGATTAGGTTCATACTTCATAAATAGTAATTATATATATAAATGTTTTGTGATTGAGGGTGAGATATTTAGATTCACCTCACCAAGCTAAAATCAGTGATTTGTTCATAATTATTGTAATTCATTAGAAATTCTACCAAAAAGTGATTTGGCTCACTTTTATAAATAGAAGAGATTGGATTTCTCTTGCAGCAAAAGTCTGCTTACGAGAACATATGCTATTTTGAAAGCTTCTTAGACGTATTTTCAATTGGAAAACAGCCATGAAAACAACCATCACACCTCTAGCCCTTCTGGTTGCAATTCTTGTATTTAGCGGTAAGTACAGGTTAGATACATATAAATTTTCTAAATATTCTATTACGAAATCTCATATGCATTTTCATATTGACGCTTAACATCCTCATGGTTTATATAACCAATGAACGCACATGTGTTTCTAGGTATGACACAATTCATTGCTGATCATATAGAGCCACAAAGAGGACCACAATGCTCTCCACATCTGAACTGCACTCTACAAGCTTGTCAACAATATTGCAGCCCTGGAAAGGCTCATGTCTAGGAAACTCGTGTTGTTGTGGTGCCTAATGGTTGATGGCTTGATAAATAGTAAACAATAAATGGTCACATAACATTATCTTCTCCTATTATTCCCATCAATCGTACTCCACCTACATTATCACTTGTCCACTTTTGTTGGTTTTTCTATAATTTTTCTAGGAAGGTATTTCTGAAGTATTTTATTTTGCTTTCCTATTCTTTTAGTGATAGAGAATGCATGCAGGAAGATATGTAGATGCGACATTGATAATACTAAATGGATGATAAAGACAGGGTGATCAAATTATTTCTCAGAAAAAGTTTGCTATCAACTTTGAAATTCAGGAGGTTGGTTGATATGTTAGCAACACCTAATTCTCTCTGGCCAATACTACGATTTTCGTTGCCCTATATTTTGATGTGACCAGATCACGTGCTGAATAAGCGATGTCTATGCATAAGACATAACATGCAAGAGTAGAGGGATCCGTCATATGAACCTCTACTTTGCCACTCGCCAATGTAATACTTATTACGCCAAAGTCAGCTTTAATTTACGTATGTCAACAATTAAAAACGTCTGAAAATTTCTTCGATACATGGATGTCATACACAGACTACAAAAATCTAACGAAGTTGATGACAATTGAGAATGCCATTTTGAAAATTGAATGATATTACTGTCGCGGCGTAATCCATAGCCATAGCTAGGTAGACCACTAACATGCAAAATGTAACAAACTGCACCCTACAAGTACTTGCCTATGAAATTGGAATGAAAAGAATGGCAGATGTGTGCCTCAGCTCCAATCTCCCAAAAATGTTCACATAGACACTATGCCCTGCCTAGTGGTGGAGAAAATTAGATTGAGATAGGGGCAAGCAAGCACTAGGAAAAAGGAAGCGTACCATGTGCAAAAATAGAAGAGAGGAACTTATTATTGGAATAACATATTTATTACTAGAGAGGTTTGTAATGCACAATAAAGGGAAAGATGGGTCGATACAAATTAAAATACACTATTCAAAGTTGAATTGTTTGAATTTGCATCCTATCAAATATAGTCCTGCTACATCAAGCAAGGGAATTCAAGAAGCATGCTTATTGTTGAATCCCTTTACCTCAAAGATGAAAAACAGAAGTATTCAAGTTCAAAAACCCAACTTACTTTAGTTGACTTTGATCCAAATAGTGAATAATCGTCCAAAATTCATGTTTTCAATTGTCTACATAGTAGATAAGAACGTGAATTATTGTAATACCACTATGCGTAAAGCATGTGTAAAACATATTTCAATTGAGCACATAACACAATTTGATCAAAACTAATTTGTCAAATTATCACATAATCACAATCAAGGTTTTATCTGAATTAAATAGAAAACGATTCTAGCGTACATTTAATAGCAAATGGCCAAGTTGATGTTGCTACTAATACACAAAGCTAATCCCTTCCTCTCAGTTGATGATTTAGAATCTAATTTATTCCTTAAATTTTATCAAATTACTTAAAAAGGACGTGTATTTTCATTTCCACCTACCTCATCTCATAGTTATTATATTCTTGGGGTATTGCGAATTGGTAGACTCGTAGGAGGTAGACAATCAAATCAAATGACACTCATATTATACTATCAAATACAGGACATTTTGTTGAATAAACTCATCGTATGCTGAGCTATCACTTATATTGTAAAATAGAAAAAAAAAATGGAAACCTAAATTTTGCACTTTCCCATCCTGCAACACATAGAAGCCTAGCATGTTTATCTTCAACGGATTAAAGGTTGTAGGAAAGGGAAAGCAAAGGTTAACCTCCTACCTCCATTGCTATGTATAATACATGGATTAAAATAAATGAAAGGAGACATTGGAATGCATCTAGAAGTATTTTTTGTATAGTGAAAGAATGTGGTGGAATGTATCTAAGTAGAATGAGAGGTATCATTGCATGATGTAAGACACAGATGTACCTGAGTTATAAGCATTTGTAATGCTTACATTTTGAAAATCAATGTATATCCTTACCTTCTTTATAAATAAATAGAAAGCATATTCAGCATGTGATCATAGTTTTACAAAATTTCATAGCAATAACTACATTTGAAAGTCGATTAATACCTTTGGTTGGCCACCTATTGTTCAACTCAAAACTATGATATTTTATATCTTTTTATTATCTAAAAATTGCTCAAAATAAATTATTAAATTAAAATTTTAATATATTTTTGTTTATTTTGTAGGAATATAGAAAAGTTGAAAAAAAATTGATTAAGATGCTCAAATTGCCGAGTATTGGATCAAAAGAAAAAAAAGACGATGAAAAGATAGGCCCAGCACGTCTCAGGCTGAACCCACGCCTGCTTCAAGTCCAGCTCCCTCCTAACAGCTGTCCTTTTACTTATCCTTTCACCAACTGCTGGGCCAATGTTCCCAATGACCTACAACCCATCATCACCTAGCCAGTCCTCACCTCACCCTTTCTCCTTCATTTCTTTCTCTCTCTCCGGCCAACCTGTGTCTAACCCAACTTCGAAGCCCATGTCGTGCCCCAGTCTGCCCTCTCCTTCTCTCTTTCTGTCCCGGCCTGTAGGTGGGCCTGTGATTCAGAGGCCCAGTTCGGGCCAGCTCCTTTCCTCCCTCTTTCCAGCCCTTCCTCGCTTAAACCACCCACACGCTGAGCACGTGATTTCCAGCTCTTCTTTTCTTCTTCTTTCATTGCTCGGCACCAGCGCAGATGATGCGAAGCCATTTTCTTCCCCTAGAAGTCGTGCCCTAGTGATTCATCATCCCACAACCGCAAGGAAATATTTACCTTACACCCGCATGCACATTGCATCGTACATACTGTCAACTATCATCTATCAGGTAACACATTTATAATAATATTTTCACCCAAAACTACAAAGAGCTATGATGGCTGATTGGTGTAATATGTGGCTTTTAAACTATAGGTGTGAGGTTCAAATCTTAGGAGAGTTTTTTCCCATAATCTTTTCATTTGTTTCCCCTTGTTTCTCTCCTTTAACCTTCCAATCCTCTAATTCTTTTGTTAGGCTGTTATTTATTTTGAACTTCTTTTAATGATCTTATCAAATTTCATTAATAAATATATGTTGAAATTTACTTTTTTGCCTGTTGGCACAAAAGATTCACTGCATTTGGGGAAAGGTTCCCTGTAGTTGTGAAAAGATTCACTACATTGCATTTAAGATTCATGGGATCAAAATTAAGATATATCATTACAATCCACCGACACCAAATAAGAATCAATAGCAGCATGCACATTTACAATCAGCAAACAGCTCTAATATCCACAAAATATTAAATTGTGTTAAAATAAATGATGGTGTTCTTCTGTAATTGTTCGTTGTGATTTCAAAAGATGTCGTTTGGTGAGATCACAAAAAGGATGGTTGTGCGCCTTATCGTGCCTCGTAACTGTCCAGACACCATTTCCATCTACTGAAAACTGAATCATTGCTTTGCAACCGACTCGGGTTACTCGTTTGCTGTATGACCTTCTATCGATATGTTCTTCATTTTTTTGGGCGACATTTCTCTTTGTACCTTGTTTAGAAAAACAATATCTCTTTGTTGTTATACCACTTCGATCAGCTTTCGTCCGTTGTGAATCCCTACGAATGCTGAACCCCACTCTTAGACCATAAGTGTTATACAAATCATACGCTTCTTACTCAGATTTGACACTTTGTCCAATCAACACAAATTCATCATTCTCAACATATTCTTGTCCGACGGGTTCTTGATGCTGAGGAATTGCAATTTAAGTAGTCAATAGTGTCAGAAGCTATTATGCTTATCAATGTGTTTGGAGGATAGATAGTAGCTGAATCAGGAAAGACAGAATTGATGCAACAATGCATTGCATCAACAAAAGATTCACTGCCATCAACAAAAGATTCATTTAAATCAACAAAAGATTCACTACAATAGGTTAAAGGTATACTAACTGACAAAATGATTGCTACTATAATTATATATGAAATCCATGACTACCTTCCTTTCAACCATGAGTTACAATGTGTACAACACCATATTCTTAGAAGTATAAATCATACGTACCTATCGCTACATGAGCTCTACAACCATTACTTTCACAATTCACTGGCTACATGACATTACACTGAATTTTGAAAATATAAATCATACATAACTATCGCTTGGGAACCATATTCTTGATCATTGGGATCTTGATTATGGGGACCTACAATATAAGAATAATATCAGTAATCTTTACATTCATTTAATTACAGTTATCCTATGAATAGCAGAATTTGATGCTGTTAGCGTTCTTATTTATTTGGTGTATCTTTTCAAAAATGCAATGAAACCTTTCTACACTGCAGTGAAACTTTTGTACACTGCAGTGAACCTTTTGCCTAAATCAATGTACGTTCTTTGTCAGCTTAGGTGCAACGATTTTGTTATTGCAATCCTACCTTTGGGGAATTTTCTCGAACACCTTATGTGCAACCATGCTTGACTTTAAAAGTTGCACCAGATAGCTATTCTTTGCATTGAAGATTGATAGATTATTGTTTGTTTGAGCAATTTTATGAACATACCTTGAAATCCTAGCATATTTAACTCTTCGATAAGCAATTCCTCTGCTTTAGCTACCACTTGTTCATCAAAATCCATTGATTTTGCTGATTCGTATTGCTAATTTTCAGGATGGATTATGTATATTGCTCAAAATTGTCTTGATCAAAATTCAAATATGCAGTGATTGATTTTTGCAGATTTGGTCGTGTGTTTCTTGCTCTGAATTTTCTTGCTTCAGCTTTTACGTGTGTTTCTCTTCAGATGTTAGTGTTGTGGGCCGCCCAAATGCAATATGTTTATCTTGGCCCAATTTAATAAGATCCTTTTATATATAGGTGTGTATAATTCTATGGTACATAGGTATGTACCATAGACTTACTGCAACCGCAACACTCTCTCTCTCCTCCTTCAACCATCATGTTTAATTCTCCTAGTATCATGCCTGTTCGTTACCTCCATCATTACATCAATGTGGCGGTTTCAAGGATGAAGATGAAGAATCATGGTTGTGGAGGCGACACTTTTTGGGGCTTCAAATGAAGGCTGGGAGGAGATGGAAGTGGTGGAAATGGATAGAATAGGATTATCAGAGTTTTTTGGTTCTCGTTTTTTCCATTTCATTTTTTTTTCTTTTCCGATTGTAGATTCATTCTCAGAAACGCATGTAAATCAGCTTTAAATTAGTTTAATTCCGGTGAGATTTTTTGGTTTATTTTAGATTTGGATTTGCTGGAGTAAATATGGCTTCAGATATTGTGTTGCTCCACTCTTCTTATTCGGTTTTCATTTTGCTGAGTTGACCTCCGTCGTTGCTAGGATTCTGTCCTTGTGGTTCGTGGTTGCTAGATGCGCTGATTCAACTTTGTCCACTCGACTCAGGCCCAGACTTTGAAATTCCTGAATGTTTCCGACTTTCCGTTACCTGTAGTGTAATCTCAAAATTTTTGGAGGATTGAACAGATGTAGTGAAAGTTGGTTAAAATCGCTTACTTATTAACCATTGTATAATATAGTTTAGTACAAGTTACTTAGTGGTCGATTAGAAACCTAATTACATTTCCATCCTTGAGGACGACATCTCAAGTACTACAACGAACAACTGTGTACATGTGCATTTTATAATAAGTTTTTGGCGCTATTGTTGGAGATGGTTTTGTGAAATTTGGTTGTGTCCGAGTCGTTTGATTCATTTTCACTTTAGTTTCATATTTGTGATTTTTGGTTTTTATTTAGTTTTAGTAGTTCAGTTTGGTTTAGATTTCTTTGTTTTAGATTTTCGATTTGAGTTAATATTTTGATTTTGCTTTTGTTTCAAGATCAATTTAGTCTAATTTTTAGTGTTTGTTTTACTACTAAATTTTTTTTTTAACTAATCTGTTGGAGTTGTGTAGGAACATAATGGAAAAGAAGGAAGCAGAATATGAACAACATTCTAGTTCAGGATTTTCCAGGATTTTTGGTTACTGTTTGAATCTTTTGGAGTACCTATACTTCTGGTCTTAATTTTTCTGTTCCGATATTTTTAATGGATTCTCCATGCTTTTCAGAGCCTAGTTGAATATTTATGTGATTTTTAGGATATTGCGGAATTGTTTGTGATTTTTAGAAATAATTTTCTGTTTGGAATTTTCTACACTATTCGGGGATAGAAAAGAATTGAAAAAAAAGCATATTCGTGTTCCTTGTGATTGTGTGGAATTTTCTGTGTATGGCGGTTTTGATTTTAGGGGTTGGATTTTCTATTTTAATTTTATTCTTTAGAATTTGCTTGTTTAGGTTTAGGCATTTCGGTTTTCTTTTTGTTGTTTTGAGTTTTTTGTTCTCATTTTGTTCCTAGGATTACTTTAATTTCTATTTTTGCTTTTCTTCATGCAAGAAGAAAAGGAAAAAATCACAAAAATCAAAATCCAAAAAGGACCAGAAAAAGAAAATGTTGTACATGCTTTGTTTAGGTTTTTTGTGTTAGGTCACCTATTGTTGCTTATTTCTTTTTGGTTTTTTTTTTCTTTTTGAAAATATAGTTTTATTTTTGTTAGTTTATTTTGTTCTATTTACTTAATTATTTGAATGTCTTGTTTATTAGTTTTAGTCATTAGTTTATAGTTAATTGTCTTAAAGTCATTGTTTACTTTTCCTTTGAACAAAAAAAAAAAACCTACAAAAAGAAAGAAATTTGAAAATCCTAAAAAATTGAAAAATTCTTAAAATTGAAAAAAGAGTTGCAAGCATGCTAGTTTTCACCTTCCCACAATTTGAGTGTGAACTTTTTTGGAGTTATTTGTCTAGACTTAATGATTATCATGCTCAATTGAATCAATATTTTGAAACATGGGAAATTTGTGAAGCGATCATTATGAGTATGAATTCTGAATCTAGAGGTTATGTTGAGTCTATGTGTCTTGGAGGTTTAAGAGGATTATTGTCTAGAACTCAAGATGAGGTGTGGATTTTTTTTTTGAAAAATTGGTTTGGTATACTTATAAATATGAGCAAGCTAAAGAGACTTTCAAATATCCAACTCATGGCGAGTATGCTTTTCATGCTGATCCTAACCACCAAAATCACTTTAGGAACTCACATGATTAATCGTACTCTTATCTGCCTTCTATGTTGTGTGATTACTATGAGTCTTCTAATCATGATTCTTGTAATTATCCTTGTCGTGATTATATTGATACTACATGTGCAAGTTTTGAAAAGATGATAATTGAATTGGCTAATACAATGATAGAGATTATGCAAGAGAGAATTGCTGAATATTCTCAACATTTTAATCAGAGTAGGGAAAATTATAGTAAACATGACTCTAGTTTAGGATCTCCTAAGCCTGAAGATAGTCTTTATGATGATCTTGAGCCCTCTTATCAATATGGGTCTAATTTTCATGTAGTTATAACTTTGTCTAGCCTAGAACAAGAGAGTGACCTCCCTATGCCTCTATCCCCTGACCTTGCACCCTACACTAGCTCACAAAAGGATGTCACTGACGATATCCTAATTTCTGCCGACCCACCCACCCCTTTAAATCATTCTTGTGAGTTTGAGGGACTTTAAGAATGCTCGTGAGCTAGATATGAGCATCACATCCAAAGTTGAGAATCACGATGAGCTAGAAGCTATTTGTTTCCAAGAGTCATGTGAGAAGGTAATTGAGCCCACTAATTTGGAATTTGGTGATGATATTCTGTCTGTGGAATATGAACATTTTTCATGTGGGTTTGATATCTATGAAAGTTTTGATGAGGGTTTTTATGCTGAATATGAATTTTTCTCTATCGACCCCATTATTACTGATCTCCCCTTTGAATTTTGTAAGTATGAACTTGACGAGTTTGAGAACATTGCCACTAAGAATTTGGATTTTGACCAAACTCTTGCGCATTTTGATATTAAGAGACTGGTGGATTTATGGCCCACTGTTGTGCCTAGACAGCTCATTCATGATGACAAAATTTCTTGGCCGATGAACGTTTGCATGTTTGATGTTTATGCCCAACAATTTGACAAGTTGAAGCGAGTCCTTACTTGTGCTGCATTGACATGGCGAATGTTCTCTTTCTGGCCCCAACTCTGCTTTTTACGGTTATCATGTGCTTGAGAGTTGGTTTTCTTTGTTCAATAAGCTACTTCGTGCTATGATGGGATTTGATTTGGGTACGTAGCAATGTTTAGCTTGAAATGGCTGATGCTCCACTGGCCTCTGTCTAAACGAATTTCAAGAGGCTATAGTTTAGGTATACTTCTACACCTAACCTGGTGCAATCATTCCCCTCTTTATCCTCTCTTTAATTTTGTTTTCTTTTGTATATATTTGTTGTCGTATTTTATTTTTATTGTTTTCTTTTTGAGCTTTAGACTCATCATTTTTCTTTCTTTTTGAGTCTTAGTTTTCTTTTTGTATATTTTTTTTTCTTCTTTGTTTTTCTTCTTTGTTTTTCTTGTGTGTTCACTTCAACTCCCACTAAGGATACTATATGATTTAGGTGTGGGGTTAGGGACACTTTGTTCAAAATTCAAACAAACAAAATTAAAAAAAGAAAAAAAAACTGAAAAAATTTGAAAAATCCAAAAAGATTTTTATTTTGTTTTGGGAAATTTATGTGCTATTTTGATTGACCATGTTCTCTTGTACCTGAAAATTAGGTTATTTATAGATGTGGTGTGCATTGACAGAACTTGGTCCAAAGTGTGATGTTTGTATATAGTCGCACCTTTGACATTATTTCAAAGCAAGCTTGACTTTGGTAGATAACCCGTGAGATTTTAAGCTTTAAAGACTAATTCATCATTTTTAGTCCCACATTTTTCTTTCATGTGTGTCTCTTCCATGATTACATCTCTAGAACTTACTACGATTCTCTTTGAAATCACATTTAGCATATGCATTATGATAATATGATAGAGGCATTCATTTGTTTTTGTGAGCTACATAGCTAAATGGCCACCCTCATTGGAAATGTTTTACCCATTTGATTCTTGACCATTTTTGTTGAGAACCCTCTATTCTAGCCATTGGCTTAAACACATTTTCTATACCTAAACCAAGACTAGTGGAGCAACACTTCATTATTTGGTGGGTGCCTTTTGGGTATTTTTAATGTAATTTGTGATTGATTTTTTGCTTATATGATGGAATATATCGTTGTGATCATTTGAAAATTGAATTATGTCATCCTTATCCATACCGTTCATTCATTTTGTTGAAAAGAAAAAAGAAGGAAAAAAAAGCAAGAAAAAAAAAGGAAAAAGTTTCCAAGGAAAAAAAAATTGAAAAAAAAAATCTCAACAAATTCAATTTTAAAAAGAGTTGTGAATAAGAGTGTTTAGCATGATATGACCATTATATGTACTCATTTCTAGTGGCCCAATTAAGTGGGGTGTACCTTATTTTTGTGATATTGGGAGTCTGTGATCATCGTAGTTGGTGTAACTGTTGGTTGCTCCTTAGCTATGACTTTTAGCTCCTCATTTTCCAAATCATTTGTCCCTCTCGTAGCCCTTTGCCCTTAGCCCCATTACATCCCTGAAAAGTCCTCTTAATTATTATTTTGCATATTGCATTTTAGTTGTGAAGAATTGAGAACTTTAGCAAGCCTATGGTAGTTTGTATGAATACAATAGAATTAAGTGACCCTTGTATAATTTTAAACACATGACTGCATGAGTGGCGTGTTCCACATTTTCCTAAAGTAAGGTTCTACTAGTCACGCTTGTACATAATTTCTAAGAGAGGTGAAAGATTGTGTGTAGATTTCATCAGTAGGGACTAATAATTTCTTGATGTGTACATTGTGTTTGTTTGTGATCTTGTACTTAGGTTGATTGAATGGTGTGGTTGATTAGAATATGTATATATTTTCCCCATTGTTTTATTTATGAGTTTCTGAAAAAGCAAAAAAAATTCAAGATATTGTGGGTACATCTTCTGCAAACCCTTACGGGACCTTACTAGTCCACTAGGGGTAACTTAGAGATTTAAAGGGCTTTTTGTACATGCTAAGTGCAACGATGATTCTTACGAAAGTGATATTAGAGATTTATTTTTCTTTTTCTAGGATTTTAAGTTTTATTTTATTTGAGGACGAGCAAAACTTGGATGTTGGGGTATTTGTTCAACCCAAAATTATGATATTTTATACCCTTTTATTATTTAAAATATTTCGAAGTAAATTATTAAGTTAAAATTTTAATATATTTTTATTTATTTCACAGGAATATGGAATATTTGAAATTTTTTTTGAATAAGATGCTCCAATTGCTTAGTATTGCACCAAAGAAAAAAAAAGAAGAGAAGAAGAGGGGCCTAGCACGTCTCAGGCCCAGCCCACTCCTGCTTCAAGGCCGACCCCCTCCCATGAGCTTTCCTGTTAGTCTTCCCTTTCACCAACTAGGCCGATGTTCCCGAAGACCCGTGACCCATCATCAACCAGCCAGTCCTCACCTGACCCTTTCTCCCTTGTTTCTTTCTCTCTCTCGGGCCAGCCTGCGCTTGACCCAGCTTTGAAGCCCATGTCGCTCCCTAGTCTGCCTTCTCCTTCTCTCCTTCTCTCCTTTTCGTGGGCCTGCGATTCCGAGGCCTAGTCCGGTCTGGCTCCTTTCTGCCTTCTTGCCGGCTATTCCTCACTTAAACCACGCACCCACTGAGCATGTGATTCCCAACTCTTCTTTTCTTCTTCTTCCACTGCTCGGCACGAAGCCAGAAGACCCGAAGCCATTTTCTTGCCCAAGAAGCCGTGCCCCGCTGATTCGTCTTCCTACAACCACAACACACTCTCTCTCTCCTCCTTCAACCATCATCTTTAATTCTCCGATTATCACGCCCATCCGTTACCTCCATCATTACCATCAATGTAGCGGATTCAAGGGTGAAGATGAAGAATCGTGGTTGGGAAGACGACATTTTTGGGGGCTTCAAATGAAGATTCGGAGGAGGCAGCAGAGGTGGAAGCAGATAGAGTAGCGTTATCGGTGTTTTTCAGTTCTCGTTTTTTATTCCGTTTATTTTTCTTTTCCGATTGCAGATTCAATTTTAAGTTAGTTCAATTCCAGTGAGATTTTTTGGTTTATTTTAGATTTGGATTTGCTGGAGTTAATGTGACTTTAGATATTGTGCTGCTCCGCTGTTCCGACTCAGTTTCCATCTTGCTTAATTGATCGCCGTTGTTGCTAAGATTTTGTGCTTGTGGCTCGTGGTTGCTAGACGGGTCTGATTCGACTTCGTCCACTCGACTCAGGCCCAGAGTTTGCAATTCCTGAATGTTTCTGTTTGCAGTTGTCTAATCTTAGAATTTTTGGAAGATTGAACAGATCTAGTGAGAGTTGGTTAAAACCGCTTACTTGTTTATCATTGTTTAATATCGTTTAGTACAATTTACTTAGTGTTCCATTAGAAACCTAATTACAATCCCACCCCCGAGGATGACATCTCAAGTGCTACAACGAATAGCCGTTTGCTTGCGGATTTTACAATACCTAATGATGTAGGGCTTGTTTCTTTCGTCAGTAAATTGGGTGGGTTAAAAGAATGAAGTGGGTTGAAATTGGTTGAGGTGGGTTGAAATAGGTTGAAGTTGATATTTTTTTTAGGTGGATTGAAATAGGTTGAAGTAGGTTGAAGTTGGTTAAAGTTGGTATATTTTTTATGTGGTGGATTGAAATAGGTTAAAATAATGAGAATGTAATTAATGTGTAATAACTTATGAAGTTATACAAACATTGTGAAATTTTTGTTTG
>JACYFF010031957.1:85077767-85090757 GCA_017589665.1 Selenicereus undatus | reverse complement strand
GTACTCTATTTCGAAACCTCATTTGCATTTTTATATTGGCGGTTGACGTCCTTATGATTTATATATCCACTGAAAGAACAGGCACTTGTACGAGTTCTATATTGGGTACGACAGAATTCCTTGCTGATCATATCGAGCCACAAAGAGGGCCACAATGCTCTCCAAGTCCGAACTGCACACCATCAGCTTGCCAACAATATTGCAGCCCTGGGAAAGGCTCGTGTCTAGGAAACTCGTGTTGTTGTAGTGCCTTATGAGTGATGGCTTAATAAATAGCAAATTATAATTGGTTTAATAATATTTTCTTTTTCTATTATTCCCGTCAATCTTACTCGAGCTACATTATCACTTGTCTACTTCTTTTGGTTTTTCTAAAATTTTCTCCTTTTGGCATTTCTGAAGTATTTTCTTTTGCTTTGCTGTTGTCTTAGTGATAGAGCAAGCGTGTGGGAAGTTGTGAGATGGGACATTGAGAGTACGAAATGGATGATAAAGAAAGAGTGATAAATTCCATTTCTAGGAAAAAGTTTGCTATCAACTTAGGGGATTGGTTTATATACTAGCAGCACCTTATTCTCTCCGGCCAATACTGTAATTTTCCATGCCCTATCTATTTTGGTGTGATGAGATCACGAACTGAATGAGCGATGTAGATGCTAAGGACATAGCACACAAGTGTAGAGGTAATATATAGATAGACCACGTTTTGTATTCTTCATAAAAAGCACAACTTTGCCATTGGCCAGTGTAATACTTGTTACCCCAAAGCCAACTTTAATTTACGTATTTCAGCAATTAAAAATTTGTAAAATTTTTTGCACACATGATGTCCAATCTCCCCAAAATGTTCGCATAGGCACTACGCCCGGCATGGTGCCGGGGAAAACTAGAGTGAGATGCGGGCAAGCGAGCACTTGGAAAAAGGATTGCCATGTGCAAAAATAGAAGGAAAGAACTCATAATTTGAATAGCATATCTATTATTGGAAAGGTTTTTAATGTAAAATAATAGGAAAATTGGTTCGTTACAAACTAAAATGTAACGCCCCCAAAATGCTAATGACATGATTACTGATAATTGCAGCGAAAGACTCAGTAAACGAAGGCGTTACCGCCGTCCTGGTAAGGACAAGGCTCACTGAAACCATTTAATCTCACAACTCGCGTTTACAAGTTTAACCATACCACACAAGTACTTGACCCTAAGGTCGGTTCCAATATTCTTGTTATGCTGAATCCACTGTGAGCATCTGATGACCTTCAAAAAGGCTTGCTAAAAGGAAGAATATGTGATACTTCATCACCTAAAATGGAAAACATGAAAACAATTCGAAAATATGAGCAAAAACTCAGTACATACATCCCTGTATTTGTAAAATGACCATAAAAATACTGGTGATGGGTACCCGTCTTTGCAATTCATTTAGTTGGCAATAAAAATGAAAATGAAAGTAATCTGAAATTGAATTGCTCATTATTATCTGGATGTGAACCTCTTGCACTAATATGATCTATACATAGGTGTACACCTGCCAATCCGATCAAGAGTTGGCCTGAAGCCATGCGGGTAGATGATGGGCTGACACCCTATAGATGATAACTGACGGGGTCACAAGTTAAATGGCAAATCACTGTATAAACTGATTCATTGATAAACTCATTAAGAATTGTAACTTGATAAACATGATCTGCTTTCTGAAGATACAGGCAATGGACGTACCTTGAGTCTTTAAAACAAAATGTTATTTAACTTGATACAAGTCAGGTGTTTCATAAATGTCATCTGACTTGAGACATATGTTTTGACTTGATAACACTTATGCATAACGGGGAACAATAACTAGGCCTCAACTCTGTTTCATAAATGTCATTGAAAGGATGTGTAGTTAGTAAATGATCCTTACTTGCACAATTGAGTAAGTAAAAGTATGCGTAACAGAAATTGAGTAATTAAATGGTATACATGACTCGTGTATTTCAATATAACTTCAAAACTGAATTGATGAAAGTAAAGTAGTCCACAACGAGGTAAATGGTATTACAGAGGAAAAGGCCTGGATGGCGATAACTGAGAGAATGGTTACGACCATTTCTGAAATAAGTTGCTGATACAAGTTTAAGGCTCACTGATGTATAGCTTGGTTCAAGATAACAACGAGTGCACTAGACTGGCTTGATAAATACATTTGATACAATCTGAACTGAGTAAGTAATAGAGGTCTGAGGCGAAGAGAGGTATATCTTGGTTCAATGGCACAAACTGCAATAACTTGGTCTGATAGGTCACAACATCCCACCTCTCACATTTCATTCATAAATCCATTTTATCTCATTGAACTCATTAGAAGCTATTAAGCTCACCAAGCATGGTATTTTCTTTGTAAAATTCATAACTGAATGAAAGCTCAAAAACAAGCTAAAAGCTCCATAAAAATCCATGAATATTTATTTCCCCCTATAAATGACTTGGCCCAAAATACACAAAATGAGTGCATGATCAATCTCACTTGATTCTTTTCATTGCTATTTATACAGTTACTCAAAATACTTCTAAAAATTACCAAAGTCAAAATACTCACCCAAATTTCATGAGATCTTACAGTAAATTCAGAAATAATATGAGCAGTCTACCATAAAAGTTTCGGAATTTTCCTCCAAGTATACACTGCACAAAAATTATAATAACAACCTGATTTACATCCAAGCAGGTCAGTTCACTTCAAAAGTTCCTAAATTTCATTCTAGACCTCAAATGGATACATAAAACTTCAATATGAAAAGATTAAGAAGTCCCCAAAAACTTTCATTTACAACACAAAACATGATTCCCACAATACGATTCCCAAAATGGGACTAAAACACAAGTGTATCAGTTTTGATCTCATTCTGTGCAGTTTTGGTAAAATGACCATAACTATTTACACGGACCTCGGATTAAGGCATTCAAGAGGCATTTGAAATATAACACACTGAACTATCTGCCCACCAAAAATCATAATTTTTGGCAGGATCCTTCATTACCAGTTTAATCCCAAAGTCAGCCCTAATTTCCTGAAATTTCAGCCATTCACTGATTTAACTTCCTCTTTCTTTTTCACATAAAACTCACTTGAAATCATTGTAAATCACCACAATAAAATACAAAAGATCATTTAAGGCCTCATATATATATCCAAACTCTAAACAACTTCATTAATACATAATTACTAAATTCGTATCCAAAACATGGCAGATTTCTTTAAAATTCCATAACTCACTGATTACAACTCCAAACTTCATGAAATTTTTCCAGACAATCCCAAATAATATAGAAAACCTACAGTAACAATTTCAGAATTTTTGGACATTCCTGAGATTTTCAGAATTTTCAACAACAGCATTTAAACAAATGTAAAATCATGAAAATCATGCTCTTGATCAAATACCCATAACTCCAAACATCTCCAAACTCAACAAAAATTGCACAATAACTATCAATTTGATCATCCAAACATAACCCATAAAGAAAACAACCATAAAACTCAAGATAAAACAAGTTAGGGTTTGGGATATACCTCACTTTAAGCTTGAATTAGAGGAAGGAGGGAGTTGTTTTGAGTAAAGTAAATGGTTAGGCATGATAGCTAGAAGCAAGGGGAAGTCGGGGTAGTTGAGAAGTGGCTGGAAACCACCCAAAGTGGTGGCACAAGGGGCAGCAGCTGCTGCCCCTGTTTCTGCTGTGAAGGAGAGAGAGAAAATGGGGCGATGGGTTTGTGTTTTGGGATGAATATTTGTGTTTATAAAATCCCACTTAGTACCTACATGTGGCTGAAAATTATCCCCCCAAAAATTAGCTTTTTACTAATTAAAATTAGGTGCTAAAATGAGTAATTAGTGAAATAACAAAAGTTAGTAATGTTTTGGGCTTTTGTTTTGGGCCTAAAAAGCTAAATTAGGGCATGAAAAATTATTTGGAGTGTTCAACAAAAATAAAAATTTGTATTGCTTGGAATTAAATTTTAGCGAAGATAAGAAAATAATTAATCACTAATTTATACTTACCATGAGTGATTAAGTCAATAAACATGGTAAAGTAATTGAATAAACATGATTAATGAAATAAATAAAAATAATTTAAATAACTAACTAAATAAATAAATATAGGTTAGGGTCGGGTTATTACAGCCATATTTATCAAGTTACAACTCTTAATGAGTTTATCAATGAATCAGTTCATACAGTAATTTGCCATTTAACTTGTGACCCTGTCAGTTATCATCTATAGGGCGTTAGCCCATCATCTACCCGCGCGGCTTCAGGCCAACTCTTGATCGGATTGGCAGGTGTACACCTATGTATAGATCATATCAGTGCAAGGGGTCCACATCTAGATAATAATGAGCAATTCAATTTCAGATTACTTTCATTTTCATTTTTATTGCCAACTAAATTAACTGCAAAGATGGGTACCCATCACCAGTGTTTCTATGGTCATTTTACAAATACAGGGATGTATATACTGAGTTTTTGCTCATATTTTCGAATTGTTTTCATGTTTTCCATTTTAGGTGATGAAGTATCACATATTCCTCCTTTTAGCAAGCCTTTTTGAAGGTCATCAGATGCTCACAGTGGATTCAGCATAGCATGAATATTGGAACCGACCTTAGGGTCAAGTACTTGTGTGGTATGGGTGTGAGTTAGTACATGGTATGGTTAAACTTGTAAACACGAGTAGTGAGATTAAATGGTTTCAGTGAACCTTGTCCTAATCAGGACGGCGGTAACGCCTTCGTTTACTGAGTCTTTCGCTGCAATTATCAGTAATCATGTCATTAGCATTTTGGGGGCATTACAGATTTGGTATCAGAGCCAAGGTTTTAAGGTCCACTGTGAGCTATCAAGTGTTTATGAGTTAGCTATCAAGGTATGTATGAGTTATGTTGGACCAGTTAAATGAGTTGTTGGCTATAAGTTCATTTGCATGGGCATATATGGAGGAACCATTGTCATTGGGATGATGGCTCAATCATTTGGTAATATCATGAGATTCAAGCATGAGCAAAATGGACTATGGGACCATTTGGGTCACCTATTAGAAAGGCATGCTCTCATTTGTCTGGGAATTGTATTGTATGTTTCATTTGTTATATTTGTTTAAATTTTTGTAATTGTGCACTCCGGGTGTGTGACCCGTTGAGTTATGAACTCCGGCGTGTGGTCGTTGAGCTATTAAAGTGTTTCTCTCTATTTCAGGTATCAATTGTAAGGCTTTAAGCCTGGGTTTTAGCCAGTTTTTAGGCGAAACTCTGTCCGTTTCGCTCCATAATTTGAGAGTTTCATTGAGATGAATTAATATCCCTGACCTTGAGTACAGTGATGGTTGAAGTCGATGTGGGGGTGCCATTTGCAACTTCTCAAGGGATTTATACAATGTTAAGTCAGAGGTGAACCTCTAGATGGGGAAATGCCTGGTGGGGCAATATCTTTGAGTTGATGAGTTGAAGTAATATGAGAAGAACACTACAATGAGTGCTTATGTATGGTAATAGCAATTAGTAGCTTATGGTGTGCTATTTAGCATTATGTGGGTGGTACAAGTAAGATTAAGCTGCCATGTATCGGAATCATTTGGTCTTGATACTAAGACTTTACATCAGCAATGCTCCCATTACTTCCCGTCATTTACTTATTCCTGCCCTAGTTACCTTGAATCGTTCAGATGCGTCATTTCTTTGCTACTAACACTCTCTTGATTTGCAATGGAGTGTTTATGGGAATTCTCATATGTGGTTTGTAGGGACTTTTTCAAACACATCTGATCAACCTTTCTTATAGGCGATTCAAACCCTGATAATCTTAGTCGATAATCTTAGTCGTTTAATTCTCTTTTTTCCATAATGGAGACTATAATGACTCCCGATGTGCATTACTATGTGATTGACAGTTCTTCCTAAGCATATTTGACTCATTCTACTTGCAGCTCAGTCATCACTATGTTCATATTTTTACTGTTACCTACTCGAACATTTTGCTTCTATTTGGGCACTATCCATTTGTTGCTTGCAAAGCCATTGGTTGCTTCAGACCCAGTCATTGAGTGCCCTTTCAGCAATAAATGTATCCCTATTATTCGTGTTGTTATAGCACCATAACGTCATGCTGGCATACTACTCTAGGGCCATGACTACATGTCGTTATTCAAGTTATTTTGGCAATCCTTTCTTTTCTAGTACAGCCTAGTTTGGTAATGATAAACAACGATTTGTGTTATTTCCATTTGCCAGCAGTTTTGAAGTTTATGTGTCTACCCAAGACTTCCATTTATTGCAAATTGTTGTATTGATGGATGACATCATGTTCAGTCATAAGATTGACTCCTTTATCTTGACGTATTGTCTTTTCAAACATCAGATGAATAAAATTTTCCTTCTGATAGTGTTGACCCCTATTTTCGTCATTTTACTCACATACGGATACCATATGACTTTTCAAAAGCTCCTTTGGGAATCTATCACATTTCTTCACCTTCATTACTGAATACTCTCTCAACTTCATAACATCGTTCATTTACTTTACTATCATGACCATCTTGAACAAACTGCATGTCTTGTATATGCAGGACATTTATATTTCTTACTTCTTTCATTACGAATCCTGGTCCTTTCATTCATTCATCTTACATGTCTGTTCTTCATAACCAATAAAGAAATATCTTTGCAAGAGTTCATGGTGTGGTTGCATCTCTCTGCACTTTAGATCGCCCCTTGTCTTTTAAATTTACTGAGATCAGTAAGCAGTTGAATGTGTTATGTATAGTATTGCTGGAAACATATTCATTGGGCACTGAATCCAGTTTGATTGGCATACCTTGTTATCATTATGGAGATGAACTGATTGTGTACTTATAGAAGATGACTGGTAAAGATCTTAAGGTTAGTTTGAGAAATGTGGAAAGACTAGGCGTGTATTTCCATGGACTGAGAGAAGAAAAATCCTATTTCTGCCCTAATTCCATTGTGCAAGCAAGTGAGTTATCATGTCAGTAATGTATTGAATATTAGTGATTTGTCAACCACACTCGGTATATCCATATCCATATTTCCAGTTGGTGGAGTTAGAGATGTTTCATTTGAGGACTATCAGGATTGTTTCTCCCCAAGAAACATTTGATTTTCATACCAACCTAGTTCTAGGTGCTCAATCCATTTTCAAAACTCCTATCATATGAACCCCAACAAAGTCCAGAGAATTAAAGATTCAATGGATGAATTATAAGGAATTTGTATGACCAAGTATGTCCCCGTAGGGAACCTCAGGTTCATACAAAGAAGAAAGACAGAACCTTATGATTGTGTACTATGCACAGAGAGTTGCACAAGATGCCCTATACCTTGAACAAATGATTTATGGGATTAACTGTCAGCAGTAGATGTCTTGTCTAAGAATGATTTAAGGTTCGAACATCACACCTAAACCATGCAACCACAGTTTATCTTTTGCAAGAATACCCATTTATAGTAATTCTTGTTTGCTTGTCTCATCTTCAAAACTGATACTATCGAATATTGTTTCATCTGCCTTGTATTTCAACTCGACGTTTCTTATTAGCTTGATCATCCATGTCTCCGCAAACCCATTGTTAAGTATGCAATACATTTTATTCGACCTTATATGTTTGTAAACATTCCAGTGCTCTCGAGCTTCATCGTCTTTATTTCATGATCATGAGTTGTAGTTCATTTCGTCGAGAGTTGATTCCCACATCTACCTTACATCTCATTTATTCATAATAATACGCTCGTATAACTTGTTCTGAATTCATAATGTAATTCAACTCTCATTGGTGTGGGTGATTGCAATTGTCATAATCCCCCTTACTCTCCTTACTTTGAACTTCCACTCCGACACATATACCTTCCATGCTCATCAGTAAATTCTAGTTTTGTTTGTTCAATCTTATTCCTGGACTTGAATTGGTTTTATATGAGCAAAGGCACGTTTCTCATGTCACTCGTTCAATCTGTTGATCTATCCACTGTATTTTACCGGTTCAATCTATTGATCCATTTATGGCACTTGTGATTCTCACACCTATATTTTATATCCTCATAAGTGAACTTCAGTAATCCTTATTTAATCTTATTGTCGTACTTAACTTGGCTCCATATGAGCAAATGCATGTTTCCACTATAGCCTATTCAATCCATTTATCTATTCGTTAGACCTTGCTTGTTTATCCAATCTATTTATCTATCCGTTGCACATTGCTTATCCCATCTATCTATTGTACTTATCTTGTTCCTTGTGGCTATAAAGTCATCTAGTTGAAGCTCAGTTGCTTGTCATCTTGTTTTCAATTCATCGGTTAAACCCGAATATAACCATCCCATCTTTCTCCTTGGTGGATTATTTATTGGACCCTTTATGGTCCATATTTATAACCACAATTCTTATGGCATTATATTTCAGAATTCATGATACACTTATGGTTATCTTTATTCTAACCACCCCATCATAATCTCTTCTTTATTTGCCTTTTCTAGTCTCATTGTTCATTTCTTTTGTATGTAATAGTTCGCTCGGCTGAGAAATTCATTGCTCTCATCCCTAACCATGGTCATTTTTCTTTTGCCCGTTCTCAATTAGGAGCAGATCCTTGAGTAGTCTGATGATGGGAGATCATGTGAAGTGTTAAAAAAATCAGTTGGTGCTATTTTGAGAAGGGCATAAATCTTAAGCACTGTTTAATTATATAGGAATGAGCCAGAAGACACTTTGAGTATAAGGTCAGAGCTACTCCCAGCAGTAAGAGGGAAAAATGGAAAATTCAAGTACATGTCGAGGTGATACAAGGTCGACAAAACAGTTGTGCTGGCAAAACAAAGAAATAACCAATGTCTCAGATGCGTTATAAAGTGTTCTAAAGGGCTTATCTGGTCAAGGGTATCAGGAGACTGGATATCAGTGATAATTGAGTCCTCGTTACTTTGGGCTTTATGAGTCAGCAGAGTAGAATACCTCATTTGCAGTAACAAGGTTCTTTTCTTTCGAAGGGAATATCACTTTTGAAGCAAAGTAATTGAGTTCTTTGAGACTATTGTGTGAAAAGTATTCGGATATGCTACTGAAATATGGGATTAAGAAGTTATACAATATATACACCCTCAGTCACTGTTCATTTGGCAAATTATACCCCTTCGGGGGGAAGCAACGGGAACCACTGACCCCTGTGTCTTAAAGCAACATTGCATATAGTTGACAAGTGTTATAAGTTTCGAGGACGGAACTCTTTAAGGGGGGAAAGCTTTAATAACCTGACCCTAACCTATATTTATTTATTTAGTTAGTTATTTAAATTATTTTTATTTATTTCATTAATCATGTTTATTCAATTACTTTACCATGTTTATTGACTTAATCACTCAGGGTTATTTGTTTAACCAAATCATATTCATTAAATTCAATTACGCTCCATTTATTTATTTAACGAGTTCCATCATGTTATTTAAATTTTCCACCTTCATTCATCGTATTTAATCTTCCCGGTTGGGAGATATTTCATTTTGGGTACCACTTTGCAAGTCAAGTTTCATTGATTGTTAATTCGAAGTTTCGTTGATTGAATAAATATTGGGTGAATCGATATTAGGTTTTGGTAAGTATAAATTAGTGATTAGTTATTTTCTTATCTCCGCTAAAATTTAATTCCGAGCAATACAAATTTTTGTTTTTGTTCAACACTCCAAATAATTTTTCAAGCCCCAATTTAGCTTTTTGGGCCCAAAACAAAAGCCCAAAACCTTACTAACTTTTGTTATTTCACTAATTACTCATTTTAGCACCTAATTTTAATTAGTAAAAAGGTAATTTTTCGGGGGATAATTTTCAGCCACATGTAGCTACTAAGTGGCACTTTATAAACACAAATATTCAGCCCAAAACACAAACCCATCGCCCCATTTTCTCTCTCTCCTTCACAGCAGAAACAGGGGCAGCAGCTGTTGCGCCTTGTGCCGCCACTTTGGGTTGTTTATGGCCACTTTTCCGGCCACTTCTCGGCTACCCCGACTTCCCCTTGCTTCTAGCTATCATGCCCAACCATTTACTTCACTCAAAACAGCTCCCTCCTTCCTCTAATTCAAGCTTAAAGTGAGGTATATCCCAAACCCTAACTTGTTTTATTGAGTTCTATGGTTGTTTTCTTTATGGGTTATGTTTGGATGATCAAATTGATAGTGATTGTGTAATTTTTATTGAGTTTGGAGATGTTTGGAGTTTTGGGTATTTGATCAAGAGCATGATTTTCATGATTTTACATTTGTTTAAATGCTGCTGTCAAAAATTATGGAAATCACAGGAATGTCCAAATATTCTGAAATTGTTACTGTAGGTTTTCTATATTATTTGGGATTTTCTGGCAAAATTTCATGAAGTTTGGAGTTGTAATCAGTGCGTTATGGAATTTTAAACAAATCTGCCCTATTTTGGATACGAATTTAGTAATTATGTATTAATGAAGTTGTTTAGAGTTTGGATATATATATATGAGGCCTTAAATGATCTTTTGTATATGATTGTGGTGATTTACAATGATTTCAAGTGAGTTTTATGTGAAAAAGAAAGAGGAAATTAAATCAGTGAAGGGCTGAAATTTCAGGAAATTAGGGTTGACTTTAGGATTAAACTGGTAATAAAGGGTCCAGCCAAAAATTATTATATTTGGTGGGTAGATATTTTAGTGTGTTATCTTCGAAATTCCTCTTGAATCTCCTTAATCCGAGGTCCGTGCAAATAGTTATGGTCATTTTACCAAAACTGCACAGAATGAGATCAAAACTGATACACTTGTGTTTTAGTCCCATTTTGGGAATCGTATTGTGGGAATCATGTTTTGTGTTGTAAATGAAAGTTTTTGGGGACTTCTTATTCTTTTCATATTGAGGTTTTATGTATCCATTTGAGGTCTACAATGAAATTTATGAAGTTTTGAAGTGAACTGACCTGCTTGGATGTAAATCAGGTTGTTATTATACTTTTTGTGCAGTGTATACTTGGAAGAAAATTGTGAAACTTTTATGCTAGACTACTCATATTATTTATGAATTTCCTATAAGATCTCATGAAATTTGGGTGAGTATTTTGAGTTTGGTGATTTTTAGAAGTATTTTGAGTAACTGTATAAAGAGCAATAAAAAGAATCAAGTGAGATTGATCATGCACTCATTTTGTGTATTTTGGGCCAAGTCATTCAGGGGGAAATAAATATTCATGGACTTTTATGGAGCTTTTAGCTTGTTTTTGAGCTTTGATTCAGTTATGGATTTTACAAAAAAAAATGCCATGCTTGGTGAGCTTAATAGCTTCTAATGAGTTCAATGAGATAAAATGGATTTATGAATGAAATGTGAGAGGTGGGATATTGTGACTTATCAGACCAAGTTATTGTAGTTTGTGCCATTGAACCACGATATACCTCTCTTCGCCTCAGACCTCTATTACTTACTAAATTCAGATTGTATCAAATGTATTTATCAAGCCAGTCTAGTGTACTCGTTGTTATCTTGAACCAAGCTATACATCAGTGAGCCTTAAACTTGTATCAGCAACTTATTTCAGAAATGGTCGTAACCATTCTCTCAGTTATCGCCATCCAGGCCTTTTCCTCTGTAATACCATTTATCTCATTGTGGACTACTTTACTTTCATCAATTCAGTTTTGAAGTTATATTGAAATACACGAGTTATCTATACCATTTAATTACTCAATTTCTGTTACGCATACTTTTACTTACTCAATTGTTCGAGTAAGGATCATTTACTAACTACACATACTTTCAATGACATTTATGAAATAGAGTTGAGGCCTAGTTATCGTTCCCCGTTATGCATAAGTGTTATCAAGTCAGAACATATGTCTCAAGTTAGATGACATTTATGAAACAGCTGACTTGTATCAAGTTAAATAACATTTTGTTTTAAAGACTCAAGGTATGTCCATTGCCTGTATCTTCAGAAAGCAGATCATGTTTATCAAGTTAAAACTCTTAATGAGTTTATCAATGAATCAGTTTATACAGTAATTTGCCATTTAACTTGTGACCCTGTCAGTTATCATCTATAGGGCGTCAGCCCATCATCCACCCGTGCGGCTTCAGGCCAACCCTTGATCGGATTAGCAGGTGTACACCTATGTATAGATCATATCAGTGCAAGGGGTTCACATCCAGATAATAATGAGCAATTCAATTTCATATTACTTGCATTTTCATTTTTATTGCCAACTAAATGAATTGCAAAGACGGGTACCCATCACTAGTGTTTCTATGGCCATTTTACAAATACAGGGATGTATGTACCGAGTTTTTGATCATATTTTCGAATTGTTTCATGTTTTCCATTTTAGGTGATGAAGTATCACATATTCCTCCTTTTAGCAAGCCTTTTTAAAGGTCATCAGATGCTCACAGTGGATTCAGCATAGCATGAATATTGGAACCGACCTTAGGGTCAAGTATTTCTGTGGTATGGGTGTGAGTTAGTACATGGCATGGTTAAACTTGTAAACACGAGTTGTGAGATTAAATGGTTTCAGTGAGTCTTGTCCTTATCAGGACGGCGGTAATGCCTTCGTTTACTGAGTCTTTCGCTACAATTATCAGCAATCATGTCATTAGCATTTTGAGGGTGTTACATAAAATACATTTTACGAAGTGGAATTACTTAAATCCGCATCCTATCAGTTGTAGTCCTCCTACAGCACGCACGGGAACTTTCGAGAAGCATATTTATCATTGAACCCCCTTCTTTCATAGATGAAAAATGGAAGCTAGATAACGTTCAAAGGCCTAACCTACTTTACCCAGCATTGATCCAAATTGTGAATGGTCGTCCAAAATTCATGTTTACAATTGTCTACAAGGCAGCAAAGAAGGTAAATTTAGTACCACGATGTGTCAAGAATGTGTAAAACATACTTCAGTTGAGCACATAACACAATTTGATCAAAACA
>JACYFF010031957.1:85049874-85063207 GCA_017589665.1 Selenicereus undatus | reverse complement strand
TATATATATATATATATATATATTTATGTATATATATGTACATACGTATATATATATATATGTCTTAATTATTTTATAGATTAGATACATGTAAATTTTTTAAATACTCTATTTCGAAATCTCATATACATTTTTATGTCGGTGCTTAACATCCTTATGATTTATATAGCCAGTAAAAGAACGGCATTTGTACGAGCTCTATAGTGGCTACGATAGAATTCCTTGTTGATCATATAGAGCCACAAAGAGGGCCACAATGCTCTCCAAGACCGAACTGCACAACACAAGCTTGTCAACAATATTGCAGCCCTGGGAAATGCTCGTGTCTCGGAAACTCGTGTTGTTGTAGTGCCTAATGAGTGATGGCTTAATAAATAGCAAAATAATAAATGGTTTAATAATATTATCTTCCTCTATTATTCTCGCCAATCTTACTCCAATGACATTATCACTTGTCTACTTTTCTTGGTTTTTCTAAAATTTTCTCCTTATGGTATTTCTGAAGTTTTTTCTTTTGCTTTTGTATTGTCTTAGTGATAGAGAATGCAAGCAGGAAGTTATGAGATGCGACATTGATAGTGCTAAATGGATGATAAAAAAAGAGTGATAAATTATATTTGTAAGAAAAAGTTTGCTATCAACTTTGAAATTCAGGGGATTGGTTTATATACTAGCAACACTTGATTGTCTCTTGCCAATACTATAATGTTCCTTGCTCTATCTATTTTGGTGTCATGAGATCATGAACTTAATAAGCGATTGATATGCTCAGGACATAACATACAAGTGTAGAGGTCATATATAGGTAGACAACGTTTTGTACCCTTTAGATGAGCAACTACTTTGCCACTGGCCAGTGTAATACTTATTACACCAAAGCCAGCTTTAATTTTTCTATTTCAGCAATTAAAAATTTCTAAAAATTTTTTACATGTATGATGTCATAACATACAAAAGAAATAAAACGACGTTGATGACAATCGTGACTGCCATTTTGAAAAGAAAATGACATTACCGTCGCGCGTAGTCCATGGCCATAGCTAGGTGGACTGCGAACTACAAAATGTAACAAACTGCATACCACAAATATGTGCCAATGAAATTGGAATGAAAAGAATGGCAGAGCTGTTCCTCAGTTCCAATCTCCCAAAAGTGTTCGCATAAGCACTATGCCCGACATAGTGGTGGAGAAAATTAGAGTGAGATACGAGCAAGCGAGCACTAGGAAAAAGGAGTACCATGTGCGAAAATAGAAGGGAAAAGTGATTCGATACAAATTAAAATGCAATTTTTGAAGTCGTATTATTTAAATCTGCATCCCATCAATTATAGTTCTCCTATGGCAAGCAGGGGAATTTTCGAGAAGCATGTTTATCATTGAATCCCCTTATTTCAGAGATGAAAAATGGAAAGTAGATAAAGTTCAAAGGCCCAACCTACTTTACCCAACACTGATCCAACTTCTGAATGGTGATCCGAAATTCAGGTTTGCAATTGTCTATGTGGCGGATAAGAAGGTCAATTTAATACTACTATGCATAAAGAATGTGTAAAACATACTTTAGTTGAGGCAATAATACAACTTGATCAAAACTAATTTGTTAAATTATCAAACAATCATAATCAAGCTTTTATTTGAACAACATAGAAAATGATTCTAGCTTACATTTAATAGTGAATGGCCAAGTTGATCTTATTGCTACTATTACACAAAGTTAATCCCTTCTTGTCAGTTGTTGATTTAGAATCTAATTATTGCTTAAACTTTGTCAAATCACTTAAAATGGAAGTGTTTTTCCATTTCTGCCTGCCTTATATTGATATATGAAATGCAAACCATCATTTCATAGCTATTATATTCTTTGGTTATTTCGAATATGGAAGATGTCATGAGGAAGACAATCAAATCGAACGATGCAGTCAAAATGTAATATCAAAACAAATACCGGAAATTCTTTTAGCGTTATGTCATCGTTGAATAACATTGCAACAAAATAATGACATCATCGTACGCTGAGCTGTCATTTATATTGTGAAGTGGAAAAACAAAAAATAAATGGATGCCCCTTCCAATCTGGCAATAGGAAAGGGAACGCAGTGGTTTACATCCTTACTTCCGTTGCTGTATATAATACATTAATTGAAAGAAACGAAAGGAGGCAATAGAATGCATCTAGAAGTGTTTTTTGATATAGTGAAACAATGTGGCGGAATACATCTAAGTAGCATGCGAGGTACCAGTGCATGATGTGAGACTCACGTGTGCATGAGTTGTAAACGTCTGTAATGCTTACGTGTTGAAAATCAATGCGTGCCCTTAGTTGCTTTACTAAGGAAACAAAATAATAGAAAGCGTATCATAATGTCATCTTCATTTTACAAAATTTCACAACAAATAACTGCATTTGAAAGTCGATTAATACCTTTGGTTCACCACCTATCGATGTAGTACTCCCTAACCTAAAGTTTGTTGTAATTTACGTCTTTTGGACTTCTCAAATGTCTGAAAATTTCATCAATACATAACAACACAAGAAACACGGAGGCAAATGTCATACGTGTGAAGAATAGGATAACAATAATGTTTTCGAGAATGGACGTGTCATTAGATGCGACTATTTCAATTAAGTCAGTTCGTCTCAACAACTTGCTTCCCATCTGTGGCATATATATTAGTTGACACGATTGGACTGAGGTAAGGGAAAGTTTTAGAACCAACTCAATTTATCAAAATAATAAACCAAGTTCAAAAATTATATCACAACTTTGATGTTTTCTATCATCTCCTAGGTAGACAAGAAAGAGAAATATCGTACTAACATGGAACAGAAAGAATACGAAAGGCAAAACCGAGCTAAGCATACTTTAACCTAGTATAAGCTAACGTATGAATACAACACATAATCTCGATCGAAATCTTTGGGAATTGCATAGGAAATGATTTTAGTTTACATACAACAACAGGTCGGCGAATTGTTGTTACTAATGTGTGCATCTCAGCTCTTGATTTCTTTTCTTTAATTTATTTTTGAAAATTTAATGAATTTACCAGCAAAGCAAATTTCCTTTTCCCAATAACCTTATAACAATGTAAGAAATGCTTACCTTCATTTCGCAATTATTAATCAATTATTTCCAAGTCGTTGTATCAGGGCTTGTAGACAATCAAATAGGTCATGCATTCATGTAATGTAATTGATACCAATGTAGGGGGATCTTCATTTAAGATGTTCTCATGATTGGTTAATAAAGGAATAACAACATACCACAAAATCATTGACATTGTATAATGAGCAAAATATCATTTTATTTGAAAGAAAAAAAAGGAATAACACGAAAGTGCGTTCAGTATGTGGTCGTCTTTCTACTGAATATTAGATTGTTGGGTTTTCGGCCAATTTGCACTCCAAAGGCCGTGGGGAACGACAACTGTTTAGCTGTGGCGGTTAGGGTTTCTAGCGGGTTCTTCACTTATCCCAACCCTTTCATAAAAGGCATGACTCCTACCTTCTCGACACACTAACAAAAATACCATTCGAGTATTGAGTGCTACTTTCCTAAATGTGTGAGAGAGAGACTAAAAGAGATATTGTAATCTTGTTGCTTGATCAAATCACTCGTCGTGATTGTGATCATATTGTATTCGCTCATTCTCATAGTGGATTGTTTGTGCTCGTCGCCGTCCGTGGTTTTTTCCCGCGTTGCGTTTCCACCTAAATCTTGGTGTTCTTTATTGTCCTTCTTATTGTTGTTTTACTTTTGATTATTGTTCGCCCTAACGCTTTCGCAATTAGTTTTAATCTCTGGAAGGTAGAGATTATAGTGATTCTCATTCAGCATGGCTTATGGAAGGTTCTCTCAGGACCTCATACAAAACACAATACAATGACAGAAGAATAATGGGAGGAACAGAAGAAGAAGAAGCATGGTTCTTTGACGGATGACGAATGGGAAGAACTGGAGGAGAAGACACTTTCGGCCATACAGTAGTCGTTAGCACCACATGTTTTGCGAGAGGTGCTTGATAAGACAACTGCAATGGTTCTTTTGGTTCAGATGGAGGAACTCTACATGATGAAGAGTCTTGCCAACAAGATTCAATTGAAGAAAATGTTGTACACTTTTAAGATGGGAGAAGGTACTCCTGTTCAAAAACATCTAAATGATTTTAATTCAATTATTGTTGATCTTGAAAGTTTAGAAGTGAAAATTGAGGATGAGCATAAGGCTATTTTGTTGGTTATGTCTTTACCCCCTTCATATAAGCATTTTAAGGAGATCATGCTATATAGTAATTCTTACATTATATTGTTTCAGGATGTTAAGTCAAACTTGTTGTCTAAAGGAAAGTTTGATGATGATATTCATATTGATTCTGCTGAGGGATTGGTTATAAGCGGTAGAACAACTTAGAAAAGGGGGGAACGATAGTAGGAGAAGAAACCGTTCTAAATCTAGAAATCTTCACGCTAGTAAGACTTGTAATTTCTGTGGAAAATTAAGTCATATTGCTGCTAGCTGTTGGAAACTGAAAAATAAAAAAGAGACAAAAGAGATGGAGAATCAGTCTAAGACTCACGCTACAACTTATTACGTTGTTGAGTCTGAGTTTGATGGTGATGTGTTGATTGCTACTATGTCTCTTGCCACTACCTCTAGAAAGGGGGTAGGTCATGATTGGGTTTTAGATTCTGGTTGTACGTATCATATGTATCCTCATAGGGATTGGTTTGCTACTTATGAGCCTGTTGATACTGGGATTGCATTTATGGCAATGACACCGAGTGTAAGGTTGCAGGAGTAGGTACTATGCAGATTAAAACCCATGATGGTGTAGTTAGGACCTTGTCTAAGGTTCATCACATTCCTAATATGACTCAAATTCTCATCTCTTTGGGTACTCTTGAGGCTAATGTTTGCAAGTACTCAGCTAAGAATGGTGTCTTGAAGGTGATGAAGGGTGCCATGGTGCTGATGAAACTCTTGAGGCGTGGAAGTCTCTATCCTCTGCATTGTACAAGACTTATAGGTTCAGTAGCAGTTTATACAACATTGACAAATGTTGACACTAGGAGATTATGGCACATGCGATTGGGTCATATGAGTGAGAAATGGATGACCATTCTGAGCAAGAAAGGTTGTCTGGGTACCATAGGTATGGGTAAGCTGGAGTTTTGTTATCATTGTGTGTTTGGGAAATAGAAGAGAGTTTTTTTCACTACAGCTAAGCACCATACGTAGGGGATCCTTGATTACATCCATTCTGATATGTGGGGTCCTTTGGAGGTTCCTTGATTTGGAGATAAGCGTTATATGTTAACATTTGTTAATGACTTCTCGCGAAAAGTTTGGGTTTACTTCTTGAGACGGAACAATGAGACATTTTCCATATTGAAGAAGTTCAAGGCTCTTGTTGAGTACCAGATTGGGGGGGGAAGATAAAGAAGCACTGGATTGATAATGGTCTTGAATTCTGTAAGTTGGAGTTCACTGAGTTCTGCGCTGTCAACGGCATAGCTAGGCACAAAACATTGGTTGGTAAGCCCCAACAGAACAGAGTTATGAACATATCAATCGGACTCTACTATAGAAAGCTCACTATATGCTTTCTAATGCAGGGCTTTGGGATCGTAAAGCTCTATGGGCTGAAGCTATTTTGACAGCTTGTTATCTAGTGAATCGATCTCCACGTACATCTATTAATGTTCAGATTCCAGAAGAAGTTTGGTCAGGTAGTCCTGTTGATTATTCTATGTTGAGAATATTTGGATGTCCTGTGTTTGCCCATGTGAATGATGGGAAGTTAGCTCCGAGGGCTGTTAAATGCATGTTTCTTGGTTATGCATCTAAGTCTAAGGGATGTCGAATGTGGTGTCCTGATTCTAAGAGAGTTAATTAGAGTAAAGATGTAACTTTCAATGAAAATGCTATGTTATCTTCTGGGAAGAAATCTTTTGTTTCTTCTGCTAGCACAGGTGCTCAAGAGGATGCCAGTAGGAAGATGGAGATAGAGGTGGAGATCGCTCCAGCTCAAGGATGAACTGCTGGTCATCCCAGCAGGGACGTTCAGGCTACTAAAGCCAGTTCTAGTACGATAAGTCCTAATCAGCCTTATGTAGAGGATGATTGTTCCATAGCCCGTGATCATCATAGGAGGAAGATCAAGAAGCCTGCTCACTATGTGGATATTGAGGGACTTGTAGCTGGTGCTCTTACAGTTGTAAAGGATATTCCTGAAGGTGCTAAGCCCTCAACTATACTAAAGGCATCTCTTACCCGAGTTTATCTAATTGGGTCCTAGCTATGCAAGAAGAAATGGAGAGCCTACATAAGAATTGAACTTGGCATTTATGTGAGCTACCTAAAGGCTAGAGTGCCTTAACTACCAAGTGGATCTATAAAAGAAAGGAAGGCATACTCGGGGTTGAAGATGCAAGGTGGAAAGCACGTGTGGTTGCTTGTGGATGCAATCAAAAGGAAGGTATTGACTACAATGAGGTATTCTCTCATGTTGTTCATCACACCTCTATTAGAGTACTACTTGCTTTTGTTTCCCTATTTGATCTGGAGTTAGAGCAACTTGATGTAAAGACTGTGTTCCCTCATGGGGAGTTATAGGAGGAGATTTACATGAAGCAACCTGAGGGTTTTGCTGTTCCCATAAAAGAACAATGTGTATGCCATTTGAAGAAGTCCTTGTATGGACTTAAGTAGACTCCTAGGTAGTGGTATAAAAGGTTTGATACCTTTATGATGGGGCAAGGATACACACGCTGTTGGTATACTAATTGTGTGTGTTTCAGGCAATTTTCTAATGGTTCTTTTGTTTACTTACTGTTATATGTTGATGACTTGCTGATAGCTTCCAAGGATAAGTCCTTAATTAGTAAGTTGAAATATCAACTCAGTACGGAGTTTGAGATGAAGGACATGGGTACAGCAAAGAAAATACTATGCATAGAGATTCAGAGGGATTGAAAGGCCGAATAAGTTGTACTTGTCTCAGAGTCGATATCTTGAGAAAGTACTTAATAGACTTAATATGGGTAACTACAAGGCAGTTCGTACACCTCTTGCTGCTCACTTCAAATTGTCTGCTGAGTCTAGTCCACAGGCTGAGAAGTTCATTGAGAAGATGTCTCATGTTCCTTATTCTAGTGCATTTGGTAGTTTGACGTATGATATGGTATGCACTAGGCCTGACTTGTCACATGCTGTGAGTGTGGTAAGTCGTTATATGCACAATCCTGGTAGGGATCATTGGGAGGCTATGAAGTAGATCCTTTGGCGTGTGAAGGTTCAATTGATAGAGGATTGGTGTTTGACATGAACAAAGCTGTTATACGGGATGTTGCAGGTTTTGTTGATTCTAATTATACTGGCGATCTTGAGAAGAGGAGGTTTATTTCAGGTATATCTTCACTATGTGGTAGGTGCTATCTCTTTAGTCTATTGTAGCTCTTTCTACTATGGAGACTGAGTATGTTGCTGCTATTGAACGTGTGAAGGAAGCTACCTAGTTTTGGGGCCTTGTTACTAAGCTTGAAGTTCCACAAGGTACTCCTATGGTGTTTTCAAATAGTCACAACGCTATTCACTTGACCAAGAATGCTGCCCATCTTTCCAAGACCAAGCATATAAGTGTTAAGTATTACTATGTCAGAGATACAGTTGCCGCAGGGGAGATTGTTATGAGGAAGGTTCATACTTCGGAGAATGCTGCAGATATGCTTACTAAGCCTCTTCCCATCGCTAAGTTCGAGCATTGCTTGGACTTAGTTGGTGCTCACAGCATTTGATTGCCCTTTGGGACTCTGTCCTTCAGGGCATCACCCTTCGAGGTGCTTTGGCGGTGTTCAAGAGTTGTAGAAAATTGGTCCAACATGGAGATTGTATGGTTTTTGGCCCAATTTGCACTACATAGCCTGTGGTGGACGACGACTATTTAGCTATGGCAATTAGGGCTTCTAGCGGGTTCTTCACTCATGCCACCATTTATAAAGGGCACGCCTCCTACCTGCTCAACACACCAAAAGAAATAACATTCGAATATTCAGTTGCACTTTCTTATATTTGTGAGAGAGAGATTATAAGAGAGATTGTATTCATGCTACTTGATCAAATCATTCGTTATGATTTTCATCGTATTGTAGTCACTCCTTCTCATACTGGATTGTTTGTACTCGTCGTTGTCTGTGATTTTTTCGCGTATTGGGCTTCGACGTAAATCTTGGTGTTCTTTATTGTCCTTGTTACCGTTCTTTTACTTTTGATTATCTTTGTTCATCCTAACGCTTCTGTAATTAGTGATAGAATAGAATCTTGCACAAAGATTTTATTTCCTATGTGATAATATTGTAGTATCTTTATGTTGGTAGACTTTGTACACTTACCAAACATTGGTGATTGATTAGTTGCCAAGTGCTTAGGGTTAGCACCACTACTTGATTTTTCCTCTTGTATATTTAACTTGCATAATGCCAAGTAAATAGATGATTTTTGAGACTGAGACATTCAAGCTCGAGTTCTTCGTTCCCAAACATTGCAATTTTCTACATGGTATCAGAGCATCAATACATATCCTTTTAAAACTAAAACACAAAAAGGAAGGACAAGATGGGTGATAAAACCAAAGAATTTGTTATTGATAATCAATCACCATACTATCTTCATCCCTCATATGCGCCTGGGGCGATTATTATGGCGACCAAATTTGATGGGAGAACTATGAGTTATGGGAAAAGGTCATTTTAATTGTACTGATGGCAAAGAATAAAGTGACATTCATTGACGGCACAATCCCCAAACCGGAGATGCAAAAAGGAGCCTATTTAGCCGAGGCTAATGTGTGGATTATTGTGAACTCCATGGTCACTTCATGGATTCTCAACATCATCAACCCCAGACTACACGTGAGTATTGCCTACGCTGACTGGGCTCAAGCCATATGGGAAAATACTAAGAAAAAGGTATGCAATTCCGAATGTGCCAAAAATTCATCAGCTAAAAGCCATGATTGCTTCATGTAAACAAGGTAACGTAGACGTGGCCGAGTTTTTCTCCAAGTTGATGGGACTTTGGAATGAACTCGATAATACCATAAAATGTCTAGTTTGTACTTGTGAAGCCGCAAACAAATATGCTAAGATGGCCAAACGCGATCGGTTCATCAATGTTTTGATGGGCTTAGACGATAACGAATATTCCAACCTTCAATCCCAAGTACGTGCTTTAGATCCACTCCCATCTCTCGACAAAATATTTAGTATGGTTCAATAAGAGGAGAACCACAAGAGCTTGATGAGTGAACGGGAACACAAGCATGAGAAAGTAGTTGCGTTCGCTGTCACTCGCTACAACAAAGGAGAACACTCAAGTGGAGAACGAGTAAGCTGTACACATCGCGGTAAGGTCGAACACGAGGAATCAAACTGCTTTAAACTGATAGGGTACGCTGCCGAGTGGACTGCAAGAGGCGGACGCAGCAACCGGGGCCAAGGTCGAGGTCCTCATGGTGGAGGCTGAAACAGTAGCAGTTGTGGACGTGGTGGCTACTCACCGAGAGAGCAAGCAAATTCGTCACAGATCCCGGATAGTGGTGGCAGCAAGTTAGAAGAAGGACGTGCAGCTTTGTCCAGAGTTACGGACGAATAGGTACAAAAATTACTAAGTCTCATCGAGACACCAAAAGACAACCATGAACGTTTCTCGGGTAAGTGGGATTGGCTCATGGATAGTGGTGCCTCTTGCGATATGACAGGGAATTTAAGCTTACTTTCTTATATCTGTGATATTGATGTCGTACCTGCGGGAATGCCTAATGGGGTTATGACTTATGCTAATAAGCACGGATCTACACGGCTAAACGATAAGTTGGTATTATGTGATGTGTTATATGCGGCTACCCTCAATTGCAACTTGATTTCAATAGCACAATTAATTGAAGATCTTTGTTGCACTGTAACATTCACCTGTAGATCATGTGTGATACAGGACCTTACTACAAAGATGTTGACTAGATTGGGTAAGCATAAAAGAGGGGTTTATTTCTACAAAGAAGGAGCGAAGACACAGGCTCAGGAAAACAAGGTGATAACTCATGAAGTTTTGCATAGAAGAATGGGGCATCCGTCAAATCAACCACTATCCAGTTTATCTCATATTGTTTCGTGTATAGTTGGTAGTAGTAATCAAATGGATTTCTGTGATGTGTGCTTAAGAGCTAAACAGACTCGATCGCCTTTTAATGTTAGTGAAAATAATGCGTCACAACCATTTGATCTTATTCACTGTGACATATGGGGTGCTTATTTTGTTAAGGCTTTTTGTGGAGCAAGCTATTTTCTAACTATCTTGGATGATGCTAGTCGTTGTGTTTGGGTGTACCTCATGAAATGCAAAAGTGAAACACATCAATTAGTTAAAGATTTTTGGCTATGGTACAAACTCAATTTAGTACAAAATTTAGAACCATTCGGAGTAATAATGGTAGTGACTTTGTTTCAATTCCCATGAAAAAGTTCTATAAGGAGCAAAGCATAATTCATGAAACTAGTTGTGTTGACACACACCAATAAAATGGAAGGGTAGAAAGAAAACATCGACATATTTTAAATGTGGCAAGGGCCCTTCGTTTTGAAGCCCATTTACCTATTGAATTTCGGGGTGAGTGTGTCTTAGCCACAGCCCACCTTATTAACCAAACACCCTCTAAGATTCTTCATGGGAAGACTCCTTACGAAGCATTATTTAAGGCCAAGCCATCCCATGACCATATTAAGGTGTTTGGGTGTTTGTGTTATGCATACAATAACCAAAGGCAAAAGGATAAATTTTGGTCTCGTAGTAAACGATGCATCTTTGTGGGGTATCCACATGGTAAAAAGGGTTTGGTAGTTATATGATATAGAAACCAGAGACATATTTGTTAGTTGCAATGTGATATTCTAGGAAGAAAATTACCCATTTGCATCCCAAGCACCTTCAGAAAATGATGAGTTCAGTAAGTTTAAATATGTTGTGAGATGGACTTTTGATGACCGAATGGAGGATCTCGGGACTGGACATCACTCAACCACACACCAATCTAGCAATCTGCCCAACACGACTCAGCCTAGTCTAGCGTCAGCTGCAGAAGCAGTTGGGCCGGCCCAATCTAGTCGTAGTCAGTCGGGTTCCTTGGCTACTGATGGGACTGAAGGTACTGATGGGTCCAGTCTCAATCCTCGCCCAGCTACCTGTTGGCCACATAATGCCCAGCAGTTGCGAGGTCCACCGCCTACTCCTCAGGCCCGGGGCACGGCTTAGGCTCAGGAGCCACAACCCAGCTTGGGAGAATCTGCTGACAGGGGGAGTGGTCCGTCTAGCCCACTTGCACCAACCGCAACCCAGAATATGGACATCGGCAAACGGGCTTGGAAAATGCCGACGCATCTACAAGATTACATTTGCTACACCACTCAATCTCAAGCCCCCTCTTCCATTGCAAGGCAAATTTAAAAAGTATCCTCAGGTAAACCATATGCCACTGCTAACTATGTTACATGCCATAATTTTTCTCATGCTCACAAATGCTTGTAAAGCTTGTCGAGAGCTACAAATTTAACCACTACTTCGGTTATTAAATACTTTTCATAGCATAGGAAAGTAGGGATCGATCCACGAGCAAAGATTGTTGTAAAAAGACTAGCTTAATCCTAAATGATTTTACTAATCCAAGTTATTAAGTCTAATCTTAATGATTCTAAAATAATTAAAATCTAATGAATAACAATCTAGAAAAATACGTAATGATGCTCCTAAATATTCTAAATCATATTCTGGAAATAAAACAGTAAAAAGATTCCCTAAATAATTGAGAAAAATAAAAACAGAATAGTAACTGAAATTCTAATTAAAAATCAATAACAGCAAATAATAGTCATAAAATAAATATTAAAAATATCAAATAGTAACCGAAAATATTATTCTTCGGTCTACCAGCTTATAAATTCTAAATTGTATCGAATTTATTTCAGAAAAATAAGATCATAAAATTAGCACAAAATATCAATGCAAAATATTAGATCTGAAATCAGAAATAAAATAATCTACATAAATATAAATACGAAAATAATGAAGAAAATTACCCTACTTCTAGGACACAATTTTCTGGACTTAACAATACCTAATAATCGTGAATTAATAATTAAAAATCGAAATTTTCAGAATTAATAACCTAAAAAACCTCCACTTATCAATTTCAGAAAATAATTCTGAAAAATTATCAAATAATTTCCAAAAATTACGAAATTGAATATGAGTAGACTACGACAGTATATAAACCCTAGGAATTAATAAAAATCATAATAATATGAAAATAACTATTTTTAGTTTAATTTCTAACAAACCGGAAATTAAATACTAAAACTAAATATAAATCAATCTAAAATTATAACCACTCTAAAAATCAAGATCTAAACTATCTAAAATTACCTAGACACTCCTAAAGGACTATACTTTTGGGGGGGTCGATTGAAATTATATTGAAACTAATAAAAATAGAACAGAAATTAACAAACTAATCAAATTAACTCTAAGCAACAAATAATGATCAAAAGTTGTCAAATTTATGAAGGATTCTTACTATAATCTCAATCCACCATGCAAATTAATATTTATCATTAACACACAAGTTAATTCCATTCATGAGTTAAACTGTAGAAGACATCCACCAGCAGTTCTTCTTCGTTTTTCCTTAGATTCTAGTTTACTTAGGTCCATCCCTAATATAAACCCTACTAATTTGATAATCTTTACACCAGCGCAAAAATTTAACCAAACTAGAGCATTAAGAATTAGAAAAACATCATTTAATACTTTGTAACCAATTTACATGCAAATCGATTTAACAAAGATCTAAAGCGATTACCTAATTAAAAGAGATGGGTTTGAGCAATCCATGATTAATTAGGGTGATACCTAGGCCTAAAAGATTATAACTTTTACATATTATAGTCTTCTAAACTATCAATCGAAATTGTATTTAATCAACTAGCATGCATTCGAATCGATTTAACACAAATTTCATAAACGATAGACGTTCATCGCTAAAGAATCATCAATATAAATCAACTAGGCATTAAAGCATAAAACTTGTTTCAAAATAATTAGTTTAGCACGGCTTCAAGAAGATTATATTAAGCATAAAAAATTACTCACTCATATTAAAAATAAAATTACAATAATAACTCAAATATTTCATGTTTAATAGTAAACCTACCACAAAATAAATAAAACAAAGTAAAAATAATAATAATAATAATAATAATAATAATAATAATAATAATAATAA
>JACYFF010031957.1:85023432-85036706 GCA_017589665.1 Selenicereus undatus | reverse complement strand
ACTCTTTCCCCTTTTCCCCCAGGTTTTCTTTATGACAGGAAGAAGTGAAGTCAGCTGGAATTGATTATTGCTTGCAAGATGTCATTTGTGCCAACTTATGTGTTTAATGAAGTCATGTAAAGTATTTTTAGTTTGTAAACACTTGTAAACAGTATTCAAGGTTCATGTAATGCATTTTGGTTATGAGTTGCTCTGTATGGCTATATGAGCCAACCATCCAGTCAGTTAGATGTCTTTTGATTGAAGTTGGTTATGTTTGGGATGTAAACCCCATACTCCGGTTGTGTGAACTGTTGAGTTGTATTTCTTACTGTTTCTGTATTAATGAACTATTCTGTTTGGTATACTCCGAGCGGGTGGCTCGTCGAGTTATGAACTCCGGCGTGTGGCCGTTGAGTCAGGTTTTAAATGTTTACGCTTCCGTTGATTTACAGGGAATTTTGTAAGGCGTTTAGCCTAGGAACGTTCAGTTTCCAGGGGAAATGCTGTCCGTTTCGTCCCAAAATCTAAGTAAGAAGTTAGGAAAACGTAACGCTTTCGGCCCTAGGGGCTGGGGGTGTTACAGAAGGACTTCTCGTGTCCCCCACAAACTTATTGACTGTTATGGCGCATATGCTTTAAATTGGCTAAGAAAATGTGCTTCAAACAATATTATATGAATGATGTTAGCCTAGGGCATAAGTCCTGGTACTAGAAAACCCTAGAAGACCATGACGAGGGTAATGTAATGGTCCGATATGTTATATGTAGTCGTCCCGGGAGTAAGAGCTTAGCATGAGCATTAGGTCTCACCATGGGGTTGAGAATAGATCTCACCCAACCAGCACCTTGTAATGATGTTATGCCAGATGTATTTTCCTAATAAGCAAAGAAAAGCAGTTGGCGGTTTGCCATTTTAAGTATTTCAAAAGAAAGAAAGTTTAAAGGGCCATGAAGAGGCCAGTTAAATGAAATGTGAAAAGCTTATAAGGGCCATTATGCAACCAATACAAAAGCGATTTCCTTTAATGAAAATGAGCCTCAAAGAGTATAAGAAAAAAGTTTTTATGGGCCTCAAGAGGCTAAACAAAGTGTTTTCAAGAAAAGAATGAAAGCTTTCTGTACATGTTCTGTGCTTTTCTTATGAACGAAATGTGAATGAGGTTTGAAATGTGAGTACCCTATTAATACCCTATGAATGAGATTTCAAGTAAGGCTAAGTAAAGTGTTTTCACAAAAAGAAAGAAAGATGCTTGTGCATATCTTGTGATTCATATTCTAAGTGCAGTATGAATGAAACTCTAAGTGAAGCATGGCCATATCTTTGTAATGAATCAAGTCTATAAGTTGAATGTACTTCCTTTGTGAAAGAAGGTTCAATGCATAGTCTCAGTTGCTTGTCTACATGCCCGAGTGTTTGCTAGTGTAGAAATTTGATCATTAGGGACCTAGAAGTGACTTTGAGTAGCAAGAATAAAGTTCAGGGGTAATAATCCGTCCTTCGGGGGCTATAATTACCTAGTATGAAAGTAATACGTAAATACACAATATGTGGCTAATAAAGGTATTACTGCCTGCAACAATTTTGGTTTTAAGGGGGCAGGGAATACTCACTGAGCGTGTGGTTGCTCATCCTACTACTCTTTGCCCTTTTTCCCCAGGTTTTCTTTATGATAGGAAGAAGTTAAGTCAGTTATGTCGTAATGGAAGTTACCTTTGCTTAAAGGGAGTCAAGTGTGCCCATAGTGAAGTAGTCTTGCTACTTGATGATGTTATAGATTGTATTCTTAGGTTGTAAACGTATGTAAACAAAGTATTCTAGTCCATACAATGCATATGGTATAAAGGTTGCTCTGTATGGCTGTATAAGCCAACCATTTGATTAGTTAGATGTCTTCTTGGTTAAAGTTAGCTGTAGTTTGTGATGTGAACCCCAGTACTCCGGATGTGTGATCCGTTGAGTTGTAAATTTGATTTTCTTCTATATTAATGAACTATTTTGTTTGATGTACTCCGAGCAAGTTGTTCATTGAGCTATGAACTTTGGTGTGTAGCCGTCGAGCTTCTTTTAATGTTTTACACTTCCGTTGATCTGCAGGGGTTTATTGTAAGGCTTTTAGCATGGAAATGGTCAGTTTTAAGGGGAAGCTCTGTCTGTTTTGCCCCGGAATTTAATGAAAAAGTTATGGAAACATAATACTTCTGGATTTAGGGGTTGGGGGTGGTACATTGATGGTATCAAAGCAAACGTCTTGCAACCATAGGCCGCGACCTGAGTCTTGCATTTCATATGGTCGCCTAGGAATAGTTTGTAGTTATGTGACTTATGCCTGCTTTGTGTGCAAGTGTGCTTTATAGTATGGCCATCTTCGACTTATGTGAGGCTCGAATAGGTCGATTAAGTGAAAGTGGTGAGTTGGGCGTAAGTATAGGAGTCAGATAGCTCCCTACATCGAGGGGAAGTTGTGGGTGCTCCATTGGTATAATATGTTCCCCAATGCGCTAATTGACTTCATTAATTGACTTTTATGCAATCCGATCAAGCCGATCGAATGAAATACGAGTCATGTGTTAGTATGTGAGTCCAATTCACTTCTATGTTCTTGTGTGAGCTAAGTGATGTTTTGAATGGTAAATGGTTTCTTCGTGCGCTCTAATAAGACAATTGATAGCTAAAACACGTCGATTTAGGCTCGAGCGATTGAAAACCTTTTCTATGCTCGTCTTTGCCCCTAAGTACGATTTGCTCCTCAGGACCGATGATGAAGTGAGCAGACGTACTCAAAGGTTGGTAGAGAAGAAGTTCAAAACAGATCAACTATTTTTCACCTTTCAAATATGAAGTTTCGAAATGTTGATGTCTTTTTTACTGTCGAGTCAAGCTTTACTTTACACTCTTTAGTTATGATGAACGGGCTTAGGTTTCCAAGTACATGCCATTGTACCATACGTGTCAAGATCGGTTCCTATAATTGATAATCCTACTAAATGATATCTTCCGTTTTTGAAGTCTGAATTCGCTAAGTATATTAGGGGCTACTTTTGTATGCACGCTTGAAAGACTATGTGCCAGTGGTAAGGCCTCGTTGAACATTGCATAAGTGTACCTGTCGTTCTCCTTCTTTGCCATTGTTGCCTAAACAATGCATTGCTTGCTTTCTATTATACGAATTGCCATTCGGGAATGCGATGATGAAGTTTTGGTTGGAATGAACCCTGATAGACCTAGAAAGCGCAAGGGAGGAAGAGCCTAGTAGACTTTGGAATTCTACATGGTAAACAATCCCTACTAAGGTAGGTGACCTACAGTAAGACTCCTATAATCACCTTTGAGATAGGTGTACCTTATAAGACCTTAACGCATACTTATAAGGCAATCGATGTGTTTGTGATCAAATACCAACAAAATGAGTTTCTGCAACTACTTGGCTTGAATTTGATTAAACATGTAACTGTATTAGTTAGAACAATTTGAATTTATGTAGTTAGTTATACGACATGACTCTTGAATCGTTATGTACAGCCCATCAATATCGTTTTCTCGTGTTATAATTGGACTGGTTGAACTCGATGTATGTAATGCGTGATTAGATGACAATAGAGCTACATTTACATGAATCACGTCTATAGAAATACGTATCTCATGTGTAAGAAAGTAGCATAGTAGAGCACTCAGGGTCATGTCATCATATATATTGACACTCACGTCCATTATGCATGGTTATTCAAGTGTCTTCTGAATGATTGGCTTAGTAAATGCATATCTTCGTGTTTGCTTAACTTGAGTTGGTTTTGGCATGTGACCTAGCTATCCAAACGATTTAACCCTTGTGATTAGTAGCATGGTATGACCTTAGAGTCATCATTTACATCCCATGAATTCCTTACTTCCATGTTATAACTGAATAATGACACACACGTATTTGAAGCATGATGCGGCGACCATGGAAACCCGCATTCACGTATTCTTGCTGTAGAAATCTCTCCTCAAGGTGTTCCAAGGGACATGTTATACCAGTCTTTTCATTGCCAATATGGCGTAATTTGACTTTCATGATCCTTGACTTTCTGTGCTCTATTGTTAACCCCACGTGATGTCAATGTGGTCTCGAGTGTTGCTTCAAGTTCTTTCATTGCCAATATGGCGTAATTTGATGTTTCTGCTACGTTAGTGTGACGTGATAACCTTCCAGTAAATGATTTAACCTTAGATTGGCCTAATATCTTCATGTTTTAGAAGGAACCCGATTGAGTTAACCCCTTCATATGATTTTAGCATGTCCTATCTAAGTCGCCATGAATGCAAGGCCTAAAGGCTAGTTGTGACGGATGTATAGACATACGAACATTAGTTGCACATGCTTCCATTTTGTAATTGCTAGCTATATAGGTATTTAACGGTTGCATGTTGCTTGTGATTCCTAGGCATGAGAATACTAAATTACTAATACTATGCGATGCTATGTAATACTGTTGTGCTTAAGTGATGCTATGTAGTGCTGCGTGATGTCCTTATCACCCTAATGTAAAACAACAACAACAACAACAAACTTTCGCGGGGTCTGGGGAGATCCAGTTGTAGGCAACCTTACCTCTACCGGTATTCCTACCCATAGAGAGGTTGATTCCATAAGACCCACAAAACAGTTTTGAGAAAAAGGTTTGGAGAGAAAACGATTGCAAAACCATTTACCGAAGTAAGAGAAAGGGGAGGAGAAAAGGTTTTGGATAAGCGAACAGAGAGGGGGTGGAGACATACCTCAACAAATCGTGGGCGCTTGGTGTTGGGACACTCCGGAAAAGCATGACCTGCAAACAAGCAAACCAAAACCCACCCTACCCTACCCCACCCCACCCCACCCCACACCGCCTAGGCTACCGCCTCCTACGGAGCCGATCACCCACAATCAGGGACCTTAATCTTGTCCCGCCACAACCTCCTATCCTGAGCCATGTCCTCCGTGAGACCGACAACTCTCAGGTCCTCTCTAACCACCTCTTCTAGGCTCTTCTTCGGCCTACCTCTCCCTCTCTTACCACCGGGTGGGTTGATACTCTCGCATCTTCGCACCGGGGCGGCCACACTTCTCCTCTTCACGTGGCCGAACCATCTGAGCCTCGATTCCCTCATCTTCTCCTCTATGGGGGCCACTCCAGCTAGGCCCCTAATAACCCCATTCGTAATCCTGTCCAATCTCGTAAAACCACACATCCACCTGACCATCCTCATCTCAGCTACCATCAACCTCTGGACCTGCGCCTTTTTTAGAGGCCAACACTCCGATCCATAGAGAACCGCCCGTCTAACTACCATCCCATAGACTTTGCCTTTCAAACCCATGGGCACTCTCTTGTCACACAGCACCCCTGACGCCGACTTCCACTTTTGCCAGCCCACTCTAATCCGCTGGCTAATATCCTCATCAATGTCCCCATTCTGCTGGATGATCGAGCCCAGATACTTGAATTTGGAGACCTTCGGTATTGCCCTCCCATCCAGTACGATTTCTCCCCCCTCTTCTATCCTTCCGCTGAAACAACAGTGAAGGTATTCCGTTTTCGATCTACTCAACCTGAAGCCCTTAGCCTCTAGTGTATGCCTCCAACTCTCCAGCCTGTCATTCACCCCCTGCCTGGTCACATCGATAAGGATGATGTCATCTGCAAAAAGCATGCACCAAGGCACCTCGTCTTGGATACCTCTAGTGAGTTCGTCCAAAACTAATGTGAAAAGAAACGGGCTTAAAGCGGAGCCCTGATGCAGGCCCAAACTAACTGCAAAATCATTGGAGACCCCTACCGGAGTCCTAACCCTCGTCCGCCCTCCCTCGTACATATCCTTGATAACACGAATGTACGCGGGCGACACCCTTTTCTCTTCCAAACACCTCCACAATACCTCCCTTGGGACTCTATCGTACGCTTTCTCCAGGTCAATGAACACCATATGGAGATCCACCTTTCTATCCCTGAACACGCTTATGAGCCCTCTGAGGAGGTAGATTGCCTCAATGGTTGCCCTGCCTGGCATGAAACCAAATTGGTTTTCTGAAATCTCTACTTCCTCTCGCAGCCTTCTCTCAATCACCCTCTCCCACAGCTTCATAGTATGGCTGAGCAGCTTGATACCCCTAAAGTTATTACAGTCTTGGATATCCCCTTTGTTTTTATACAGTGGGATGGCTGTGCTGGCCCTCCACTCTCTGGGCATCTTGGCGGTCCTGAAAATAACATTGAAAAGCTCCGTAAGCCACTCTAGTCCCACTTCCCCCATGTACTTCCAAACTTCCACTGGTATCTGGTCCGGGCCTACTGCCTTCCCCTTCGCCATCTTCTTCAGGGCCTCCCTAATCTCCTCCTTTGTTATCATGGCGCCCGCACGCTGATCACTACACTCTTCGCCCCTACTACAGTCGTCTCCCCCCCTTCCCCATTGAGGAGTTTAGCAAAGAACCTCTGCCATCTCTCCCTAATATCAGCATCCTCAGTCATCACCTTACCCTCTTCGTCCTTGATACACCTTACCACACCCAAATCCCTAGTCTTCCTTTCCCTCGCCCTAGCCAGTTTAAGAACCTCCTTCTCCCCTTCTTTTGTCCCCAAATTATGGTACAGTCTATCAAATGCCTGACTTTTTGCTACTGCCACCGCCCTTTTGGCTACCTTCTTGGCCGCCTTGTATCCAATCTTCTTATGAGCCCGCTCGTCTTCTGAACTGCTGCTCATGAACTCCGCGTAAGCCTCTTTTTTTGCCTTGACTTTCTCCTTTACCTCTTCGTTCCACTCCCAGGCGCCCTCCATCCTGTTGCCGCCTCCCCTGGAAAGACCTAAGGTTTCCTTAGCCGACCTACGGATGCAATTCGCCACAGCATCCCACATCGAGTCGGCGTCTTCCGCCCTCCTCCAAACTCTCTCCTTAGCTAATCTCTCTGCTATTAACCCTGCCTTCTCCTTTGTGAGAGTCCACCACTTAATTCTGGGTTCTTCTGCTCTCCTCTTTGACCTCTTAGGATACTTGAACTCTGCATCCAAAATAAGTAACCTGTGTTGAGTTCCCAGCAACTCGCTAGGAATCACTTTGCAGTCCTTACACGATCTCCGAGTTTCCTTCCTCGTTAGAAAGTAGTCAATCTGGGTCTTGCAAGAATTGCTCTTAAAGGTCACCAGGTGGTCCTCCTTATTCTTGAAGAAGGAGTTGGCCACCACCAAATCAAAGGCCACCGCAAAGTCCAGCACAGTGACCCCTGCCGCATTTCTCTCTCCGAAACCGAGGCCCCCGTGGACCCCATCGTATCCTGCTGCCTCCGCGCCGATATGGCCGTTAAAGTCTCCTCCTATGAACAATTTCTCGCTTTGAGGTACACCCTGGGTGACCTCATCTAGGTCCTCCCAGAAGAGCTTTTTAGTTTCTTCCGGCAGGCCTACCTGGGGTGCGTACGCACTCACCACGTTCACGAAAACTGAACCCACCAAAACCTTAATGGCCATAATCCGGTCGCTCTTTCGCCTCACTTCGACCACCTGGTCCGCCAAATCCTTCCCGACTAGGATGCCAACTCCATTCTTCGCCTTAGTTGACCCCGAGTACCATAACTTGTACCCATCGATCTCTCTAGCTTTCGCCCCAACCCACTTCGTCTCCTGGACACACGCTATACTAACCTTACGTCTAAGCAGAGACTTAACTAATTCTATCGACTTACCCGTGAGGGTCCTGATGTTCCAGGATGCTAGGCGTACCTTCCGCAACCCGAACCCCCTCCTAACCCCAAAACTCCCCGGAGGACAGGCTGAAACAGCTACATGGCCCGCCACAGACGTCGACGTCTACGAGGCCGGCGACCACCCTAAAGGTCTACAAACTAAAGGACACCCGAGAAAGCTGGTCCGCTACCCTCCAACCACAAAAGGAAAAAAAAAATTACAGCAGGACTAATTCGTAAACAATAAAGAAGCTAATATAAAAGCAGGGCAATCCAACCAGACGAACAAAAAGAAAAAAATAATAATAATAATAATAAAAATAACAGTGATAATAAAAACTAAAAACAGTGATACTTATAACAATAACAGTGATAATAAAAATAACACAAGGCCCACAAAATAACTTAACCAAAAACTAATCAAACGAATGAAACTAATAACAACACTAAAAATAAAAAAATAAAAAAGGAGAAAACAAAATACTACGCAAAAAGGGAGAAGCAATACTAGGCGATACTACTGACAAGATAAAAATAGTGATAGAAAGACAAAGTGCTTAACAAACTAGACTGCAAACAAATTAATAATAATATTAATAATAGTGGTGATAATACTAGTAGAGTCAGTAATCGCAATTGTACTAAAAAGTAATAAGATGGGAAAATAATGGGAAATGGGAAATGGGAAATGAGAAATGGGAAATGATTTCTAATAATCCTAACAAAATCAGGGAAGCAAGCACTAAAATAAGCACGAAAACATAAGCACCAAAAATATCAATCAAAATGAGAGTAGATAACAGTACAATAAACAAATAGAAAGCAAGCAATAAAATAAACAAATAGAAAGCAATCAGATAGACAATACTCAAAAGCTAGCGTTGACTGATGTTTCACAAAAATGGCAGGGTAGCCCTACTTTCCTTACCACACCGTTACCTTGACGCCAAGTACAGCAGACTCGGGGAAGATCGCCCAACGGTCCAAAGGGTCGGAGCTAGAGGCTGGGAGTGGGTGGCGATGCTGGGGCAAAGGTCGGTTGGACTCCGGTACCCTGGTGCCTGGGAAGGGTTGTTCAAATGCCTTGTTCTCAAGTGCTCAACACAGCAAACTCCGGTCCCCCGAAGCCGCTGATGGTTGTGCTGGCCGGACTGAACACAAGCTCCAAAAACAGAGCCAACAAAGAAATCGAGAAGATGATGAAATGGTGACTCGAAGCTCTTTGCAGATCTCAAATGTCTTAAATCCAGAAAGTAGCTCCCAAAATCCAACCAAACCCAGTTGAGAGGAACTCAAATCGCGTGGCTCCCAGAAAAGAAGATCACCACTCAAGAACAAGGAGAGCGGAGTGAAGGATGACGGAAGCAGCCGGCTAAGGAGGCTAATTAGTTCACAAATTCGATGCCCAGTTCACTACCACAGATTCAAACAAAGTGCAAATGCGTGAAGAAGGGAGAGTGAGCGAAGGCAACACCACCAGGATGGAACCACCACTCTGTGTTGCTTGGAAATTCGATGTGTTGCTTGGAGATTCAAACAAATTCGATGCCAGTTCACAAATTCGATGCCAGTTCACTGCTATCAGCAAATCTAAGCTCAGCTCAGACCCCAGAATCCAACCCCAATCAGACGAAATTAAAGCAAAAGGCAGAGCAAAGATTTTACGCAGTAATGAGCATCACAGATCCTTATCACCCTAATGTGTTATAGGAATATTCGTATCGATCATTGTGATCCTAAAAGTGCCTTGGATTCATGTTTTTAGAATGAGACTACTAGCACATGACCTTGAGATGTCATTGTCCCAGTTGTCATACCTTTAGATGCCCACTCATAGATGCATATGCATAGAGTTGTTGCTTACCATACGGACAGAATCTAGATAATTGAAAGCCTTTTTTCGTTTTGATTTTTTGAAAAAAGTAAGTTTGATATGGTTTTCCATGCCAACTCATTTGCCCCTCTTCGATGCGATTTGCTTTCGGCGCGTAAATAGAGTGAGTAGACGCTTAAAGAGGATTGGCGAGGAGAACACTGGATACCGTAAGCACCTTTTTTTGATTTAAATTAATCGTAAAGCAAGCCTTTGGATTTTAGTATGGGTTGTATCTAGCGTGTCATGTGTGTGCACATTTTAGGTATGACTGGACATAGTTTTTAGAATTTCAAGGACGAAATTCTTTTAGGGGGGGAGAATGTAAGACCCGCATTCTTTGTTTTTCGTTAAGCTAATTGTATTACCTTATACGTTATAAAATTCGTATTTTAATTAACTATATAAGTTAAACTATTATTGATCTGCTTATGTGAACGATAATGTTACTAAAAAGAATATTTCGTCACTATTTATATTATAATATTATCGTTGATTAGTTAAAATTTTTTTGAGTTGATGTGAACTCATGCCTTCAAAATCGTTATTCGATTTATGTAGTCGTTTCCTAAATTTAATTAGAACGTCGATTTTAGGACGTTTCAACCCAAGTTTAGACTAAGCATTAACGCATTTGGGATCGGGAATTTAGTTGTTATAGCAATTGATCTAAAAAAAAGGGAGAAATGAGGGGAATTTAGGTAAAATCGTGCGAGGCTCTTTTCTTCCTCCTCCCAGCCGCGAGCCTGACCCCCATTCCTCTCTCACTTTCTTTCCTCCTTTTCTCTTTCTTCCTCCATACGAACCAGAGAGCCACCAGCATGCCTTCTCCTTCTTCCTCCACCAACCACGTCGCCATCAGGGAGCAAGGAGGGACCACGGTGGTCCCTGTGCGTAGTCCACCACACCGCCAACCTCCTTCCCCAATGATTTCACTGTGAACCAGAGCAAACCAAACACTCTTGTGGTCGGCTCTGGACGGCGCCCACAAGCCGAAATCCGGCCAAACACCCCAAAATCAACCTCCCCTATAAATTGAGGGGTCGAATTTGACCCAAATTGCATGCAGAAACCATCAACTTGGGAGCTAGGGTTTCAGTTTTAGTTGAGTATACGGGCTACAGTTCGGTCTTAGCAACTTGGGCGTGCGTTTGGGACTAATTGGGTCAAGGATTAAGTCTTCCCAACATCCAAATCGAGCTCGAAAGTGCTTAGAATGGGTCCTCAGCGTGGAGCCAGGTGGGTGTTTCTTGCCTCCTAAGTATTCGTAAATTCGAAACGTTTTAACCTTTAAGATGAGATGCATGTTAGTTTAAAGTTGATTTGGCTGATTGAAATTGCGAAGTAATCATGTGTGTTTAGTTCGATTAAATTCAGGCCCAGATTATGCATGTTAAGTTCAGTTCATTCATACCTGAAGTAACTTCGAACTAACCTAATAATGTTTCAAATTAACATGTTAGCAATCGAATCAAAATAGGTTATGTTTAGTTAATTCATGTTCGTTTAATAACATCGAAGTGAAATATGAATGTTTAGAATCGATATATGTACGCTTAGTTAATTCATGTTCGTTTAATAACTTTGAACTGAAGTATGAATGCTTAGAATCGATATATGTACATTTAGTTAATTCATGTTCATTTAATAACTTCGAAGTAAAATATGAATATTTAGAATTGACATATGTATGCTTAGCTCATTCATGTTTGTTTAGTAACTTCGACGTAAAATGTGAATGCTTGGAATCAATATATGTGTGCTTAGTTAATTCATGATCGTTTAATAACTTCGAAGTAAAGTGTGAATGTTTAGAATCGATATGTGTACGCTGAGCTAATTCATGTTCATTTAGTAACTTCGAAGTAAAGTGTGAATTTTTGGAATCGATATATGTACGCTTAGTTAATTCATGATCGTTTAATAACTTCGAAGTAAAGTATGAATGTTCAGAATCGATATATGTACGCTTAGCTAATTCATGTTCGTTTTATAACTTCAAAGTAATATATGAACGTTTAGGATCGATATACGTACACTTAGTCAATTCATGCTCGTTTAATAGCTTCGAAATGAAATGAGATTGCGTAGAATCGATACTTGCTAATTTAGCTAAATCACATTTAAAAGTTGCTCCTGAATCAACCTAAGCATGTCTTGAATCGATGCCTACTAAGTTAGTTAATTAATGTTTGAAAGTAGCCCTTCAATGACACAAGCATGCTTTAAATCGATGCACATTGAGCTAGCTAATTCATTCTTAAAAGTATTCTTTGAAAAGACCTAAGAACCCTTTAAATCGATGCACGATTAGTTGGTTAGTTATGCTTCGAAAATGACATGTCTAGTTGATTAATTATGCTTGAAAGTGGCATGTATAGCTGGTTAGTTATGTTTTCAAAATGACATGGGTATGACATGCTTAATTCCTAAGTGTAAGTCATGAATGTAATCGAGTTTTATCCCTTGTTAGTTTAATACGGTTCTTTAAGTGTCTATTTCAAGTTGATGCGATATAGATATATATGCATATGTGTTTATATATGCTATAACGCATCGCTGGATGGTGCTGTATGCCCAGTTAAGTGCATCAACCCTATTACACGTCTCTTTATAAGCTTGCATGATAATATGTTATGATTATTGAATTGAAAACCGATATGGTAGTTGGATGGTTTGAGGTAGAACTATGAGTGGTTCGATGTTCTTTGTGGTGCGGTGCTTGTGAGGAGGGAGTTTGGGTTGTGAATTAACTGCAATCGTGTGGATTGCGAGGGCATGTGTGGCTCATGTTGCTAAGTTGAATTATGAAGTGTTTCAATATGTACATGTGCACTCCTACCCTTTCTTCGTTATTAAGTTGGATTATTTGCATAAGGGTGTGTTTTTAAAAAGAAAGATTTCATGTTTTGAAATGATAGTAGTCATAATTATTATTGCATGATGGCCTATTTTAACTAAATGAAAACGGTTTTGGGAGTGAACTCACTTGAACGGGGGCTATTAAAGGTATTACTGATTGCAACGATTCTGGTTTTAAGGGGGTGGGGAACACTCACTGAGCGTGCGGTTGCTCATCCCACTGCTCTTTCCCCTTTTTCCCTAGGTTTTCTTTACGATAGGAAGAAGTTGAGTCAGCTATGCTGTAATGGAAGTTACCTTTGCTTAAAGGGAGTCAAGTGTGCCCATAGTGTAGTCTTGCTACTTGATGATGTTATAGAATGTATTCTTACTTTGTAAACGTATGTCAACCAAGTATTCTAGTTCATGCAACGCATACGGTATAAACGTCGTTCTGTATGGACGTATGAGCTAACCATCAGATTGGTTAGATGTCTTCTTGGTTAAAGTTAGCTGTAATTTGGGATGTGAACCCCAATAGAGCAGATGTGTGATCCGTTGAGTTGCAAATTTGATTTTCTTATGTATTAATCAACTAATTTGTTTCAAGTACTCCGAGCGAGTTGCGAGTTGCTCATCGAACCATGAACTCCGGCGCGTAGCCGTCGACTTTCTTTTAAGATCTGCAGGGGTTTACTGTAAGGCTTTTAGCTTGAAAATGGTCAGTTTTAAGGAAAAACCATGTCCGTCTCGCCCTGGAATTTAAGTAAAAAGCTAAGAAAACGTAACGCTTTTGACTTTAGGGACTGGGGGTGTCACACATACATATATATGTATATACATATATATATATATATATATATATATATATATATATA